>KN834767.1:0-338140 GCA_000827265.1 Collybiopsis luxurians FD-317 M1
ATATTGTGCATGTTTGGACCATGGGAAAATTTTTTTGATTGTAGACAGTTCACGGTGAGCTCATCATGTGATTCATGAGAAAAGTGAAAACCTCTTCATAATTCTCACAAAATAAATGTTCTGGTTGTGCATTTACACAAGAATAATGCATGACTGTATATTTGCAATGTAATTTTGCATAATTTGTAGCATTTAAAATATTTCTGCTCCTGGGATCTTCAGGGAGCCCTCAGGGACTCTCAGGTTATTTTCAAACATCTTCCAGGGAGCCTAGGAATTGGCCCAAAACCTGGGAAGCCTAAGCAACCTAAGCAACTTGGAGTACCTGAGAGTGCCTGAGAGTTCCTAGGATTTGGCCATTTTCTTGGGCACCCTCAGGCTTCCTGTATTTGCCTGGGCTTAAGGTACTTTTCCTGATGTCAGATTGTCTTTCAATTGGCATCAATGGATGCACACTGCTGAATTTGCTGCCATCCCCCTACTTTTACTTGGTAATGATCATCATGAGGCTTATGAGGATGCCCACAAGCTGTATATAGCTGTAGTGGGTTGACTTGTCAACTCCCCATTCCCAACATTGATTGCAAAATTGATGCAAACACTTATAGATGACCATGGAAGGGTTCAGATTCTAGACCTGGCAGGCACCTGGGTATGCATTCTTGCTCACTCCACTTCATTCTCACCAAAATTGCATGTGGAGCTGCTGAAAAGGTCTACAGTCTATTATATCACAAGATTCATGGTTTTCCTGAGCAAGACAGATTCTCTTGGCCACAATAAAATGTTGGCTGTGAGCCATCCAGAAGGTAGATCATTGTTTTTGTATGCAATACATCTTTCCCAGGCTCTACTTTGCAAAGGTGGCAATGACTACATCACGCTAGCAATCAAGCAGGGCATACTTAAGGCTGTATATCACATTACTCAACACCTACCACTGCTGCCAGATTCTCATCACCCTTACATGCAGTTAATAGATGTGATTGCAAATTCCACGATATACCCATGTGTCTTAAAATGTATGGATGGGGCACTAAGTTGCAGGCTGTTGAATTCCATATGTGTACCTGAAAGAGGTGATGAACTCAAGGTGTGGCAGGAATTACTGCTGACCTGTAGAAAAAAAATGCAGGTGTACAACTGCCTAGTACTCAGAGGTAGTTCTCTGTGTTCAAATGAGGAGGTAAGTCATGTACCATTGGCTCCAGCTGTCAAATGCTGATCCTCTAAAAGTGCAAAACTAATGTTTTGGAGAAAATGTACCAATGCTCAGGATGTAAAACCAGTTTGTACTGTTCCCACAAATGTCAAAAGTCCCATTGGAGGAAGTGTCATTGAGGTGAATGTCTGGAACTGAGGGTAGCCCACAGTAAGTGGCCATTCCTTTTCACACAGGATATCTGTTTAATTTTTGTTCATAGATGGTCCTTGCCCATTACCAAGTGACAAAGAATACAAGATTGCAGCAGAGATTATGAAGCAAGTCCTTATGGATGTCCAGCCTAGACTGGATGAGGTGATGCAGGCAGAACCCTTTGTTTCACTTCCCTTATTGCAAATGTCTTTTGGTGAACCCAAGATTTCTGCTGTAACAGTCCAGGAAGGACAAAATGCTTTTCCAGATGCTGATTGAGACTGTCTGATGAAAGAAGCCTTAGAAAGTGACAAAGGCAATGTTGCTGCAATGCTCATGATACCATACCCTCCTCATAAGGTCAGATTCACTGTAGCAGTGATTGAACCCACTCACATAGCTACTGTCATTTATAAAACTACATCTTCTCCCTCTTGAATATGATGACTATAGTATTAAACAATTACTGTCAATTGTACTCAACAATTAATTTGTGTTTGTATCCTGTTGATCATCTGCCTTCCTTGTCATTCTGGGTACTCCAACACTTCAAGTAGAATGATATTCCAGTTTTCATGCTTCTTCTGTCTCTGCTTTTCTCCTGCATTCCCTCCCCTGAAACCCTTACAGTTAGAGTTCAGGGTTGAGGATATTGAAACAAAAGTTCTCAGTTTGTATTGACATGGCATAGTTGATAAGCCTAATATGGTTAAGATAAGATTGTCAAGCTTATGTAAAGGCTGCTCATTTTGGCAGTCATGTGAACTTTTCCCAGGACATCCCCAGGGTGGCCCAGGGATGCTCAGGGAGCCCAGGGATGAGTCAAGGTACTCTGAAGAACCTCAGGATGAAGCCTAAATCTGGGGCATTCCTGGAAGGCTAGGTAGCCTGAGAGTCCTAAAGCCACCTGGAATATGGGTGAATCCCTCAGATACCCAAGGTATACCTCTGGTTACCTGGGCTGGGGGTATTTTTACAGATGTAATAATAGACAATTGACCTGCTGGACTTGTACATGCCATGCACAGTACAATGGCCCACCCCACAAGTTACATAGTAACCTAATAGACAGAGTAAGCAGAACTTGTTAAAGTCTAAGAGAACAACCACAGGGTCTGAATCAAGTTCAGTAGGACCTGTGGCTGAGAGAGATGATACTGAGGGCAGAGCAGTTTTGAATCCACTTCTTAGACCTTGGCAAGTTGCCAGTTTTGGGCTATTCGGGTGTCTAATTTGATGCTTTTTGTCAGTCTGTGTTCAAGGTAGATTCAATTAACAAGTGAAGGGATGAGAGACAGAGACCAAGGTCAAGTATCTGTTCTATTGTAACAAGGAGGACAGTTGAAAATAAACAAGGACAACTAACAAGGAGACAGCTTGGAAGGCACTTGAAGAGGTGAACAAGAGCAAGTATCAAGGAAGCAGCTTTCTTAGGCTAGAAGGCATAAGGAGATAAAAGAGAAGGGTTTTCATTTAAGCATGTGGGGTTAATGCTTGTCTGGGATACAGGTGCAAATTTGAGAGGGTATACTATATGTGAAATTTTGTATATTCAGGAAAGGGCAAGGGAAGGAGTAATGGAAGGAAGGGTTTCCAGGTTATCAAAAATGTCTACAGTATGGAATTCAACTATGAGTTAGTTGCTGCCAAACAGTGGCAACAATGACAAAGAAGAATGTATACTAATACACAAAAAAAAAGTGGAAACATGCTACAGTGTGAGACACTCATAGTCAAACTGATCGTGTAAACCACATTCTATTCAAGAGATATTGAGGAAGCAAGGTGGTAGTAGAAAAGAAAGAGAAAAATGTCCATATCAACTGTCAAGCTGGAATCTAGATATGTGTACATAAGATGGAGCAGCTGGCTGGTAAACGGCACATTTACAGTATGTGTTTGGTTGTCATAGGACTCACTCCCTAGGCCCCTAGCACAGCAGCACAAATGAACAAGCATAGCAATGTCAGGCATGCCATTTAAGTTTGAATTCTGCCAACATTAGCTCTAACTCTGCAACAACCAAACAGCAATGCCCATTGCTACTTTTGCTTATCATTTAATCTCTTCTACATATATTTCCATTTATTGTTCAAGCTATACTTATACATATCAAACTTCTTTCAAACTTCATTCTCTACTGCCCTACAATACAACACAGCTGCCATCCGGTCCTAGCTCAGGGGGCATTGGACCCATGATGGATTCAGGTGGGGCACCATAATTTTGCATCTACATTTACATTAGTATTTGAGCTGCAACTGATATCCAAAGGAAATAAAGCAGCCATCCAAGATTTGATCAAAGATCCTATGAATCTCGCAGGCGCTGCTCGCACCAAATCAACAAAACAGATTAAACTCACCTCGCCCATCAACTCTGCAACCTTTGCTCCCGTCTCTTGATCGTTCTCGTCATAACCCGGATCCTCAAAGATCTTCATAATCTTCCCTACATACTCGTACTGTTTTTCATATCTGGTCTTGTCTGTGGGCGAGAGATCTGAGGGAGGGTTCGCAAGGTATGTCGGGAACTATTTCGAAAATGGTGCAAGTACCGGAGACAATGAGACCGATGGTAAAAACATACCTTGTCGTTCAACTCCTTCAATGGTTCATACAACACCTCCTTGCCCATGAGTTGACCCATCATGTTTTCGAGGAATCCGGCCAGCTCGGCTTCATCTTCCTCGTTTCCTTCGCCGTCCAGACCGAGGTCTTTAAGGGAGTTGAGCAGACTTTGGATGCTCTCTGTTCCCGCACCAGATGTCGAAGATTGATTCTGCAAAGCGACTATAAACGGTAGACTATTGCATGATTGCGCCACTATACCTGTAGATTAGTTTCACTCTCTTTCAGTTTATCCATCGTCTGCTTGATCTTGGTCTGAAAATCGGAAGCCTTGCCCTTTTCCGTCGTCGATGATGACGAAGCAGCCTCTGGCTCCGTCGCGCCATTCATACCCTCGATCAACATGGCCTCCCAAGCAGCTTTCATCAGACGTTCCGTCTCCTTCTCCTTATCTTTATCATCTCCCTGCTCTGAGCCCTGCTCGATAACGTCTTCAGGCCGTTGCGAACCAGCTGTTAACTCCTTCATAAGATCCTGCATATTCTTGACCAATTCCCTTGTAAACTCATCCGATAACGCCGCTTTCAATTCTTCATTTTCGTTTTCTTCGACGACACCAGAGGAAGATAGAATGCCAGTGCCGGGAACGGAGATTGGGGCAGAATCAACGCGGGTGTTTGTTCGCGGCCTGTTGAACGAAGTCGTCGTCGTCGCCGTGGGAGGTGGTGGGGGAGGAGAAACTAGAGGAGAAGTTGGCATCTGGCCTGTAGATTTACGATTCGAAGATCCAAATTCGGTCAAGACGTCTACATGGCTGAAATTGAGATCAACGAGACGAAAAGATTTGCAGGTCTAACCATCGAGCTCATCCAAATCTTCATCGGCATCGATCTGGAGATTACGGTTCTTAGCTTGCGCTGCTGCTGAAGTCGTAGAATTGGACATTTGAGATGGTAGAGTAGAGATAACCCACTTATGTGGGTCCAAGGAATGTGGCGGAGCAAAAGCCGGTTTCAGCACGTGAAATTCTGAGTCCATATAATACAGTCCTATCCAAGGTAATAACTATACGTTGTAACAGTAGAAATGTCCGCCACCGTTTACCAGAGTCTCGTCTTCTCTCTCTCAACCCCATTTGCCTTTCTCAAAATCACAATATTACTCGTCAAACTTGAAAATCCGTTCCCTACAAACACTTCTGCCCGCTGAGCGACGTACATGTCCAGCGCCTGCGCCACATATCGCTCTTCCCATCCCAGCTCGAGATCTCTGGATGTATATATTGACTCCCAAGGAGGAAGACCTAGAGGGTTATTGTTGATCGCGTCGGCCTCGAGAGCCGCTCGAAGTTCGGCCAAAAACGGTGGCCTGCCGTTGGTCATGACATAGATGTGAGTTAATGGGACGCTACCCTGGCGAGCGACTTGTTCACGAATCTGTCTGACTTGTTTGACGATTTGATTGATGTCGGGATAACAGTGGACAAGATAGTCGGCTTTTGCAGATTCATACTTTGCTTTTCGGTTGTCGTAATCCTTTTTTGCGGCAGTGTAAGCTTCAAGCCTAGCCTCTTCAGAAACTCCTTCTATTACCTCAGGCATAGTCGGAGCATCGCCAGGATGCTCAGCCTTTGCGAACTCGAACCCATCTTGTTCGCGAATATCGTCGAATGAGTTGAATCCGTTGAAGACAGAGCCCCATTCGGCAAGGTTGTGACAATGTTCCTCGAAATCTCCTCGGCGAATGTGAAGAACGAGTAAACCAGGAATCGTATCATTTATGCCGGGGTTTGCAGGAGCATGAGGATAGATCGACGACAGCTGGTGTAATGGGACGAGGTCGGAAGAGTTCGAAGAAAGGGCTATTGGCACTTGCTCCTCTATTAGCGGTGGACTGGAAAAGAAGAAAAAGCTGGCCAAAAAGTGGAAAAAGCCTTGCTTCTCCCGTGGAACGGGAACATCCGCAACGCCAAACAAATGACGATTTCGTTCGAATGCGCCGAGGATCAACGGTGAATGAGAGAATTGTCTGATGATGGGAGATTGAGAGAGGGATGGCCAGAGAGTAAGTATCTGGGTCGATCCAAACATCCTCAAAATGGAATGAGAGTCATACACATACAGGTTAGAAACCGAGGACATACCATATGTTGAAAATATGCTCTGCATTGGGCTCGAATTCGACGCATCTATCCGGGAGTGACTGCAAATAATCGACCCAAGCTTTGAGATTTGAAAGACCATCCCAGGATGCTACTGCGTCTCGAATGGTTGCAGTGTCTAGAATCTTTTTTTGACCAGCGCAAACGCGCTCATAATACTCGCTGTGTACAGCGGGAGAATGTGGATGGGACTGTACATCAAAGAAGGGATCATTGAAATACGCAGGATCAAAGGAACCACCAATGATTGGACCTGGAAAATAGGTTACATTCATTATAAACGATTGAATGCAGTTGCAAACCTGATAACATGGTCGACACGGGAACACGGGAAGGGATCGTTTTTCCATTAAAAGAAGAGTACTCTGATTGTGAACGGTCCCAAGTGTAATTGTCAAATACAAATGAACGACCTGATAGGTAGGCGAGATGTGTATTGAGCAGCATTTCTTGAAGGACATTGCCCCATCCGGAAGCTAAAAAAGTATTTATAACGAATAAAAAGCGAAATCCGAGTTGGACTGACCAAATACATGATTCTTCATGAATACAAACTTTACGGAACTGTCGTCTTCTGCGTGCTGGGAGAGATTCCGCTCATACTCCTTCCATCTTTCGAAGAGAGGAGGGGCGGTATTTTGAGGAGGAGGTGAATACGGGGGAGGAAGTAATACCAGATCCGAATCTTTATGCAAAGAATGATCTTCAATTATGAGTGTTGGGGCATGAGATAATTGATGAAGAAAGAAGAGAACGGAGGAGCAAAGAAGGGCGAGAAACAGGACACGAGAGTAACGTTTAGTGAGGATCATTGAGGAGGAGGAAGTACTGAACGGCGGGGGCGAGGACTTTCGAAAATGAAGCATATTCGCCGTCGTTGTCGTCGTGGCGCAAAGGTAAATTTGGATGTCACAGCTGCTGCGAGCGCGCTCCACTTTAGATAAGATTAGATAAGATAAAAATTAAATAAGATAAAAATACAGTTCCCTTGCAGATCTATCTTCCGCTCCTCCTTTCAACCACCATGTCTCGTCCACAGTCCAAAATTATTTACCCCGAAAGTAATCAGAATAAAGATGGCCAGCGTAACAAAGAAGGCCTTGGTGGTCAGTCCTTGTTCCATTTCATTTTTCCAAAATTTTACATGTTTGATTTCCTGTCATCGTCTGACACCGCTCTAATTGCTCTCGCTCGAGATTGGCTGTTGCTTGAATGATGGATATGCCGTTTATCATTTATCGAGATTCTCACTGTCTTCTCCGTTTATAAATTTCTCCCCCTTCATCTTGTTACTGATTCTTTCCCCTTCTCATGTCTCCATCTTCTACTAATCCCCAATCAAATCGCTCCGACGCGATTCCTGGTCCATTTCGTGGTGTTCTTCCAAACCCTCGTCCCGGTTCCCTTTCTGGATCTGAATTAATCTATTCTCATCCACCCGCACGCGACACTCGTCGTACTCCCGTGAATCCTGCCCACTGGGATGGAAATTCTGCCTCAGAACTCCCTGCCCCCTTTGCTCCTCTCGATCTCCCCCCTCCGGAGGAATATTTTCAACGCAAAGTCGCTTTGATTTCTGGTACCCAATCAATTCTTCATTTTCGACCAATCTCGCTCATACGATCCAGGTATCACCGGCCAGGACGGTTCTTATCTAACCGAATTCCTTCTTGAAAAAGGTTACACTGTGCATGGTATCATCAGACGTTCTTCCAGTTTCAACACTGGAAGATTGCACCATCTGTATGAAGATCAGCATGAGAGGCCCAACAAGTAATCGTTTATCCATCTCCTCCTGCTGGAGATCTCTCATCTTTGCATACAGATTCCACCTTCACTACGGTGATCTCACCGACAGCACCGCACTCGTCTTCCTCATGGCCCGGATTCTTCCAACGGAGGTCTACAATCTCGGGGCCCAGAGTCACGTCAAGGTCTCCTTTTCCCTTGCCGAATACACCGCAGATGTCGACGCCATCGGCACTCTGAGGCTTTTGGACGCTATTAGAACTTGCGGTTTGACAAAGCATTGTCGGTACGTGTCGTACTCCTGTCAGCTTGCTCCTCCCACCCAATCAACTCTTTGTTCTAGATTCTACCAGGCGAGTACCTCCGAGCTATACGGTCTCGTACAGGAAGTTCCTCAAAGCGAGACCACTCCTTTCTATCCGCGGTCCGTCAACCATCTCTTATCATATCAAAATCTTTACTTAGAACTGAATTTTCCAGATCTCCATATGGTGTAGCAAAGCTCTACGCCTACTGGATTACGATCAATTATCGTGAGGCTTATGGAATGTATGCTGTCAACGGTATCCTCTTTAATCACGAGAGTCCGAGGAGAGGAAGGACTTTTGTCACGAGAAAGGTAAATCATCAAACAGGCTGCACCGACAACGTTCCAACTCTTGATGATCAATAGATTACCCGTGCCGTCGCCGAGATTCACGAAAATAAACAGGCCTGTCTATGGCTCGGTAACCTCGATGCTCAACGAGACTGGGGACACGCGAGGGACTATATCGAAGGGATGTGGTTGATGCTACAGGGCCAAGGACTGGTAAGCTTACCCATTCAATCTGCTCCTTCATATCCCATAAATGTAAATAGGACCTCAACGCGGGCCAAGCCCCAACTGATTTCGTTCTCGCAACCGGTGAGACGCACCCTGTCAGGGAGTTTGTCGAAAAGGCTTTTGGCGTCGTGGGCGTCACACTTGCTTGGTCAGGAAGCGGAGTAGATGAAGAAGCGAGAGACGTCAAGACAGGAAAAGTCGTAGTCAAGGTTGATCCACAGTACTTTAGGCCCGCTGAAGTCGAGTGAGTGAATCCTTACGGTTTTATTTGGATTCACCGATGACTCTCCCTTCAGGCTTCTTCTCGGAAACCCTGCCAAAGCTGAGCGCATGCTAGGTTGGAAGCGACAAGTCAAGTTTGATGAATTGGTCAAGGAGATGGTGGAGGCCGACCTGACCGCAGTCAGGAACTTTGTTGAAGACCAAAACTAGTTTGCAATAGCAGCATTTCAGTCCATAGACGAAAAAAGACTCCGTGGAAGGAACACTTCGTTATCGTGCACTTGTAGTTATACCAATGAAAATATTTCGGTTACAAAGGACAGCATAAAATGGACAACATACAAAATTGCGATAGATAGAAAATAGACAGTGCAAAAATAAGTATAGCGTAAATACACGACTTAACGTCCCTTCATCGCCCTCGCCGACTTGGTTTTGAGAACGGGAATTCGACTGGGCAAGATAAATGAACCGCTCTTTTCCTCCTCCGGCTCTGCCTCCTCCTCTGCACCATCAACTCCCAAGACGTACCCCTCGCCCATCCAAACTGGCACACCTCCAGCACCTCCATGAGCCATGAATCCATGCTTCTTCGAACGCACTCCTGTACCCACATACATTCCACTCTCCAACTCATCTTCGCCCCAATCACCCTCCACCTCTGTCATAAGGGAAGCCTTGTGCGCAGCTCGCAATTCCTCATCGAGCGTCGATCTCCGACGTCCAGATTTCCGCGTTGGCTGAGAAGACGTGGACACAGACGCGGAAACGAATTCCTCCCCATTATCGAAGCTTAACAAAAGAGGATCCTCCCCCTCACCATCATCACTCTCATCTTGAGGAGTCGGCAGCTTCCGCGGCGGCGTCGGGGGCCTTGGCCTTGTACCTGTCCTCGATCTCGCTGGAGGCTTTGGTCTCTTTGGTGATGGATTTGGCAGCGGTGACGCCGGTACTCGTTTCGCTGCTGAATAGGCGTTTGGATGAGGAGAAGACCGCAAGACCTTTTGCTGCTTCGTCATAGACGGACCAGTTTGTTGCTCATCTTCAGCATCCTTGATGCCAACCTCGAGATCAACGTATTTCGGGGAAGCAGCAAAATTTGCAGTTACGCCGGGAGGGGTAGACGGAGGTGTACTACTGTCTGCTTCATGTCCCGGACGTTCTGGATCCATTTCGGCATCATTATCGGAGCAAAGGGATGGCGTATCAATCGATGGGGGTGGGGGGACCGATTGATTAGTATTGGAATCGCGATCGGAGCGAGAGTGACTGGAGACAGATCCCCAAGCACGACTGGGAAATGATGTTCCTTCCGGGAGCACAAAGGACGATGAATCTTCGAAAGAGGCAGAGTGGCGCGACTGCGATGATGAAGTGGAAGGCAGAGGTCGAAAACGAGGATTGGATGTCGAGGTGGAAGTGAAACTAGTATCGGCTTCCAGAATCCGCCTTTGTTTCGCATTCTTAAGCATACTCTCTCGTAATTTCTCTACAGCGAATTCTTGAGAACGGATAACATAACACTTTAGAACAGTACTCACGTATCTGGATGCTCAAGTCATCGGCTCCTTCCTCTGACTCATCTATACTAACCGTCCGCTTCCGCTTCCGCTGCGAAGCGTCGCCGTCACCGTTACTGCTGACGCTACGCGTGCTGGGCCAGCTAGGTTCTCTCATGAGAACAGACGAAGGACCAGCTGCGCGATCCCCCTGCGTCTCCTTGGTAGTTCGCAGATCACTTATACTGAGACGACTTCTCTCCAGATCGCCAATGCTCCGGCTATTGTCATCACCAAAACTCTCCCTCCGGCTGCTATCACTCGTACTTTTGCCCAAGCTTGACTGACTACCGACCTTTCTCAGCCGCACCGTCTTCATCTCCTTCAAAAACGCTGCCATCTTGTCCGCCGTAATTCCCACAGTCGGCTGGGCGTGTCTTCTGGGAGGATTTATTGGAGCTTCTACTGGAGCTGGGGCGTGCTTGAGAGCAGCACGGGCAAAAGCAAAGGGCGCAGAAGAGGAGCTCGAGTTGAGCTCGGAACGGACAGAGATAGAAAGAGCGGGTAGGGGAGGAGGTGGAGGCGGAGGCGGAGGTGGTGGCGACAGAAAAGCTGAACCTGACATGGGTCTCCTACGCAGTTCTTCCTGTAAACGTTCTACCTCTTTTTCCAGATTACGTATTCTCTCCTTATCCTTTTCGCGTTCTTCCTCGCGCCCCTTCTCCTCGTCGAGAGCATCCTTCCCAGTTAGGGAACCCTTGTCTCGGTCTCTTTCCCATCTCTTCTCCTTCTCCATATGTAACTCTCGAGCCTCGGACAACTCGCGTTCTTTGCCCCTGAAGCGAATTTCTCGAGAGGAATCGCCTTCGTGACGGATGATGGGTGGAGGTGGCATCTTTACGCTGTCTTCATCAACTTCCCTTTCCTTGCCTTTTCTGCGTGAAGGCGAGGGTAAGAGAATATTCGGATCCACGTCTGCATCGGTACGAAACTTTATGACAGCATCTCTGACAGAAGATACTTGAGGAGGTCGGAAGGGCGACTTTGGTGAAGAAGGGCCGGCTTCTTCTTCCTGATCAAACCCGAAATTCCAACTTGTGCGTCGTTCTTGCCGTGAATCGTCCCGATCCGAATGACCGACCTCGCTGGGCATGAGAGAAGGAGAGCGTGGAAAGAGGGAGCCAGGCATAGTAGCCTTTGACTTTGAACGATTCGATTCGATTGTTTTCAACGTTGGTTCAGGAATAGATTCAGCTGAAAAAAATAAGTAAACATCCAGAATTCGAAAGCCGGCGCCAACCTGAACGTTCTGCACGTTCTTCTGGACTCTGTTCTCTCTCTCGCTCGACATTTTCAGCCCAGTCTCTCGTTCTCTTCTTCTTCCTCTTCCTGACTTCTGGATCATCACCTATGGTCCTATTTGCGTGTTTGACGCGTCTCGAGGATGCTCGGGTGTTCTGTGCCGCAATACTACGTTAGTAGCGCTTCTCAAGGCATAATTCGGACGTGAACTCACGACAGTAATGACACCTCCTGTTGCATTCTCGATAAAACTGCCGACCTCTGAAGAGACATAGCTGAAAACTCCAGAGAGAAGCCCGCCAGAGCCATTGCTGGTTGAAGATGATGGATGAGATTTTCTGTGGCCATTTTTGCGTGACTGAGAGCCGTCGGAGCCAAGGTCGCCTCTGTGGGCCATGGCGGTTTGAATCAACAAGGGAACAGGAGGATTTCACGTGACTGCCGGGGATGTCGGCATCCTTAGCTCTTAACACATGCTAAATTGATTTCCTTCATAAATTCCACCAACTTGCATCTCCTCTTCTCCATCATGGCCGACGATCTCAAAGTCGCTGGTTTCAAGGCTAGTTTCCTGTCTTTCATTTCAAAAGAATCACATTTAACTGTTTCTCTGCAGTCCTCTGAGCTCATTGCTTTACTCGGTGCCGCCTTTAAGTCTTACTCGCCAGCAGAGAAGACTTCGCAAATTAAAAAGGTAGAGGTTAAGCAACTTGTATGACGTTCTCTGACCTTCATCCTTCCAGACCAATGGCGTGTTTGAAATTGTCATCAAGAATCCAAAGGGCCCTTCACCCGCAGCCCAGGAAGCTATCTGGACAATCGACCTGAAAAAGGCAGGCAAGGTGACCAAAGGCAAGGCACCGACCGGTACCAAGGCAGATGTTACCATCACCATGGATGACGAAACTTTTATGGATCTGGCCTCTGGCAAGGTACGAGTCCTTTGCGAGTTTCGTAGCATACTGTGGCGTTAATACTGTTCGGACAGCTCAACGGACAGAAAGCGTTCATGACTGGCAAGCTAAAGACGAAAGGAAACATTATGCTTGCCACCAAACTGGATGGAGTGCTCAAGGTTCGTACCCTGGTCCCAATCATGACGATGCAGTAGTAACGATACGTCTCCTCACAGGGTACCAAATCCAAGCTTTGAAAAAGTGTATCATTCTCAAACTCCCTAGAATTCTGTATTGTGGATGGATGTATATACGTATTTAAGAAAAACGCAGTCGTCGCCTTCTGCTTGGACCGTCTGAGATTTCTTACCCCTTTCTGGGAACGCGACGCGCTAATATTTCAAGCGCTCAAAGAAGCGCTCAACCGTGTGAATGCCAAAAAAACTTGGACGCCAACTTACCTCTGGCCATGTTTGCCACTCTGCGTCGCTGTGCGCAAGTGGTATCTTCCGCCTCCAGACCAAACCCAGCTCTGTCATTGTCCAAATCTTCGCGCCAAAAATCTCCTCTCTCTCGAGTTTCCGTCGATGGTCTTTTCCAGACTTACAAGCCCGTAACTCCTGCTCTACGACACTTGAAAAGGCCCTTGAATCCTCATTTGTACGCTGGACGCCCCGTACGACTCTTAACTTACCCTTTACGCAAAAACGGCGGCCGTAATAACACCGGCCGCATTACTGTCAGACACAGAGGCGGAGGTCACAGGCAGCGGATACGTATTGTCGACTGGAAACGAGAAGAAGGCGGTATTTGGGATGTCATTAGAATTGAATACGATCCCGGACGCAGTGCACACTTGGCCCTCATCAGGCGTCGGCGTACGTTAGAGTCAGAGTCTGAAGCGGCTGAGGGAGACCCGTATGGACCGGGCTGGGCTTACATCCTTGCCACAGAGGGAATGCGTGCAGGGGACAGCGTACAAAGTTTCCGCTCGGGTATCCCACCGGACCTCGTTCCAGGTCTAAACCTGAATCTCTCCTCCGCCAAATCAAAACTTCCGTCCGAACATGGCGCTGAAAATGATGCCGACACTGACAACACGTCCTCCCTTGCCCTCGGTATCTTCCGTGCGCTCACACTCAAGTCCGGAAACGTTCTACCTCTAGCCCTCATTCCCCCCGGTACCGTCGTACACAACGTAACTCTCACTCCCACCGGCCCTGCTCGTCTCGTTCGCAGTGCGGGCACTTCTGCTCTCATCGTCTCCCACGAAACCGCCGACCAGTCAGCTTCTCCCAACCCTACGCTATACACCCAAGTCCGTCTTGCCTCGGGTGAAATTCGTCGCATCCTCCAAGGTGCCTTTGCTACCATTGGCACAGTTTCCAATCCCCTCTGGAAACATCGCTCCCTTGGTAAAGCTGGACGCAGTCGTTGGCTAGGCTGGCGTCCCGCTGTTCGTGGTGTAGCAATGAACGCCAAAGATCATCCGCACGGTGGTGGTAGAGGTAAGGGTAAAAGTAACAAGCATCCCGTCAGCATTTGGGGTTGGGGAACCAAAGGTACGAGGACGAGGAAGCCTGGGCCAAAGGGACCCAAGAACAGCAACAAGTTGGTGGTCAAGGAGAGGCCGAGAGGTGTCGAGAGAAGAAAACTCTAGACTATTAGAACTACTAGTTGATTGCAATAATCCCATCTGCCCTAGAGTAAGGGAAAAATAATAAACTTCGTGGCCAGTCAAGACAGATTTAAGATAGAAGGTATGCTACAGCTCGATACAACATTGTTACTTTTTAGTCTTGCTCTTCTTTCCTTTACTTCCCCCTGGCTCTTCACCGTCTCCCTGCAGTCGAAATATCAACGACGAGCTTCAGACAAACGAACGATTACCATACCTTTCGCTTCGTGCCCTTCTTACCCTTGTCGCCCTTCCCTTGACTCTTGTCATCCTTCCCCTTTGAGGTCTCTTTTGGTTTTTGTGTTACCGTAAAGAAACCGTCCAGCCGCCCTTGCTGTTTTGTATTGAGGAATCTCTGTAGTTTCTCAGCCCCCTTGCGTACACGTTCTTCACTGAGAGCAATCTTCAACAAGACGTGAAAAGAAACTTGGCAGAAGCACATACTTGAATCCCTTCTCGGTGACTAAAAACTGTACCAACCCATCGACATCGGGGTTTTTCCATTCCAACTAATGCAGCAAGTTGGAAGTAGTGTGAAAGAGTTGCATAGTCCACATACCTCTACCTCATCTGCAGGCGTAACGCCAGGCTTCAGGAACAGCTCCTTGGCCTCTTCCCATGGCCAGTCTTCCGGCATCGACACACCACCTTTACCCTTCCCTTTTCCTCCCTTCTTCTTGGCTTTCGGTTTTGGCTTACTGGAAGATGCCTCTTCAGCGTCGGAATCGTCAGGTCGCTCAACGTCCGACGTTGGAGCAGGTTCCTCTTCCTCTTCTTCCTCCTCGTCAGCTTCAGCTGCAGCCTTTTGCTTCTCCGCGGTCCTGCAGTCGCATTTGAGATTGAAATCCTAGGAATAAAATAAAACGATGCACCCACTTTTCCCGGAGATGCTTCACGACACCCTTGAGGCCACCATGCTCACGAATCAGCTTGAGTGCTGATTTTGGACCAACACCTTTGATTGGTTCGAGATAGTCGCATCCGAGAAGAATACAGAGATCGATAAACTAGACGCAGGTGAGAAGAGCCCCAAGTACGGGACTGTAGTACGAGCATACCTGGCTCATGTTCATTTCAAGGCCTTCCAAAGCTACCTTCAGGTTGATTTCGCTAATGGGCTGCTTCTTTGCTTCGGAAAAGGTCAGGTGGCGGAATAGAATAGGCGCATTGAATGTGAGGGTGTCCATATCTTCCGAGCCAGCAGCGTATACCTACATGAGTTTTGTTAGATTCCCATCAAATGGACTGACAGCGCGCTAACCTTTCCACCTCTCGCCAGTTCAGCACATTGAGCTTCTGCTTCTGAAGGAGCCTAACACCAACAATGAGAACAAGCTGAATATACTGAATGAGATGAATACGTACAACAATGACGGGAATGCCCATGAGTTTGAGCAAGCGTATACACTCTTCATTATGTTGTTTCGTGACTTTGACGGTTCGTCGCGAGAACCTATCTACGTCTTCAGCCGTTCCCACTTCTTTAGCTTCTTCGCCTTCTTCTTTGGCTTCTTCGCGTCTAGCAAAACGTTTTGATAGCTAACAAGCCATGAATGTGTGCTTCATATAGACCAGTAGGTAAAGCACATACCACACCCTTCTTCAGCTCTGGAGGTTTACCGTCAAACACGTATGCAGGCTTGATACCATTTTCAACGATACGTATAGTTCTGTAGAAGAAGCCCATTAAATGACTTGTTGTTTCTCCAGCATCGTTCATGAGCATTTCTCCGTCGCGTTGTCTGACGGCGATGAGAAACTGGTAAATGGACATGGAGGCGTCGATGGCGACCTTTCTACCGAAAAGAGTCTTGATATCGTGTTCTTTGATTGCTTGAGGGGCATGCTCTGAGATGAGACCGGTAAGACCTTTGATACCCATTGCGGTTTGAGAGAGAACGCGGTCAGAGTAAGTCACGTGTTGAGGGAATGACATGTTTCGGTTACACTCACCAGCTCTTTTACTGTTACTCTGGATATCCTTCGTCCATCTCACTGCAATTTATCTTTTTACCAGTGGTTTCTTGTTGACTAGATTGGCCCTTACAAATATTTCAACTTGCTCTGATGGCTCTTGCTCTCTCCCACCAACTCACACCAAAGCACTCGTCCTCATCATCGACTCGCTCAGATTCGACTTTATCGCTCCGGCCCCCTTCATTCCTTCAGCAAACAGCTCAGAGTACTCTTCATATCATCATTCAATACTCACCCTTCCTTCTCTTCTCACAAATGCCCATCCATCCAACTCTTTTATATTCAATTCCTACCCTGACCCTCCCACCACAACCTTACAAAGGATCAAGGGCATAACTACGGGCTCGCTGCCAACTTTTGTTGACTCTGGGAGTAATTTTGGCGCAAGTGAAATTGCAGAAGATTCGATAGTCGGTCAGGTAGGAGCGAACGGCGGAGAGGTTAGTCCCAGCGCATCCTTTTTCCAACGAAATACTAAGCAAAATATAGGCTGCTTTCATGGGAGATGATACCTGGATGAATGTTTTTCCTAACGCGTTCCATGTCAATATGACTTGGCCATATGATTCCTTCAACGTCGAAGACTTGCACACTGTCGACAACGGTGTCATTACCCACTTGTTTCCTTTACTCCAATCAGCCGAAACCCCAGATCTTATTATCGGGCACTTTTTAGGTGTAGACCATGTTGGTCACCGTGTTGGCCCATCCCATCCCTCTATGCATTCCAAGTTACTACAGATGAATGCAACCCTCAGCCGTGTAGTTGATCTTTTACCCAAAGACACTCTTCTCGTCGTTCTAGGCGACCACGGTATGGATCGCGCTGGTGACCATGGCGGTGATAGCGATCTCGAAACCAATGCTGCCGTGTGGATTTATAGTAAAAGCGTTCAACTCTTCCAAGACAAGAATACTTCCAGAAAAATTCCTTCGGAGCTGTTACCATATGCCACCTTCCCCAACGCTGCATCCCCGTATCGTCGTATCCAACAAATAGACTTGGTCCCAACTCTATCGCTCCTTCTTGGTTTACCCATTCCCTTTAACAATCTCGGCACAGTAATTCCCGAGTTATTCTGGAGGCATTCGTCAAAGTCTGACTCTGATTCTCCTGTCGAGGAGTCCTGGAGTTGGACAGGAAGCCGCAAAGTTCCGAAGAATGAAAATTTCGGAAATTCCCTTCTGCTTGCACGCGCTTTACAAGTGAATGCTCAGCAAATACATAGTTATCTCGATACCTATCGCGCTTCTAGCTCTGGCGCTGAGCTGGATGATGCCTGGTCTGCCTTGGGATCTGCATGGAGTAGTGCTAACAAGACACTTTCCGAGAACGTGGAAGATCAGACATTGGTCGATCTATGGAATTACACTCGTCTCGCTCTATCGTCCTGTCGCGCCATGTGGGCACAGTTCAATCCTTTACTGATGATCCTTGGGTTAATATCTCTTGCCGCCTCTCTTCTTTCTACATACGCGGTCTACACCGGAATCTCCCGCGTGGCGACATCCTCATCTTCTTCCGAGGGTAACACCGGCGTCAAGTGGGAAGAATGGCTAATGGCTCGCTTGTGGCAAGCGGTACGCGGATTTGCCGGTGGTGCTACCCTTGGTTTTCTTGCCTCGTTAACCTACGAGACTCAGCTCCAAACCTTCGGAAAGGGTATGGATTCACTAGACTGTATTCTCTTCATGGCTCCGTTTGCGTCCTGTGTCATGGTAGCTATGCATTCACTCCCAAAAAATTACAGGATAGTCAACATGCTATCTCTGCTTTCACCTTCCAACCTACTCGTCAGCCTTCCATTCATATTACACGCTGTCGCATTCTTCTCCAACTCGTTTACATTTTGGGAAGACCGCATCGTCGCGTTTCTACTTCCCTCTTCACTCCTTCCTCACATTTTGATTGGTATTCGAGCTCCAACTGCTCGACTGCGCCGACGTATCTTAGGTTTCATCGGATTGTTGGTAGTCTGCGCTAGAATAATGGCAGTAAGCACTGTGTGTCGGGAGGAACAACATCCCTATTGTCATGTCACCTTCTACTCATCTTCATCAGCCTCGTCTGCTCTAGAAAACGCTTATACCTCGGCTGTAGTCCCACCGTCCGCCTCGTCCTCCGTCGCTCCTCTCTTTGCGGTAATCGGGGCTCCGCTCATGGCACTCCTACTCCCCATTGCCCTTCGTTTCTTCCTGGCCCAATCGAAATCTGACCAGGGGTTAGCCGGCGTCTGGTTCACCTTCATTGTAACTCCGAGCCTGCTGTGCGGGACGGGATACTGGTTGATCGAATACGCAGAGACCGCAGGAATAGTTGATGAGAGTGAATGGGGAACCATCCTGAGGTTCTGCAGAACCTCCTTGGCTTGGGCTGCGATCGGTTGGCCTACTATTCTAGGTGGTTTTGTGTGGTGGAATTTTCCCATGTGTATCTCTGTCGAGACTGGTGAAACTACTGAAGGACAGCGCAGTCTTCAAGTCAAAATCCTCGGCTTTGCCAATGCGTACGGCGCTCCATATCTTCTCTTCTGGTCGATCCCATTCTGCACCGTATGGGCAAGCTCGCAACTCACAGCACAAATTATGCTGGGCCTCTCGGCTGTTGCATTAGTATCGTATCTGGAAGTCATGGACGGAGTTCGAGATGTACAAGCGATGGAAGATGTTTTTGCTTCTAACCGATTGTCGGACATGATCTCTTCTACTTCAAACGGAGGGGACGATTTTGGTCTTGCTGCTCAACAAAATAGCTATTCACCCAAAGTGAACTTTTCTGAAATTACGCCCATTGTTTTATTAGCGATGCATGTTCTCTTCCGTACGGGCCACCAGTCGACAATGCCTTCTATGCAATGGAAATCCGGTTTCCTTCTCACGTCGACCGTCGCTTATCCTTGGTCGCCGGCTACAGTGGTCCTCAACTCCGTAGGACCTATGTGGACTATCGGAGTAGGCGCTGGCCTGGTGGGTGTCTGGCTGAAAGCGCCCAGATTTTCCTCGGCCACTGGACCTTCGAAGAAAGATGGCAAAGTGATCCCACCTACAGTCTCAGCTAACAACCAGATCCAGCTGTCGACTCTCCTGAGCTGTCTCTGCCTGAGCATGTACTTTCTCACCATCCTCCTCACGACTTCCCTTTCAGCAGCGATTCTTCGACGGCACCTTATGGTATGGAAAGTGTTTGCCCCGAGGTGGATCCTGGGCGTACTCGGAGTGTTGACAGGGGATGCGAGTGTACTTACGGTATATCTGGGAGTCTGGCGGGTTCGGCGGGTGGTGGATAGGACGTTTGTTAGATTGATGGGCGGTACACAATGAGTAGGTGTAGCATTAAAGGAGAACTATTTATTCCATCCAAACGCCCTCCACAAGTACCGCGTCTAACGTGCTTCCCTGATAATACTACTGTAGATATTGTAGTCAGACTTGGCAAATTTTTATCTGATAAAGTGGTTGCGTTAGCCACCTCTTTGCGTGTGCGTCCAGTCTTCAGGTATCATTCATTCTAGTCGGCATAGACTTTCGGATGAAGAAACGAATTGGTCGACTTTTTTTCGGAAGACAGCCATTCCGGCTATATATCAGCTACCAACTGAGAATAGGCAAGCGGTTCAGGGTTGTTGTCTGTCGCGGTGAATCACAGGCGCGACTTTCTCATGAGTCATGACCGCGTCGGACACGTCCCATTTAACCGGGCAAAAAAATTCATAAATACGAATAATGACATTCTGGTGTCAAGATTATCTCAGTAATTAGTACCTACTTGGATCCAATCATTGTAATGAAAGAAATCATTCTCAACGCGGAAGAAAAGAAAAAGAGAAGTGGAGGAGCGATGATAGGAAAGAAGACAAGATAGGAAGGTTTATAACCGATCGTGACAACGAAGGAAACCGTGGTCAACGCGGAAACACAGCAGAATAAAGAACTCGTATAGACGTTTCGCGCAGGGGTTGAACCCGTTCGAAGTAGAAACAGTCAAACAGGGTATGAGATAAGGTTGAACTTGATGGCCTATGCAAGGATGGTTGGTATCAGGAGAAATAACCCGAGGACAAAGTTTGTGGACGACTAGGCACTCCCGGCACGGTGATTGAATTTATCGGCAGCTTCACCGTTCACAGACAACTGGGTCGAGTCGGGAAGCAAATGACCATGCAGAGAAGTCGCATACGTTGTAAATTCTGCATGACATGAGGAAGGATAGAAACACGGGTGTCTTTTCCTGTCCTATGTATCGCACCCTACCGTTCCGTTTTCCTATGAATGATGAGTTGCCCATCAATCTAACCAGGATAGCTCCAGCATCCCAAAGAGGCAGGCGACCAATTGGACTAGCTGGCAACCATTGGAGCGCAGTAGGAGCTTATCCAGCACATCGGATACACCATAATTGGCTGAACGTAATGATAGTATACTGGGATGAAGGTAGTAATCGACCATCGAGATCGACGTTTTGGGCGAGGATAGGGAGGAAAAGTGATACAAGAATTGGAAGAGACGGCGGAATAAGGTGAGGAAGGAGCCTGATGATAGAAAGCAGGATAAGAATCTGGTGAAGTGTCCTCGTCACTGGGATTGTCATTGGAAAATGTGCACTGATTGAAGATCATCATAGTTGATTCATCATTGTAGGTGTTGGAGTTCATATTTCCGCCAATCGTGTTGAAATGACCACCGTTAATACTGAAATTCTCACTTGAATTGAACATATGCGGTGTATCCCTGATATATGTGTTATGAGATTATTGCGCGCGAACGGAATGGAGTGAAACTCACTTGGCTGGTGGATATGGAGTATGTCCAGTAGAGGAATCTCGGCGACGTTCGGTGAATTCTGCATCGACAGACTTTGAACGCCGCCGTCGCCGGAGAGGCTCTATATCGACTGTAGCTGACGGCGTTGGATGCTGGGAAAAGGTTGAAGAGTTTTCGACTTGTTCTTGAATGGCATCACCCTGTATTATGCTAAAGTCACCGTCAACCGATAAATGGCTACGGCAGGCCTATGATAAGGCGACTGAGAACTTACTTGGCTTCATTCATACGGTCTGGAATGATATCGTTTGAATTGGTAACTTCGCGTTTGTCGTCGCAGTCATCCGAATTTCTACCATCTTGGGACAATGCCCGCTGATTCAGGAGTCTTTTTCTAAGGTCTAGTATGCTGAGGACCTGCCCGCCAATAGTTTTGGAGCATCGCGCTCGCCGCGAGGGTTTCGCTATGGCTGGTTTCGAGGAACATTCTTTTTTTCGGCAGGGAGACTATTTGATTCTGAACTTCAGAAATATCGGAACCTCACAAGGGGTTGGCCCAAACCTCTTTGAGCTCTCGTATCTGTTCCTCTACATTATGCGGTGGTGAACCTGTTTCCGAGGTGTCGGTAAACGGCAGGACATCTTTTTTTTTTTTCAGCTTCCTTGATCTTGGCTATCAGTGTCCGAATTTCCTCCTCGATCTTGTTTAAATGTTCGCGTTTACTGATCAGAGGTTAGTTAAAATCTGAAAGGTCGCGCAAAAGGGCAAACATTGACGAGAACCTTTCCCGAGTCACACATTTTCTACCACTTTTCAAGCATCTTTTACATGAATCGGCGTCTGTCTTGAATTCACAACATAATTTGAGTTTTCTGCGATGATAGCAAGCTCCACTGGAAAGGAATTGAGTCTACCATGAGAACAGAATGAACATTGTACGCACGGCTTGACCGTGACAGGGTTTTCTTTTGTTTCCGCTATGTCAGGATCGTCGTCGTCCCTTCCCTGGTCCTCCTGCTCATTGAACCGTATAGCAGAAGAAGACGAGGTATTGCTGCGACTCTGAAGTCTCAACGCTGTAGAGATGAGGGTGGGGACACGCGAAGACAGATGCTCCCCATTTAGGCAGAAGCTCCAGTAAAAGTAGCGTTATAGGATGGGATTTAACAGCACTACTTTTCTGTTTTTATAGCTTGAAATACGATAATGAGCTGTGGTAGGCGGCTAATTCACGGCGCCAGGTCCTGTTCAAGGTGTAAAGGTGAATTAACGTACCCCTATTAGGAGGTGTACTATTGTGAGAAACTCGGGCGCAAAACTTAACTCAGAAAAGTCGCAGGACGACGGAAATAATATGGAGGAAAGCCAAGTAAAACCCGGTCCACCGCAGAGAGAGGCCAAAGAGAGGGAGTATCTACCGGATGAAGTTTGAGAGGTGAATTATCGAGAGCAAGACACGAAACCGGATAAGCTTGAAAAGGGAATCCAGGACTGGAAGAGGAAACCAGACATGCCCAGTGTGAGTTATGAGGCAATAGAGGCGGTAGTCCCTCCTCTGTAAAAATCGAAAACGCAGATATAATCTTCTCGGAGTGCAAATCTAAACGGTTCCAATACGTTCTGTGATGAGACGTAACATCTTCGATTGCGGTTCGTCGGGAATGACAGTCTGACGCATACTTTTCGAAAAGTCGAGCCTTTGAACTGTGTTCTGCGCTCGTGAAACGCAGTGAATGATTATGACGGACAGATGTGCGAAATATCAGCATTGGTGTACAAGCGTCAAGTGATTATCGTTTTCGCCCATTCGGGCCAGGCTATCCTCTGGATAATGAGAGAATCGAGTGCATTATTCGGCCAATCTATCCAATCTAAACGCCATAAATTCTGCGTGCGTTATCTCTCGCAATTCTAAGGACCCAATCGGAATCTACTTTCTCTCCTTCTGCACCGTCCTTGTTATTCACCAAGTCTGCCACGAAATCGGCTGTCCAAGGAACCATGGCACTGTGACTCAGAGGTATCCTCTTGCCCTTGAGCTCGTTTCCATTTGGAGTATTGTAAAGTGACGAGTAGATATTGGCAGGCACCATGAACGGCGCGTCTGTTTCTAGCAATATACGTAGGGGTGAGGCGGAAGGAGTAGACGAAGCCGCCATACGCCGGATTATCGTCGGTGTATCCTCGTTGGTTGCAAAGGTTACCACGCCAGTAATGCCGATGCAAAGGTTGGTGAAATGGTCGAGAAGCCGTTGACCAAAATCAGGGGAGTCGGTGAAACAGTGTATATGTATCTATGTGACGTGACGGTCAAGACAAAGAGGCGAAAGATAACATCTGAACTTACCGGATGATCTTTGGGAACAATTTCTTTAAGAATGCGTTCCGTGTCATCATTGGCTTCTCGAGTATGTATCGTCAGTGGTTTGTTGAGCTTGACTGCTTGTTTTAGTTGACGAGCAAAGACCTCTTGTTGTATATCTCGTGGAGAGTTGTCGTAATGATAGTCAAGACCCATTTCCCCCCAACCAACACAACGAGGGTGATTCATTGCTTCTAGACTGAACTACAATGAGAATTCAACGTAGTCAAGCCAAAACGACGCACATATCAGCTTCAACCTCGTCATTGTACAGTTTTGCCTCATGTCTAAAGGAAATCTCAGACCGCTAAATCTGTCTGAAATGAAAGTTCTTACGGATGTACGCCTGCATAATATTAGATCGACTCTGTATGCGCTCAAACAGTTGACTTACCCATAACAAACCAATACTGGAGACCTCCCCATTTTGATATCCTGTCCTGCTCATTCAACGCTGAATCTGCATACTCCTTCCACAATTTGCGTACGGGAGCTTCGCACCAAACATCTACGATCGCTTCTACGCGTTTTTCAGCGTACATTCCCTTGACAAAATCATAGACATTTCCATATTTCGGAGGGCTGTTCTTGCTGTATCGAGAGGTGTACATTTCAAAAGTAGAGGCTAGATGAGTGTGTGTATCGACGATCTGAGCAGTCGATGGATGAGCTGGAAGCTGCAGAAAAGCTTCAGACGGTGTACTTGATTTTGATTTGCCCATTTTACTGTGATAGTAGAATCTATTGCGGGCCAGTAACGCGGATGGCAGTAGTAGTCGATGCCGGAGAAGGAGGAGCATGGGAAATTTTCTGCTCGTCACGTTTTCTTTAACTCCCATCGACGCGCTCGTCGTCGGTGACCTCCTGCTCAGGGAATGTACAGAGTCTCTAGTCGAGCATTCTGGCAGTCAATTTCTACACGTCTTCCGCAACGCGCTAGGTCCCCGTATGTCTCTGGTCCCTTGTTTTCGTACTTTTATTAATGACAGTTTCAGTCTACATCCGCACATAGCAGCCTTGCATGGCAGCACAGTAAAGTTTTACCCTAGAAAACCACGGGGAAAGTCAGAAGATGATTTTGACCCAGCTTCTATTCTAGAGCAATTAGACAAAGAGTACGTTGCTCAAAGTGTAGCCTTGCACTAAGTCCTAACATGTACCTCAGTGAAAGCGATATAGATGGATTGTTCGTATAGCTCTTCCCCAGTCTATGCCTACTTGCTGACTCTTACATAGGGGAGGCTTGGATCCTGTCGACATGTTTGACCAGAACCCGACAACTGAACCTCCAGAGTTAGTTTATCAAGTTTATTTGCATAGCATATTCTAAACGTCTTTTTTCCAGAGTGGCGCAGTCTGAACAGGAACTGTTTGGTTATGTCGGAGACGGTAGCAAGTACGTGTTGCCTTCCCTTTGATTTTTCTATTCTCACATTCCTCAGTTTCCAACAAACGCCTCCACCAATAAGCCCATTACCCTCCGGTCTTGACCCCCGGAATCTCCCTGTAAAAATCAGCTCTTTGGCTGACCTTGGGCCCAAATTTTCTGAGGAAGCTTATGCATCGGCTCTAGTGCACGGTCGCTCGATCCATCTACCCTACCTCCATCCTCGCACGCACTCAATCCCCGCTGGTAACATTACCTTTTACTCGCATCACCCCCGTCTCCTTGCCCTTTTCACCCACTTTGCTTCTCATGCTGCTAGCTCGCTGGGTATCCCAATTTCCAAAGTCATTATGCTGCCTACCGAACGCCGACTATGGACGGTTATCCGCAGTCCTTTCGTGTACAAGAAGAGCCAGGAAAATTTTGAGCGAAAAACTCACAAGAGGATGATTAAGGCTTGGGATGCAGACCCGGAGGTTATCGACCGATGGGTCAAGTACCTGGAGAACCACTCGATGGGAGGTGTGGGGATTCGCGTCACGAAGTGGGAGAGACTGCCTTTAGGCATTGGTAATACGCGCCTGGCGAATTTGAAGGAAGCTTTCAAGGTGGCTGCGCCAGAAGGAGTATCTATGGAAGATGTGGCACTCCTCCAAGTTCAGGAAGAGCCTGATTCGGACGCCAACAGGAAGCAGGCTATACAAGCGTTGAGTACGAAGATTTTCAAGGAAGAGTCACATAAGCTACCTAAGGCTTCAAATTCGGAGGTAAATGTTGCAGCAAAGGCTGAACCGGCCGCGAAATCTGCAAAGAAATCGCAACGGAAGCAGTCCGCTCCGGGGAACTCTTCGGAGGCGAGAGCGAAACAGTCTGCCGCTGGGAATGGCAAAGACATTTCAAAGAAGGGTCAGGATGCTAAAAATGATAGAAAAGTATAATTTACAGCGTACTGCGATGTACTCTAATACTTATAAGCAAGATGTTCTCATTGTTACATTCCCTTGACTGGTGATTTGCTCACGAACCTCCATCGATGGCGGCATCGTTCAACAAAAACCTCCTCAACGTCGGAGGCCTTCCAGTCGCTGTCTACTCGAGTACTCATTCTGATACGAGTAAACCTGTGTTCATCTTGTTTTTCCTTCACGGACGATTGGGAAAGGCGGACGACTTGGAACCTGCCATCAAAACTATTTACGAGGACGTTGGAAAGGGCCTCGATAAGGAACTACTGATTGTTACATTTGTATGGAATCGACTAGAATTCTAGTCAAGTGTTGACTTGCATTTAGGATCATCGCAATCATGGGCATAGACTTGTCAACAACAAAGAGAATCAAATTTGGGATGAGGATGAATCGAAATCTAACCCGGCGCATGCGTAAGTACTCTACGGTGCAAGTTGCAATCTCGAATGCTCATTTCATGTTAAAAGAGTCGACATGTACACTATACTAGGTGGGGACATGATCAATAGAAAAAGAAGAAATCTAACAAACAGCAGAGGGATCTGCGCGAGACGTTTCGTTCCTAATCGACTATCTCCCGGCCTACCTCTTTCCTGAATCCGAAAGAAGCATATCCGGCTGGGGATTAGCAGGAGTCTCGCTGGGCGGTCACTCGACTTGGACAGCACTTGCGAGGGAGCCGAGAATTCAAGTCGGAATACCAATCATTGGGTGTCCTGACTACTTGACCCTCATGACCGCCCGTGCGGCGAAATATGGGATCTCCCTAGAGTCGGCATCCAAATATCTTCCTGAAAGTTTATTGGTCTTGATCAGGGAGCAAGCACCTCCGTTTACTCCCTACCTGGTCTCGGACAAGTCCAATCCTTTCTACGGCAAAAAGATCCTGGTACTCTCTGGAGCGGCGGATACATTGGTGCCATGGGAAGCAAGCAAAGCATTTGTAGATAGTCTCAACGTTGGACCAGCAGGAATCAAAAAAGTGATAGTTCAGCCTGAAACTGGGCATGCGTTTACCCCAGAGATGGTCAAGGAAATTTCTCAATTTTTGCAGAGCGTGTAGTATTTGTATTAGTCATCCAAAAAAGGAAATATGTAGTTTTTGGTCAGAGTTTGTTTGGACCTGGTCCTGACCGTCGTCAACAGCGAGCTCAAAGACTCTCGCCCCCCTCATTCTCACCCTCTACACTCTTCTACATCGACCACCACCTTGTACTTTTATTTTTGTCCAATTACAAACTTCTTTCATCCTCTGCGCCGACTTTCAGCACTCTTATTGGGCTTGATCCAGTTCAGGACTTGATAAGTCCTCCGCCCATTCGCCCTCTTTATACCGATGCCCCGTCGTGCTTCAGCTCGTACTGCAGCTCAGAACGCTGCTTCTAGTCAATCTGAGCCGTCTTCTATCTTTGCTCCACCCCAGTCTCTCCCCGAAAACCTCGTCGTCCTCAGAAAACAATGGAAATGGGCGGCATTCAGCCAATTTTTCTTCACTTTTTCCCCAATGCTGTCCATGGATGATATTACACTCAAGGCGTGTCCTATCTTTTCTCTACCTTGTCCCTGTTCTGATCGCCTGCCTTATCCAGGACGTCGAGGATGATTTATATCTAGGAAGCTCTCTAGTTATATCGCGTGTCATGGTTAAACTTTTGTATACGCTTTCTTATGACCGCAAAGTCAAGTACGTATAATATGTCAAGTGTGTATCCATTTTGACGCGTACTGACCGCGTTTTAGCCTGAATAACTGGCAAACAACTCTTCGACGCCAATACAAAAAGCGCAACCCCGAACTCAATCCTATCGGTTCCGACCCGGTCCAAGAAGCCGAAGACAAGCGTTACAGATACCAAACTGTCTCCCCGCCACCTGAGTCTACAACCGCAGAGGGAGCTAGAGCAGGCGACGAAGCGGCTACCGCAGATGGGACCTCTACCCGAGAACGGTCTGAATCCGTCCAAAAAGATGAGAAATTCAATCTCAAGTCTGAAGATGGCTCCGTCGCACCAGCCACTCGTCAGCAGTCTCCAGCCAATGTACCCGACTCGGATGATTCCCAACAGCAGGAAACGAAAGATTGGCTATCCTTGTCCATGCTAGAGAAACTAGACTCTCTGCACTTATTGACCGAATGGCAATTTCAGAGCCCTCATCGTGTACGCACTCTAATGAAGAGTGATGACGACCAAGCTTCCTGGGTCAGTTTTCGCTCCTTGCGGATCGCTACTTCTGAATCTAATGGACTCGACTTGATAGCGAATTGAGCCAATTGGCTATGATGCGAAGCGTAACGCATACTGGCTCATCGGTGGTGCGTCTTTACAAACCTAAACTTGTCTGAAATCGTCACACTCCCTGCGCAGCCGACCGTCTCTGGATTCAGCGAGTTCCACCTAAACCTCCGCGCTCACTTGCAAAGAACTTGCTCAAGCGCAAACGAACGACTGAATCAAAAACATCTCCTACCAAGCGAGCTCGCACACAGGCTACCGCGAAGACCCGTAAAGCCAACTCTAAGCCAGCCCCTTCCACCCCCACTGCTAGTGGACGACACGGTCGTGCTGCCAAAGATCAAGCGAATCTCAAGCTTGATGCACAAGCCAAAGAGCTTGCTGAATTGAACCGTCAGGCCGCTTTGTCCGCTAGCACTTCTGCCAGTGGCCGCAAATCATCAGCTCGCACTCAAGCTGCAGCGTCACCCGCCCGTGCTTCAGGTTCACGTACGACTAGAGCATCTACTCGACCCCTTGGTACACGAGTCAGTGCGAGGCTGAGAGGATCGGAAGATGATGAGGAATGGCAAACTATTCCTGATGAGTGGCTACGAGATCGTAAGGACGACGATTACAAGGACGGGAATAGCAAGAGCACTCGTAGAGCTCCAAGCCCTTCCAGGAGCATCGCAAACTCGAGTATCAGCGAGTTGACAGAGCTTAGTGAAGAGAGCGACAAAAAGGAGGAAATGGACGAAAAGCAGAGTGAAAAGGCTGAGGAGCAGGAGGAGCAGGAGGAGCAGGAAGAGGAGGCAGAAACCGAACCCGCGGAAAACAGCAACGCTCAGCAGCCCTCTCCGCCGGAACAGTTTGTCGAGTGGGAGACGGTACGAAGGTTCACTTTCTGTCGGACAACTGTACACTGACCTCAATTAAGATCGCTGTTACGCTATCCGAATGGGAACATGTAGCTGAGCGGTGGCAAAACGCCACACACTATTCCGAGAAGGCTCTTTACAAGATCCTTACGAACCACATTGTCCCAATCATCACTGAGGAGCTCAGGGTACGTTCAAATAGATACTGTTATCCAACTAGCTAACCCAATCTGCAGGAAGCCGAGGTTAAACGCCAAAAGGAAGAAGCCGTCACTCATCGCAAGCGTTCATCTCGTCTTGCTATCAAGGAAAGTGAGAAGGAGGAGGCTAGACTCGCGGCTAGGAGGAAAGCTGACGAAGACGAGAGGATGAGTCGGGCAAGACGTCTTGAAGCCAGACAGCAGCGCGAAGAAGCTGAACGGGTGAAGCGGGAAACAGCAAGAGAGCAGAGGAGAAAAGAGCGAGAGGCTCGAGAAGAGCAGGAGGCAAAAGAGGCTGAGGAGAAGGAAAGGAAGGAGAAGGAAAAGGAAAAGAAGGAGCGAGAAAAGGCAGAGCGAACGGCAGAGAAGGCGAGACAGCGAGCGTATGTGGAATTCACACCGTGGTTGTCTTGTTGCTTATTGTGTTTTAGGTCAAACAAGCGCGGTCCCTCGACTTCATCCTCCGTATCAAATGGGGCGGTTCTGCTGCATCATCCAAGCTCTGGCGTCAGTTCTGTCAATGGAGGCTCTAGAAGTTCTCGAACGCCTGCAGGCGATGACTGGGAACTTGACTGCGAAATTTGCCACCGTCGTGGTATCAACCTCGTAAGTCATCTACGACCATCATGTCTAGCAGTGTTTTGACTTTTTCTCTCAAGGACGATGGTGTTCCATTGCTGTGCTGTGGCTCGTGCGCAAAATGGCAACACATTCCTTGTCACGACCGTGCTGACGCTCAAGCGGGTCGCCCTCGACGCAACTGGGACCAAGTCGAGTTTATTTGTCGTCAGTGCCGAGTCAACACCAATGCGATGTCGTCTGCTGGATACAACGGAATACAGATGCATTATCCACAGGCTGCGCCGACGAATATGCATCCTTCACTTCGGGCCGTCCATTCGACTTCCTCCTACCGCAATCATGTTCCATACGGGCAAGGTTTGGGTTACGACGCACCTTCTCGGACAAATAACGGTGGTTATATCGAGGTGCCGTCAATAAACGATGGCAAAGGCTACGGGACGTCTGATATGCGATCATCGATTCCGTTGCAAACGCATATGGGTTATTCCCATAGTATGCAGCAGCAGCAGCCCCCTAAGCAGATATCATTCTCGCACTACCAGCCCCAGCGACATGAATTTCAGCATAATCGGTACGAACAGCATCAGTATCAAAGCTCTTCCGCGTATGGACAAGCAAACCAACCATACGGGAACCGTGGCAACTCGAACAACAATGTGAGTAGCTTTCATCTTCTGGACGTTCTTTCGGTGAATTTCTGTCAGGTTACTGGCTGGAACGGATACCCTCCTGCCTCGTCCAGCTATACGTCCGGTAGCGCTGAAAGATCCAGTTCGGTTCCTGAGTCTTATCCCGACCAGCAAGCGATATCTCGTTACTCCCAGCAACTCCAACAGCCGCAACAGCAATGGCAGGCTCGTCACTCTATTCCTGTTTCGTCCGCGCAAGCACTACCACAGCCTAATATGTCATTTGCGACATCTTCCTCTTTCCAGAATCATCATTCTTAGCAAGGACTTTTGAACTAATTTGGCTGACTCATTACTACATACTGCCCAGTGGATGTACAAGTGTCTTGTGCATATCTTCTAGAGTTTTGTATAATTATTTAACGGTTTTTATTCTGTTGTCGAACGTTGTACACCGAAGATTTCTGTACGCTAATGGAATATTTGTTATACAATTGCTGTTACAGAATTGAGATGGTCCAGGGACTCTTAACGTATTGTCTCGTACATCTTGAACTCTTTAGAAGTCCAAGGAAATGGGTCATCTTCGCCAGTAGGTTCTCTACGGCATAAAGGTTAGCAATATTTAAGAGCGTGATGCAAAAAGAAGTACTCTATGGGACCCAAAACGCGCAAGCCTCGTACATGAGTATCCTTCCCACTCATATGGTTGGCAAGAATGATAATTTGGAGAAGATACGCGTATACAGGTTTTCTAGGAAACCGTTATCAGCATTGCCAGACAATTCAGCGGGTGAAGAGAGACGTACAAGCCCTCGCCGTCATCGTTAGGCTCAGATGAGACGTCGAATGTGAGCCATCCGTCAGGTTTTTCGAGGGTGATGATACGAACGTCTTGAAGATCGTTTGGGCCGGTACCAGCACGAATAGCGAGAGTTGAGGGCGTGTACGAGTCATCGAGGGGATGGCAAAGGAAGATACTGAGTTTCTAACCAAACCAAAGTTGAGAGAGTGGGAATGAAAGACGCGTCGAGACATACTTGGATCGCGACTTTACGAGGGAATTCGATGGTAATAAAGTGAGGTTGTGGGCCGTCCGAGCTAACAGGGAACGAATGAGTAGCCTTGGATTTCAAACACGAAACTCACTGCCAAAACGTTTCAGGATCTCCATCCTGAAGGCATTCTGCTCCAAAACCAAATTTATACGAAGATACAGACCATTTGGCTTGGGAAGAGATGTTTGGCCAGGGAAGAATTGGTGGTCTTTTATCGTCTAACGACAGTTTAGATGTTGAGGTTTACAGGAATTTACAGCCCGAATTACTCGTTAAGATGAATGGTGAATTCAGATCCTCTGGAGCGGGATGGGTGGTTCCAGTGGCGACGCTGACCGGAGTGGCGATGGCAGCAGACATGAGAAGGGTGTGAACCGAAACAATGGCTCTTTCCCTCAGTGACTACCGCAGATATGGCCGACAGATGATTCTCGATGGTTTTGGTCTTCCAGGTATCTTCATCATTCTCAACGACGAGGAGCAAGACGTTTGACTCGCTCCAGGCCAGTTAAAGCTCTGCAATGCATCCGTAGTCGTAGTGGGAGCGGGCGGTTTGGGATGTCCCGCTCTGCAATATCTTGGCTCATCAGGCATAGGTTCCTCTTTCTTCCACCCCTCAACCAGTCATAAACTGTCCACTCATGAAGCTTAGGAAGAATTGGAATCATCGACCATGACCACGTAGAGCTTTCAAATCTCCAACGTCAAATACTTCATAATGAAGCTACGGTAGGTATGCACAAGGCGCAATCCGCGGCAATTGCGCTCAAAAGGTCGGTATCTACCTCTCGATCTACGCAAGTCCTGCTGAACTTGGGCAGGATAAACTCAGACCTCAGAATTGACGCAATCACTGAAGCTCTGACTCCGGAGAATGCCCTATCTCTTCTTGAACCATACGACATCATTCTAGACTGTACCGACAATCCGCCGACACGGTATCTACTTTCTGATACAGCGGTTGTCCTAGGCAAGCCTCTTGTCAGTGGAGCCGCACAAAAATTCGAGGGTCAGCTCTGCGTGTACAACCTCGGTGAATCCGGTCCATGCTATCGCTGTCTTTTTCCCAAACCTCCCGCTCCAGAGCATGCGGGGACCTGTGAAGAAATGGGTATCTTGGGTGCAGTGACAGGGATTATTGGCAATCTGCAGGCTTTAGAGACTATTAAAATACTTACGGGTTTACATGGTGAGCCCTTATCGCTCCTGCTTGTCTCAAATTCAAAAATTTAGACTGAATAGACACTAAACCAACCTTAACATTGTTCTCCGCCCTAAATGTTCCCCAATTCCGAAGCATTAAATTACGATCTCGTAAACCCTCTTGTCCAGCTTGCGGGGTGGAAGGTCAGAAAATCGGTACAATCAGTGAGATCGATTATATTCAGTTTTGTGGTGGAGCTACGCCAGATTGGGAGAGCTTGGGTCTTGCAGAGAGTAACCTGGAATATAGAATTCGAGTCAAAGTACGTACCCAAGCGCAGCTATCTCAATGCTACCCTCATGTGATATTCAGGATCTCAAGAACGCAATAGACACAAAAGGACCCATGCATCTTATCGACGTCCGACCTAGGATTGAATTTGAGATTTGCCATCTTGCAGAGTCTATACGTAAGTCTCGCTGCTACAGGGTCCACTCTAGAATCATATTGTCTCGCAGATGTTCCACTAAACGAACTAGTCGCAAATCCGTCTCCATTTCTTCCCCCTGATCTTGATACGCCAACGTATATCGTTTGCCGGCTTGGAAACGATTCACAGATAGCTGCAGGAGCTCTGCGTGGATTGCAAACACACGGGATAGTCAAAGATGTAATCGGAGGCTTGAGAGCTTGGTCAAAGGATGTAGACCCACAATTTCCGGTGTACTAGATTAGATTATATACAATGACCGTGTCATACAAATTACTTCTCTGCAAAGTGAAAAAGTCAGGACACAAATTAGAAGGATCAGGATAGCAATACGTACTTCCCAGCTTGAGCCACTTTGGTACCTTCTTCTCTCCTACCGCTGCTTGTAGAATGTTGCCGACCTTTTTCGTAGACGACTCAGAAGGCTTGTCGTCGGCCTGTGCAGGCGGAGCAGGCAGAGATTCTGCCAGCGCCATGACTTCAGCTGCGAGCGGGGCAGGGACATTGGAGCCTACAAGAAGCGTTGGATTGAGTTTCCTTAAAGATAATGTAGTTACACACCATTTAACGATTCATCCTCGAAGCGCAGCAAAAGGACAGAGGAGGGAGCGAGTTGCAACTCTGCTAAACTAAGGTTCTTGACCTTGAGATCTGATACTTTGAGATCGCGGCGTGGTGGTTGATCTACGTGTACTCAATGAGATTCGAACAATAATATCCTGGGGGGATAAGAACGAACAGAGAATAAACTTGATTGGTTTTACTTGCTCCTGCAATGAATTCCTCACAAACGCGTATATAGATTTGATCTTGTCAGTGGAAGGAAAGACTTTTTCAAGCTGGGTTCCATCGTTGAATTTAATTCGAATCGTGGTCTGCAACGCCAACAATGAGTACTACGTGGAACAGAATAATCCATTTTGTCAACACACTGTGGGCCATCTGTCCCTCTTTGCCTTTTCCGCCGCTTCTCGAGTTGCTCGAAGCTGCAAGGGCGCATTCGTTAGAGCCTGTGTTCTCGCAGCCAACTGGGTTTGAGCAATCTTGAGATCTGAAGTGGTTGGCTCAAAATAATCGTCTGGTAAAGCTGCTGTATGTAAATGAGCTTTCCGTTCTACTCATTGCTCGAATATGATGCTCACGAGGAGGTGCAAATGTTCCAGAAAATGGTCCATACACTTTGAAAGTATTGGGAATGGATTCAGAGTTCTGAGGCTCAGACAGTTCAGACATGGCAGAAAGAAATAAAGCTACAAAAATCTAGCTTGGTAATACACAGCTATTAACAATATACAACTGTAAAAAAAAGAAAATAGTCAGTAAACTTGATAGTATATAGTATAATGTTTTCAGTAAAATAGAAAAAAATAGTTGTCTCATACAACTGAACCCAGAGCAACCGGCGAGTAACTCTTTTGGTGTAGGCCCAGTCGCAATCGAACGCAAATTACAAGAGTACCATCATTCAGCAGATGAAAGAAATTCAAGCTTACCTGGGGATCGTCGTTGAAAAGAAACAAGGGGCTCAAGTATTAGTCAGCAACCTTCAACATGCCTCATATCCACGACCACAACTGCGGACATGAAAGCCATGACCACGACCACGATGATCATGACTCTCTAACCACTGGTGCTCAAGATAATCTCTATATTCATATCGATCGCGACAATGTCGTCGCCCTCAACGCGAACGATGACTGCAAAGGCTCCGACGCCATCAAGCCTTGGCATGAACGCACAAGTGAGGACAAGGTACAACTACTTCTCATTATTGTCCTTTTAACCATCTCACCGCTTGGCAGTTCGTAGAGTCGGATGCAGATGATCAACTGTACTGCACCAAAAAAGACTCTGCAACAAACTTGTTGTGGCTCACGTTTCCTGTAGGATCATTCGTATACCTTTTACTGGAAGCGTCAAACTACGATCTTTGCTCTTGAAAACTGGTCCTGCAGATCTTACACCTTCCAAAGTCGTGTTGGTTCGTCTGATTGCATTTTAATCTTTTGATCCTCCATTCAAGTAAATCTAGTTTGCCAACCAAGACAATCTCGATTTCCAGGATATAGCAGATAAAAAGCCCACTCAGGAATTCGATATCGCTCAAGGCAGAGATGTAGGAGAGTACGCTATCAAGTAAGTCGTCCGTTTGATTCTGCCCATCGAAGCGTTCTGACCCTCTACCAAGGACGGCCAAATTTCCCAACGTCTCTTCCCTCACTCTATTCTTCCCATCTTCGCAAGGTGCTGAAACTGTTCGCATCTATTATATTGGTCTTTTGGGAACTTGGACGGAGGTATGTTTACGAACCTTTCGTCCAGCTTCACACACTAACTATCTCCTCGAAGCGAAAATCAAACCCAGTGATCACGGTATACGAGGCACAAGCTAATTTGGCGGACCACAAGAAAATTCAAGGCACCGATGGCAATTTTAGCACTCCTCAAAGCTAAATAAAAGCTAAATTGAAAATGAAAATGAAGTTGTGTAAGATACCAGCGGCATAACAGTCATGTACATACTATTTTCTGGCCACAAATTTCATATTTTTCACATCCCCTGCCCAATAACCTCGGAATACTACACCTCCTGGGTAATGCGCCGGAATTTATCTAGTGAGTCAATCAAACGTTTATTTTAGCTGTGAGACTCATAAAGAAGCGACATGTGCACCCGGACTAGTCTACGCATGGCCTATCCCAGAGAGATAAAGAAAATGTAAAAGTATTTGTCTTTGGCTTGTGGTCTTCTGAGGCAGATCTGCCTTCATGGCCTTCATGATTCCCAGCATGAACCTCCGCACGCCAGGACTCAAAGAACCTGCACTTCTGCCGTCAGACAAGGTTTTGGCAACTTGACATTACTTCTGGATGGCGAGTGCAACACATTCAACTCATACAACGCTCTTCAGTTAAATCATTGTGATTAAAAATCGGCGTCAATTCATATGGTAACGTTATTCAAAATTTGTTCTTTGTGTCGCTTTCTGACCTTGCGTGCATTTCCCAATCTTTTTCAGGAGCAGTTCCATTGCTGACATGGCCTAAAATTTTGGCTCAATGATTTCATTCCCTGGCTCTCCTTGGACTGAATCCGTACAACTCTCTAGTTAGACTTCAAAGAATTGAGTAAGCGCTCCACATCGTTTGATCTCGACACCTTCAGCTTTTTCAGCTGCTCCTTCCCGCTACAGTCATACGACGATATCGGATATCCTATTTTCCTCTCTTACGCTAAGGAGATCATCTTAGTTTTTTTCTCTAATGCTGGGGGGCGCCCCTTCAAATTCAAATACTCCATCGACGATCATCGTTCATCTCCAGAAATGGAAATTATTTTCTCCGTACTCTTTCGAACTTGAAGTATTCTATCTCAACCCCCCCTATCGAGTTTTCTGACTCCGTATCCTGTTTGATACACGAAGAATGTCCCGGGAATAGAAGCGTCTCATCTGGCCTATGTCACGCATACACGTTACATTTAACACGACCGCAAGCCTCTTCGGTCCATACATGGATATCACCATGCGATACTTTTGCTTCTGCCGAGCTATAGTATCTGTATTTTGACTATGACCCAATGTGTCTTTCTTGTCCAGATTGCCAAAATGGTATGCGAACGATCACTTATTGCGATCCAAACACACTAGTGCGTGCAAATTTTCGTTTCGAATTTGAAGAGCCTATTTTGTTAAGGTAGACTTCGCACAGTATAAAGGAATGTTCGCTTTTCGAAGGCCGCGTTAGGAGAACCGTTTCGGACGCCTTCCCTGGTCTCAGCCCATGATGATTTCCACCTCCTGGACCTCTGTTGCCCTGTTGCTTTTTGCTTCCTCCTCCCTGGCTGCTTTTAATCCATCCGGCAACAACAATGTCAGTACGGTTCTCTATCTCGAGATTCTGTCGCAATGCTGAACATTTCCTTATCATCCAGGTCGTCGCGTGACTATTATCCACTCATCAAATTGAACTGGAATCGCTGACTGTTGCTCTAGCTACTGGGGTCAGAACTCATATGGAGGTAATATCCCATCCTATTTCGCAGTTTCTGTCCTTCTCAAATTTTTCTCAAGCTACTCATCCCGATGACACCGCGAATTTCCAGCAGAATTTATCAGCCTATTGCGTAAATATCATACTTTAAGCCTTACCAATGACATCTGCTAATGTGGTATCTTTTAAAGTCGGACACTTCTGTCGATGTCTTCCCGTTAGCTTTCTTGGACGTGTTTTTCGACATAGACGGACTACCTTCAGTTAATTTTGCCAATGTATGCATTTCTACTTATTGGCTATATAGTCCAATTGAGTTTAACCTAACCTTAGATTTGCAACGATGTCGACGATTCATTATTCCCCGGCAGCGACCTTCCGGATTGTCAGTTCATGGCGTCCGACATCCAGGCTTGCCAAGCGGCGGGCAAAATTGTCACTCTCAGTATGGGCGGAGCGACCGGAGCAGCTACTTTCTCCTCGGACTCCCAAGCCGAGGCTTTCGCAGATCTTATCTGGGATCTTTTCTTGGGAGGAACGTCGGATACGCGACCTTTCGGTGACGCTGTAAGTGTCTCTTGTCCTTTGCTGGGAAATACAATCTGAATGTGTGAATGTCAGGTTTTGGATGGGTGAGATTCGTTCTCAGTCCATGAGTATTTCCATGATCTCAAGCTTCCTTCTCATTTTATAGTCTCGACTTGGATATTGAAGGTGGCGGGAGCACGGGTTTCGCTGCATTCGTCACTCAAATAAGGAGCCATACAGATGGTGCCAGCAAACCGTAAGTCGGATGACCCGTGTGAATTACCTTTGCTGATTCGCGCGCAAAAAGATACTACATTACCGCAGCACCTCAATGCCCGTGCGTTGCTTCCTAAATTTGTTTGTTTTGCTGACTGACCCTTAAGCCTTCTAGATTCCCTGATGCTTGTGAGCAAGACTCGTGGTGACTGCTTCATCTTGTCCTGAGTCATTTGTTTCAGTCCTGGGCCCGGTCATAAATGCTGTCGGTTTTGATGCCGTCTATGTCCAGGTGAGCGCAGAGTGTTCGAAGAATCCTTGGAGATATTCCCATAATGAATACAGTTCTACAACAACTTTTGCGAACTATCAAACTTCGGTGTCAGCGGTGTAAGTCTGTGCGTTCTTGGTTCAAAATAGCTCTTACAATATACTTGGGCGATCATGCAGGACTTTGACTTCTCTACATGGTATGCACAATGATATAGGACACTGCAACTTCTGCTAATAACTTGACTAGGGATAACTGGGCCAAAACTACGTCCCCTAATCGAAACGTGAAGGTATACCTTGGTGCGCCTGCTTCGCCTACGGCAGCAGGGAGCGGCTATGTCGACCCCGCTACTCTTGCTACTATCATTAAATCGACGCAGTCACAGTTCTCCTCATTCGGTGGAGTGATGCTGGTAAGAGGCTTTCCTTTGTTCTTCATTCAATCTTGATCTTGATCGTGCCCGTGTAGTGGGATATCAGTCAGGCTGTCGGTATGTAGAGTCGTTGCTTTTTCGTGCGCTTGAAACTGATCGTACTTACTGTTCAATCCAGCGAATGATCATTACGAACAATCAGCAAAGTCTGCTCTCCTGGGGGAATCCCGTGTCGCTACATCAGCGCCTGCAGCTAGCAGTGCAAGTGCTAAATCTCAATCATCTGTTGCCCCATCCGTTGCCCCATCTGCAGCCTCATCTGCGGCTTCATCTGTCGAAGTATCTACCGTGTCCGCGTCTTCTGCTAGCGTCAAAGCGGTGACTTCTGCCATCAGTTCAAGCATCCAAGTTCAGCCATCGACGGGTGTTTCCAATGCAACCAAAGTCATCTCACCTAGCGCCAGCGTATTGGCTCCGAAGCCATCATCCACATCGAATGCTACGACTGATGCCCAGGCTCACAACACTACGGACTCTTCCAAGGTCCGAAGATCACGTTTCTTTAAGTTTTGAGGAGATTTGTGGAGTAAATATTTTATATCTATTTAGAATTTACCTGGATGACATGTACGATGCAATGGAATGGCTGACATATTTCGAAAGGACCGACGTCCACTAGACTATAAGTACATGTGCAACATTCAAAACGCTTCCTCTTTTTGCTTTCCTTCACAAGCACTTCTTCATCCATTCCACTGTCGCCTTGAACGCTCCTTCCTTCCCGGCCTTGACCTTGGTGTCATTCATATCTCCTCGAACCGCGAAGCCATGTTTGCATCCCGGAAAGTACTCCCTTTTGTAACCCGGAGCAAACTTGTCATTTCCGAAAATTTCATCTGCTTTAGCTTGAGACTCTTTGGGAAACATGGCGTCCACCTCGCACGAATTAATGAGAAAGGGTGCTTTAGACACGGAGGCGTATTTCTATTAAACAGGGAATGTAAAATCCCCGTGAACTATAAATGGTAAAGGACAAGATTACCTCGAGATCTTCCGGAACCTTGAGCCGAGATGGATGAGATACAGCGGCCACTTGGATGACATTCTCGATGGCCAAGGGGACGGTATATGCAGCTGTAATTAAGAAACAAATTAACGTCTGTAACGGTCATTTTGGGCTCTGACTACTGATGCTCGGGTTCGTTCAGTAAGGTTTTGCCGCCAAACTTCATAGACCGAACATCCCGTTCATCATTCAAGCTTCGATACACTCACCTCCAAAGCAATATCCTGTAGCCCCAAAACTCTGAATACCCTTTTCCTTCAAAGCAGCAATGACTGCATCGACAGCAGGACGAGTACGATCGTATCCATGTTGTGCTCTCCAAGCGTCCCTGTCGAATGTCTGCGGGAGTAACATTATCAGAATCGAGAATGGATCTTAGATTGGGGATGCCGTACTTCGGAATTCATGGCATCTGCGGGCATGGGGTCACCAAAGAAATAGTCTACTCCGTACGTCTAGTACAATAGTGAGGCGTTTAATTGATCAAATGGATCAAGGGGGGCGTACTAGGATCCCATTAGCCGCAAAATCATCGACGAGGAGCTAGATCTGAATTAGAAAAAATGTGGAGCGACTAGTGTCTTTTATACATTACCCGGTTGTTCACGAGCTGCATGCCGAAGACATCTGAGAGGAATAACAGGGCCTTGTCTTTGGGATACTCTATGTCACTGGGTATACCAACGTAGCAGTCGATCCCGCCAATTTTTTCCCAGTGACCTAGATGGAGGAGGGTGGAAGCCGAGAGATAGATGGAAGAAGATCCGACATACCTTTTGGGGTGCCTTCATGAGTGACACCTAGATGCGGAGAATGAAATCCGATTCCGTCAAAACTTGGGTGGATGAAACTGACCTTTGAAGCAATCATCACAGAAGCTCATTGTGGTCAAGAGCTGGCTGGAATATTATCCTAATAAGGGAATGGGGGTATAGCTCAGCTGGGAGAGCAGCAGACTGAAGTGGTGAATTCTGAAGGTCCCGCGTTCGATCCGCGGTACCCCCAGTAAATTTTTCAAAAAAAATAATAATTCCGGTAGATACAAGCCGAATTCCTATCTTTAATCCCACTCAAAAACCAAATTAGAATTGGGAGGAGAATCAGGTGAATGATATCGATCCGGAAAAACCGCTTAAGGCTTTGAGAAAAGGTTGATGTTAGTGGAAGGAACATTGAACGCTGATTGGTCAGTGGTCACAGCTTTGCAACAACGCCCACGACCTACAAAGGGTTAATCTCCCTGATGAGCTGAAGGGAATTCGCTGAAATCGATTCGACCAGCAGACCCTTTTCTGTTTCATGGAAGCCCAGACTGGGACCATGATGATGTCCAGTATGGATAGTCCAAATCCTTCACCTGCAAATGGCTCAACAGCCAAGCGACGACGGAAGAATGACGGAGAGCCTAGCGAGCCCCGAAGGCTGAGGCGATCGCACGAGGCATGTACGCGGTGCAGAGGGAAAAAGATAAAGGTCTGTATAATTTCTCGGAAATTTGCGAAGAAAATAATTCCAACAACACGGGCGCATCCGTCGTCGGCAACGCCCGAACCATATACCGCTTAAACTAATTCTCTTTTCCGTACAGTGCGACTCAAAACACCCCCGATGTACCGCCTGCGTCACCGCAGGCGTTCCTTGCAACCAGGAAGACCGCCATAGACAGACAACTATCGCCAGGGATCATACCGAAAGACTCGAGCAAGTCGTTGCCCAATGCGATGCTCTCCTCAAACGACACATTCCCGGCTTCAGTCTCGAAAATGTCGAGGATGTCTGCAGCAGAGAGGGTTTGGATCCTTCTACTATTCAGCCAATCCAGAATCTGCCTCAGCAGACAAGTGCCGGCAGTAGCCCCACTGCTTCCCAACCTCCTCCTACAATGAACCCGCCCCAAACCACTTTTTTCCATCCAAATATTGGCTATTACCAGTATCCCCTTCACATTTATGCTCCTCCATTTCAGATTCCTCCAGTTGTGCCCCCACCCGGTCAGGATCCCAAATCGAATGACATGTCTTCTTCCACCCAAGCCCTTGCTAAATCATTCGGCGTCGCTCCTTCTATCGTCAACGACACTTCGGTTCCTCCAGTTCCCGTGTTTCATTATTCCCCGCCAGCGGTTCTCTACAACACCAGTGGTGATGCCCCAGCTCCTTTGGTTGGCCCCGCTCCACTAGCAGAAGAAGATCTTGCTGTAGGTTCATCAGGACTAGATTCTGGTCGTGATCGAGTCGTCCAACTCGAAACGCCTGCTCCACGGGATAGCGCCAAGTGGCGGGTCGTATCTGTTTTTCGCTCACCACCACTTGCAGGTGCATCCCCCATGGACATTTGGATTCCCAACGACCGTGACACTTTACTGGATGTTGTCAATGTCTACTTTACCCGTCTCAACCCCCATCGTCCCGTGTTCTTTCGTCATCAGTTTATCGAAGCCCTCAATCAGCTATATGAGGAGGGTGCCACATCGAGACCAGTATTCGACCCTGGATTCATCTGCTCTCTTTATCTCGTACTTGCACTCGGGACTCTCAGTAAACTTAATAGAAGTGGCTATCAGGGCGAACTTTCTTCGACCAATGGAGATGCCCTGATGGATGAAGATGCCGACGGATCCAAGGAGGACGTCTCATCGCCTCGTTCACGGTCCTTTAATAGATCCAAAAAGGCCACCAAGTCTGCTGCTGCTTCTGCCGACCCAGATAGCTCTCGCCTACCCCCTGATTGGCCTGCTCATGATGAATTCTTTGATCGTGCTTTGGCAGTAAAGCCTGAGCTGCGGGTGACACTAAGCAGTCTTCAGGCATTGATCTTATTACATTGGTATCTCTATGCGGAAGTACGTCGCAGTAGCCATGTATCTGATTCTGTACTGATTATCTGTGTAGCGCCAAGGTCGCACTCTTTGGCGACTTGTAGGCTCCATCGTTCGGCTCGCTATCGAACTAGGTCTTCACCATGACCCGACCACACAAACGACGCAAAATCCCCATCACATCACATCCTCTCCCTCAGAAGGCGACGAAGCGCCTCAGCCGGAAATCCCCACTTTTACACCACTTGAATGCATCCTCCGTATTCGACTTTGGTCCATTGTCCTCGTACATGACCGAGGAACCAGTATCCTTCTCGGCCGACCATTGGCTATTGCCCCAAGCGATGCGAACACTCCGCGACCTGGTACTCCTCGTACAAGCGATCCTGTGTTCACCTCTCCCACCGGGTCCAATGTCAAACCTCCGATTGCAGCCGACCTCGAAGTCTCTGAACACTTTATGCTTTCTGCACCAGTTGCGGAAATTCAAGCTGACATTATCATATCCCTCTACAGTCCCTCACGCCAGTCTGGCGAGGTTCTACTTCGCAATGCTAATCGTATCATCAAATCTATAAATCTTTTCCGTCGCTCTCTCCCACAAGCGTACAAGTTTTACTTTGGTGGTACCGAATCGTGGTCCATTTCTAAGCGTCACGAATTGCTTGCCAACCTCTCCGAATCGAGTGGCCTGACTCTCCTAAAATTGGCTATATCACGGATTCTTCTTCTCCGTGCACTATTCAACTCGAAAGAGCTTTCATATGCTGAGAGAAAGAAGGCCTTGGTTGATGCAATTGTACAGGCCCATAACGTCATCGCGATACATACTGTGCTGGTACGTTTTCCCGAAGTTGGATTCTTCACGAGCGCCGTGCCATTGCACATTGCTGCTATGGTCATCCTATACGGGAGGATGAGCAAGTGCGATGAAGGCATACCTGGCCTTTCAGACGGCGAGGGAAGCGAGAGCGGAAGTAACGCCGTCAGAATCCTCATGGAAGACGTTTGGCTTGCTCTGGACATGCTCCCAAAATTCCGCTGGCGATGGGAGACTGGTTCTGGCACCAACGCAGGAACCAACCCACTCATTGCTAAGCTAGCACAAAAGGTGATGGAAGCTTCCTTTTCTGAAAATGGCTTGCGTGGAATAGGTCCTCCGGACGAGTCTGACCAACAGAACTCTACTGCTTCCAGTGAGCGCAGCGAGAGTAGAGAAAGTCGGCTGATTTCTGGCATTGGCCGACAAGGACCCATCGGTCGACCTGTTCTAATACCAGAACCCGAATGGGAGGAGGACGCTGCGAGTCCAAATCGGGACAAAACTAACACTAATATCACATCGACAGGGTCTTGGGACCATTCCTGGGCCGACACTACTGCAAGCCCTAAAAGCCAGCAGTCCACCCCTACGGTACAGGCAGCCACTTATCCGTCGCCCTCATCTTATCCTACATCTGCAAACTCCAGTGGAATGACGTACACCTATCCTCCTCCGCTCCCTGCAACAAACTCTTCGGCAGGCTCCGCCGGTACATCATATTCTCACCCTCCCCAATACGCTTTCTCTCCACCAGTGTTTGGACCTCAGCCAACTAATACAGCTCTCGAAAGACCTGTCCCGAAAGTTACGCCTGTTTCTTCCACTGCGAATGCCCCGACAGCCGCTACCCCAACTCGAGGCGGCGTGTCTTCTCTTTCCCTGCTAGACGTACCGCACAATCTGTTCTATCCATATAACCCGGATACCCCTCATATCGAGAGTATACACTCTTCGTCATCCGTTGTTGGCAGTTCTTATCCAGCCTCGAATGCTCTGCTAAGCCCACCCCCCCAATCGCGCGTACCCAGATCTGCCGAGGCCTCTGGTGCACCAATCCCATCCAACAATACCAACGCAACAACCCACTCCCTGGTTGCTGCTGTTGCGCATGCACATGGAGGACAACAAGGTGCGTCGAACATGTACATAATTGAAGAGCGGGGACACCCAGGTGTCAGCGCATACGTCGCGCTCGGGTCAAGTGGCGCATACCATCCTCATCCCCCCCACTCCCAATTTACCATCCCTCCTCCTCCTCCTCCGGGTCCAGATCCGCAGCATTCGCACCCGCAGCCCCCTCTGCTTCCGCATTCCCCGTCGGCTCATTTACATCATGTCCCTTTTGCTGCTCATGCAGTAAATGGACATTCTGTTCATGGCCCTATGCCTCCTCCTTCCCCACATGGCGTTTGGGCACCTCAGGTCTGTCCAATCCCTATTTACCGTTAGACTTCCTGAATTGATTATATTGCAGCATGCTTCTTCTCCACAATCAACGGGGTATGCTCAACAGCCGCCTTAATACATATCTCAGCTCGTGTCTTACCCAAATATCCTCATTAATTGTACAATTATGTTAGTTTTGCTTTCGTTTTTATCGCTGCATATGCTTTCAAAGCTCGGTGTTTACATGTAGCTCTTTGCTCCCTTTATGTTTACAAATTGCTTCTTATTCTTGAATTTTCTTTCATTCTGTGTATCTCTAAATTCTCTTCTACTGTGTTGAAGATTTATTATTCTGCTTCGACATTTAAAAGTCCAATTTACAGGCAATTGTTAATTTTGATAATTCAAGAAAATTTAAATGAATTGAGAATAAATAGATCTCGTATATACCGCTTTGACCGAGACCAAAGGATACTGCTTTCTGCAAGTACTGTGTGTAGAAACCTCATGACTCCTACTCTTTACGGATTCAACCGTAGATTTTCGGTTACCGTGAATCAGTTATATTTGACAAAGGACCAACCGTGGACCTTGAGTGACCAAAGTTGAATGTTTCAAATAAGCAACAAATTACAAGACGTAACTACGCAGTCGATTCGTGAATCTGAATCAAGGAGATAAATATCGCTTCACGCTAGAACCGTTTCCCGCTCACCTATCTACGGGGCCCCCCACGAGTTGACCCTCCTCCCGACACAGGCTGCTTGATTCCTCCCCGAGGACGTTGACTAAATAAAGGACGTGAATTTTAATCCTTCTGATTATCTATCAAGAAAACACACTCGGGTCGTTGAGGCTCTTCGTCCGAGTCCCATTCTTCTTCCTCTTCGTTATCGGCAGAATCAGTGGGAGCCGTCGATCCCGCCGATCTGACAGTTGAAGCTGGCTCTACAGAGTCTGCAGACCGAACATCCGAAGCAGGTGTAACAGTGTCAGCAGATGCAACGCTGGAAGCGGGCTCGACACTAGAAGCACTTGTAACTGTGGAGGCAGAAGGAACGCTGGAAGCGGGCTTGACACTAGAAGCTGGCTCAACGGCGGAGGCAGACTCCGGCAAGCCAATGTCTTTCGGCCTTCGATCTCGTTAGATAGCAACGCTCAGAATGAGAGGAAAGCTTTACAATACTTTTCAGAATTGTCCATTGCGACGACAGAAATCGTGCAGCAGAATGAATACTTCGCAAATTAAGCGCGCGCTTCAGCAGAGCTGAACCATCTGAACCATAATGGACAGTGATGGTTCCAAGATGGACTAGACAGAGATGTCAGCTGATGACGGCGGAGCAATAGTTCTGAATGAACAGCTGGAAGATCATTGAAAATGAAAGTTCACCAAATGTTGAAGATTTTACAGTGTTTCCATGTGCACCCAAGTATAACGTCTTCCTATCGAGTCTTGGTGATGCGAGGTGGCTCCATAGAGAGATCCGAATGATATCTACGTGGCAGGATACTAGGCCGGATATACCTATCTACTATTACACCTTGCATACAAGAAACGTATGGCTAGCGCGTTCGTTACTCATTTAATTTGAACAATCTTTTGAAGCTCATCAAGATTATTGAAATTTGAATTATTGCATACGCTCAACTTCGTCTCTTGGAAGATTTCCAGGTACCGCAAAAGGGTACCATCTTGAGGAAACCTTGTATATCCTAGCAGCAGGAACTGCGTGATATCGCCCCCGCGAACGCCGAATTCATTTTCAGAACTTATTGTTGAAATTCAATCTGATTGTCTCTTGCGTTGCTATATGCGTTTTTCGTCATACGTATGCATATCCAGTATGATGCATGCAACCAGATGCAACCAGGCTCGGCTGTTCTCATGCTTCGATCACACTCATATGCACCTGATATGCACCATTAAATTCCGAGAATTCAAAATCTGTATATCTCAGTCCATGTACTGAATTCCTCGGTAGCCTGCGCAGGTGGTAATCTTCCGTCGTATCAACCGAGTTCCAGCAGATTCCAGCATGGCTCGGCTGCGAGACAATTTTCCAGATCGTTAAATAGTGGTTCAGCTACTCGCCTGCTCTGCATTCGACGAGACCTGCCTTCCTCATGTTCCTCTCGATCTACTCGCTTTTCTTTATTGTCCTCCTTGGTCTCAGCGGGGCTTTCGCTGCACCCGTTGACGAGTTTGACATTGACGCCGCACCTTTAAGCCCTGTAGCTCGGAACATCTTGAAGCGCAGTATTCCTGCCGCCCCTCGATACGGTGAGTTGGAGTTGCCTCGACATCCGTTCGTGCTAACGTATGTTTCTATGAAGTTGTTTACAGCGACGCCTTTATCTCTACCACCAACCCAGCTCCCGCTACGTCGGCAATAGCAGTAAGTATTAACCTCCATCCTAATGAACGTCCATTTTCATCTTATCGTACTTAGGGATGGACTGTCTTGTGGGTGCACATCATATAAGAATCCCTTCTTCTGTCTGAGGTGTTCTGAATGTTAGTAACATTGCGTTCCTTACCACCTACAATGCGGACAACTACGGCTATTGGGTTCAGATGACCGCTGCCGAACGTGCTGCTGTCAAAGCCGAGTATGCCGCCGCCGGCATTAAGCTTTGCGTGGCGGCATTCGGAGCTACTGAAGAACCTACCAATGCCGGCCTCGATCCTGTCTCCCTTGCTAACTCCGTTGCTGCCGCCGTACGTTCATGTGAATCGTGTCTCCTGTCAATACCAACTATTAACGCAGGTCATTCAATACGATTTGGACGGTGTTGATATCGATTACGAGGGTAATCATTTCTAATCATCCTTTCCTTTCCCATCTAATATAATACTTTTAGACTTTGATTCCTTCAACAGAAAGGATGGATCTGCCGAGGCTTGGCTCATTTCGTTCACTACACAGCTCCGCAAAACTCTTCCTGTCGGACAGTACATTGTCACACATGCTCGTACGTTTATTTTGTGCTTCAAGGAGTTTTTTTGCGCTCAACGTTGCAATTCTTTGTAGCTGTCGCTCCTTGGTTCATTTCTGAGCTTTACAACGGCAAGGGTTACACCTACGTCGACCAGCAAGTTGGTGATCTCATCGATTGGGTGAGTAGCACCGTACTACATTATTCCCTATCGTCTCACCGAGAAACTTAATGTACGACCCAGTATAATGTCCAATTCTACAACCGTCAGTACCTCTCCTTAATTTTTTGCCGAGTAGACTCACATTTCCCCAGAGGGTGCCACCGAGTACACAACTTGCACCGGTCTGCTCACCCAGTCCTCCTCCACCTGGCCGAAGAGTTCCGTCTTTGAAATCGCAGCACGCGGCGTTCCTCTAGACAAGATTGTCATCGGCAAACCTGCTGCGGCTAACAATGCCAATAATGGTCTAATGAGCACCTCGCTGCTGGCTTCTTGTGCCGCTCAGGCGGTCTCTATGGGATGGAGTTCGTCGCTACTTTTGCTTTCCTCGTCTCTGAAGTTAATGTCCGCGTGTCTCTAGACGCCGGTATCATGGCCTGGCAATACCCTGACGCTAGCTCTGCCTGGATCCAGGCCGTTCGAGCTGGAATGGGCGGTGCCAGTCCTGGACCCACCACTACCGTCAGCTCGACCACCGTTGTGACCACAACTGTATGAATTTTTCCTTAATCACGGTTTACGGTACCTTTAACGAAACGCGTACTTGTAGACTTCAACTTCCATTCCTTCTCCAACTAGTGGATCATGCGCCAACATGGCTGCATGGTCCTCTACCGTCACGGTAGGCCCCATAAACTTCAAGTAATGCCAGGATATAGCTGATTGTCGAGCAGTACACTGCCGGTGTCTACGTTACCTATGAGGGATTCCTTTGGAAAGCCAACCGTAAGCCTGATTTGCTCAGTCCCTGTATTATTGGTTCACCGGATTCTTTCTCAGAATGGAATTACAACGAGGTGCCCGGAGGTATGTCGTGTTTTTGTTACTCTAAAATCAAAGCGTGACATCTTTGCATAGGTTCCAGCGGAGCCTGGGACAAAGTTTTTGCCTGCTAGGGTAAATTATGATTATTTAACATGCAGATATCGGATGTACCAAGTGCTTCTCTCGGATTTCTTGTAACGGCTAATATTTTTATTAGACTGTAGTTGCTGTCTTTACTTTTTCTCTCTTTATTGGGTATCATCGATTTCGATAAATAAACACGCTCTTTTCGCCTCTCAAATTGGATCTCCCAGGCAGCTTCGGTCTCATAGCCAAACTAGGATAAAATTAGAACACGGCCCTAGTCAGTCTTCTCTACTATTAGCGTCTCTACTGTAGATAATTGAAGATCATCGAGGCCTCAAATTCCAGTTGAAAATCGGACATGGGATCATCCACCAGATACAACCAGTCCTCGGTTGTTCTCATGCTTCGATAACGTCCATATGCACCATTAAATTCCGAGATTTCAAAATTGTGTATCTCAGTTCGCGTACTGAATTCCTCGGTAGCTTGCACGGGTGGTAATCTTCTGTCGAACCAAACGGATGCCAGTAGATTCCAGCGTGGCCGAGCTGCGAAACAATTTCCCAGATCAGGTCGTTAAATAGTGGTCCAGCTGCTTTCCTGCTCTGCATTCGACAAGACCTGCCTTCCTCATGTTCCCTTCCATCTGCTCGCTCTTCTTTGCCGTTCTTCTCGGTCTCAACGGGGTCTTCGCTGCACCCACTGACGAGTTTGACCCTAACGCCGCACCTTTGAGCCCCGTAGCTCGGAACATCTTGAAGCGCAGTGTTCCTGCGGCACCTCGATACGGTGAGCTGAGTCTTGACATGCTTTTGGTCTAATGCATGCCTCTCCGTAGTTGTCTACAGCGATGCCTTTACTTCTGAGACAAACCCGGCTCCAGCTCCGTCGGCGATCTCAGTGAGTATCATCCGCTTCCCAATGAAGGTCGTTCATTTTCATCCTGTCATACTTAGGGGTGGACTGTCTTGTGGGTGCACATTACATGAGAATTTCTCCCTTTATCTGAGGCGATCTGATTGACAGTAACCTTGCGTTCTTGACCACCTTCAACGCCGACAACTACGGCATTTGGGTTTCGTTGACTGATGCCGAGCGTGCTGCTGTCAAGGCCGAGTATGCCGCTGCCGGCATCAAGCTTTGCGTATCTGCATTCGGTTCCACTGAGGAACCTACCAATGCTGGGCTCGATCCTGTCTCTCTTGCCAACACCGTTGCTGCAGCCGTACGTTCATATAAAGCGTGTTTGCTACCAATATCAACCTTCATCACAGGTTATCCAATTCGATTTGGACGGCGTTGATGTAGACTATGAAGGTACATATTGTTATGCATTGTTTCATTTCCCATCTACTTAGACGACACTTTCAGACTTTGACGCCTTCAACAGGAAGGATGGATCTGCCGAAGCCTGGCTCATTTCGTTCACTACACAGCTGCGTCAAACACTTCCTGTTGGAGAGTACATCGTCACACATGCTCGTACGTTCGTTTCGAGTCTGGATGTTTTTTTTCACTGTTCTGTGCAGCGGTAGCTCCCTGGTTTATTTCCGAGCTCTACAACGGTAGAGGATACACCTACGTTGACCAGCAAGTGGGTGATCTAATCGATTGGGTGAGTAGCCTCTGCGCTACATAATTTCCTATTTTCTCACTCAAATACATACATACGATCCAGTATAATGTGCAGTTCTACAATCGTCAGTGTCTCTCCTTCAAGATGCTTCCCTATACGCTCACATTCCCCAGAGGGCGTCACTGAGTACACAACTTGCACCGGTCTGCTCACCCAGTCCTCCTCCACCTGGCCAAAGAGTTCTGTCTTTGAGATAGCAGCGCGCGGCGTTCCTCTTGACAAAATTGTCATCGGCAAGCCTGCTGCGGCGAACGATGCCAGTAACGGGCAAATGAGCACCTCGCTCTTGGCTTCTTGTGCCGCTCAAGCGGTCTCTATGGGATGGAGTGCGTCGCTACTTCCATCTCTCTAGTCCCTGATCTACATATTCGCGTGTCTTCAGATGCGGGTATCATGGCCTGGCAGTACCCTGACGCTAGCTCTGCGTGGATTCAGGCCGTTCGAGTTGGATTGAACGGTGCTAGTCCTGGACCTACCACCACTATTGGCTCGACCACAGTTGTGACCACAACGGTGTGGATTTCTGCTCATGATGCTCTAATGTACCTTAACGGAACGCGTAATTGTAGACCTCAACTTCTCTCCCTTCTCCAACTACTGGTTCATGCGCCAATATGGCTCCATGGTCAACTGGGGTCGCGGTAAGCACAGTTAGCTTGAAGTGATGCTGAAACATTGCTAATCGTCTAAAAGTACTCTGAGGGTGTCTTTGTTACCTTTAATGGATTCCTTTGGGAAGCTAACCGTAAGTTTGCTTTGCTGCGCCTTGTCGTTGGTTCACCGGGACTGTTTCTTCCAGAATGGAATTTCAACGAAACTCCTGGAGGTATGTTATATTTACTCTTGCTCGAGTACAAAAGAGTGACATCTTGACGTAGGACCCAGCGGTGCTTGGACCCAACTTTTTGCCTGCTAGGGTAAATTATGATTATTTAAGTTGCAATTATCGAATGTACCAAGTGCCTCTCTCGAATTTCTTGTGGCGGCTAATATTTTTTTATTAGACCGTAGCTATTATCTTTATCTTGTTCTTCTCTCTTTGTCGGGTAACGCTGATCAGGATGACTCAACACGCTCTTTCGCTCCATTTCAAGCCTCCTTACAGACGGGCGAGCTACCGTCTCATAACCCTAAGTGAATTAACTCTACATTCTACTGAGCATATGTCGCCGCCATCAGACCAAAGAATCATATCGTGTAACGGTATCTATTTCGTGCTCGTTGAAGTCTGCGATCCGTCACCGCGGGGCCCAGTGCCGCGCACTGGCCCCGATACTGGCGGCTTGATTGGTCCACCTGGGCGAGGGCCAGGTACTGAATAGTTGAGTGGTTCCCGAGGAAGCATGCTGAAAAGACTGTTAATGGCAGCCTCATGGAGTCAGAGATATCTTTTGATACGCACTTAAATTTTCGAGATTCCTCGTCAGAATTATATCCGACCTTCCCTTTATTCTCAGGAAGAGCCGCAGTATTGGTCGTCATAGTCTCCGATTTGTCGATGAAGGCTGAATTTACACACTCTCTGTCGGTGCTTGTGACAGTAGATGAGGACTCTAGTGCTACCGTGTCAGCTTATGGGCCGACGAAGCAGAAGTCGGTTGACGGGTTTGATTCGTTTTCTATGCGGGACCCTGGAGTGGAAGAAGATCGACGTACCCAAGCTGAAAGTTGTTCGCTGGGGATTTAATGGAGAGGTATCGAAAGAAAAGGCTTTTATAGGTCATAAAGCGCGCGCCTAAGGATTTCCTTTTGGTCTATTAAAAGTCTGCACAAAAATCAAAAGCCTGTATGAGAGCAGCTGTGGGCACAGGAAGGCTCCCTCCGCCGCCTAGGCACTGCTTTTACCACAGTGATTAGGTGTGCCATGTACTAACAGCTTTCGCTCGTGGCATGCAGCAAAAATTAGCCTTCCAGTACAATACCATCATTCATCTCCTTCGTGGTGACACAGGTTTTTAATGCCTTCAACTGAATCTAAAACGTGTATGCGGTGTAATTCATTTTTGATGCGACGCTCAACACACCATTTGGGAGGTAGTGTAAACCTCAAATCCTTTGGGTGCTTTAATTAGTTTTCGTTCTTGTCTCCGCCGGCTTAGGGGAAAAAAGACATTGTAAATTGAGTGAGCAGAGCCAAGCTGACCGTTCCTTTATTGTTTGGGCCTTGAATCCTGTGGAAGATATTAGATGGATGTCCGGGAGCACATTGCGAGGGTCGCGGTACAACTTATGAGGAAAAACCGTCTATAAGCAGACCGACTACCATCCTCAGCGGTAGTCAAGTAACTAGGTTAATTCACAGCGAGTTGCAAATATTAGAACACGGCCCTAAATTAATGTACTATATAGTGTCTATCGAGCGCGTCGTGGCGGTCACCTGACCGTAACCTATTATGTATTTCATTAGGGTAAGGTGTAACGCTCCCACTCATTCCATCTATCTACTCTGCCCGCCTTGACCACCGCGGGGGCCAGTGGGCCCAGACTGCGGATACTTGATTGGCCCTCGAGGCGTCATTCTAAAGCAATAAGCGATTGTCAAGTCAAGATCAACACTTCCAGACATGTTTCGATACGCACTCAGGTTTTCGAGGTTCCTCGTCAGAATTATATCCGTCCTCCTCGTCATTTTCGAGAAGAGCAGCAGTCGTCGTACTCTCTGATTTTTCGTCGGAAGCTGGCTTTACGCCGTCGCCGTTGGAGGCCGCGACAGTAGATACCGGCTCTTCAGCCGGCTTCAATTCGATCGACGAAGCAGAAGGTACTTCGACAGGTTTGGTTCTAGAGATATCGTTAGTCCTGTGTAAAGCTCTAAAGCAAAAGAGGATTGGCGCACTCTTTAGCTTTGTCCATAAAGAAGGTGGTAAGAAAAAGAAGTACTAGAAAAAAAAGCTTTTATAGCTGAACAGCTAGAAGCGCGCGCCTAAGAACCTCCATCACCTTCTTCTCCTGCAATCAAGTCTATTCAAAACCTGTATGAAAGCGGTGGAGCACTGGAAGATCCTTATGCATCGTTCCGGCTCACAGTGTGTGCCACTATTATCTTATTATTCAGTTCTTTCCCGCTGATGCATTTTTCTTATATTATCCCTTCAAACCGGATCTGAAACGCGAAATAGAGCAGCACAATGTTGATGTTTGGCACGAAACTCAACACGTCTTCTGAGAGGCAGTAGATCCATGATGTACCTTGATCAGTTTTCGTACCTGCAATTACTTACTTATGCAGAACCGCGCCATGTCAGTGGAACCAGTGGAGCTAAATAGCTGTCCTTTCAATGTATGCATCTGACATCCTGTAGAAGATACTACCTGTGGAAGGTATCAAAACGAGTATCCAGAAATGTGGGCGCAGCCACATATCACAGCGAAGAAGGGAAGCCAACACGTAAACACTGCTTATGAATGAAATCCTGTTTGCTTTGATTATAGATCGTTTTCGTTTAGGTTCAACGGACATTCTCGACTTCCGTGTGTAGCGGCAGTATAATCAAGTACCAAGTTCACCATCAGGTATGTTAAGAGCATTGCTAGTTCAACTTTGGGAATACAACAGTGGCTAGTATGGTAGCGTACAAATTAGCGTGAATACCCAATATATACATATAACATGCATGCAACCAAGGTTTGGAGACAACCCTAAAGCTCTGCATTTTCCGGGATCGCGTAGTACAGAGGCTTTGGAAAATTCAAGATCAGATACAAAGCATGACGGTACTCGGGAGTTGATACGAACCGTGTTGAAAACATGATAGAAATGTCCATTGACTCCTCCTTCTCTTTGGTTTCCGTAGTATTCCATCGGGAACCACTGCCATTCAAAAAAATCAGAAGATCATCTACGTCGCAGAAGCAAGTGTACACACGTGCGATGGTGGCAGACTCTCTTTATGTGACCTAAGATACCGAGCAGGCTGGGTATCGTTTGTTACACCCACCCCATGTTTTGGGAGGAGGAACTGTGCGAGTTGAAGTTCCGTATCCGTAACGGTACTTCGTGAAAGCCGCGCATACGAAGTCCGATAAAGACCTCGGTAAAGGATATACTCACACCTGAACAAAAATGAGGATACGAAGCCGATAACGGGCGAGGCGGCTTACCATCTATCATAATCGTCTCGATCAACATCATGGACATTGCCGTCCTACGAATCGACTTGTTTACTGGCCACGGAGAAGTATTAATAGAATGTAACATACCTCAACGAGAATCTGGTAAGGATTGGCTATTCAACGGCGTTTGAGCATCTTTACACTTAGAACGGATGTAATTAATCAACTCACGTCGATTGGCATGAGGTTTGGTAACCACATAACCAAGGAAGACAACAGGTCGAGGGTATGCGGCCGACATGATTCTGGCCAGCTCTGTGCTTTGCAATTCACGATCCAGCGGATCTTCCTCTAAACCATACAATACGTCAGCAGAGAGATCATCCATAAAGTGAGATCCTTCACCTTGACCGTTATGTGAGACTACAACCGTGACCGCCGTGCCGAATACATCCAGAACAGCTTCTATCGCAGGAGCAAGCTCTCCGTGAGGCGAAGGTAGGAGGTGATGTGTAGAATTAATTATTGGGAACTAAATTAAAAACATCAGTACCTGGAGGGGGTTGGGAGTTGCAGGAAACGGACTTTGGAAAGAAGCACAGCACCCCATGTATGTGAGTTTGGACCAGGTCCAAGGTCTACATTCTGCAGGAACAATGAGCCGTCTATACACGAGGAACGTGAAATGAAAAACCCACATAACCCATATCTTCAATAATAACTCTTGTTCTGGAGAAAATTTCAGATTCAGGGACATCTTGGGGATATTGCAAAAGACACTTACAGATCCCGGTTTCCATAAACCGTACGCTTGGAACATGGTTGAATATAAAACCAGTAGCAAGTCATTACAACGTGCTCACATGTAAATCTGTTTCAAGCAGCCCGACTACATCGAGTTCCATATCCCTAGTAGTGTCAATGAGTTTGGATGCATTGTCATAATGGATGACATACTTTATGAGATTCATCACACGCCGCTGGCTATCCCGGCCTTCATTATCTATACCAAAATGTATCGTCCATATTCCGGCCCGCATCACACGATGGCCCGGTCTAAAAGGCGTAGTGGGAGAGGTAGGGAGTCGATAGAGCGTAGCCAGAACACCCAATACAGAAATGAGAGCCAAAATGGTCCGTGTGCATGAAGAAGTCGAGGCAGATATCGAGGAAGGATTACTCGATCGGGACTTGAGCGCTGGCCAGTTGAACGCTAGTGATAGACAAGCCATTTCTGCCATAAGCACTCTGTAGGGCGGGGCATCATCAACAGCAAATCATGAATCCGACATCAAGTTACCTACAAATCTATCCTCTCGCGGAGATAAACACCTCCCGGAACAAACGCATAGGCGACTGTCCAAACATCTGCAAGAGCAAGCAAGCAGTAGATCACCATTGCCGTGAACGTAGTTTTGAACACGGCACGAGTTGAGCTTGCATTATACAGAATCAGTGGTAGAGACCCCATTATGAACACAGCAAATCCCAGGCCTCCGAGATATCCAACCCAATTTCTGTAACTGTACATTGTATAGGCACTCGTACATCCAAAGGCAAACCAATTGGGGCTTGCCAAGAGATGGATCTTTGAGCTTTTTACCGCCTGTAAAGCGATGAGCATTCCAATTGATTGACAGAGCAAGGTGAGCGATCCATGGAGATGCGGAAGGGGACCTCTAGGACGCCCGTTTTCATATCCAGTCCATGACCAAGCTATGAGTGTGCTGGGATCTGTGAGTAACGAGTGCAAAGTAAAAATGAGGCTGCCTAGAGGTAGAGCCCCGTTCAGCCAATGGGTAGCTGGTGTCGCACTAGAATCTTCATATTTTTCAGATGATGACTCTTCACTCGGCCTTATGTAGAACTCGAGCAAGGCAACAAGTGCTAGAGCCAGTCCTTCTTTATTGTATCCGCCAGACCGTTCGTCAAGGAAGGGCCAAACTACGCGTCAAAGTCAGCTTGGTATGACCGGAACCGGAGAAAAGGGCAGTACCTGGGTTATTAGAGTGGTTGGCGTGTTTAGATAGAGACGCCAACATGAGTCCTAGGCCCGTCACTGAAAACAGAAACTTGATCAACCAAAATCATTGGACATCCAAGCTATATCTTACTTATACTTTGATAAGAGGGATCATCCATCCAAGTTATCACCCGCGGAATCATAGCTGCAGAAGTCGCAGGAGCCACGACCAAAAGTCGATGAAGGGGTTTCTCGAGCATATAAGCCGCCACACCTGCGAACGATAGCAAGTGAAATGTGGTTTGACCGCCTCGCGTCCGAGCCCAAGCCAATAGCAGGGGAATAGAAAGCCAAATCGGAGAAAGCGTCGAAAAAAGGGCCAGTTCAGACCCAGCAATAGCGAGTTCCCAAACGGAAAAGTAGAATAGCGTCGGTATGAGCGATGTGAATATCGACCAGAAGATGTAAGCTGTATGAACATTTCTCTCAGTCAAGAAGGAAGCGGCCCGCGACGGGAAACACACACACATAAGTAAAGGTCAGAAGTGAAGCTGAGATACGGTCGGTAGCAACGAAATACATTTGCCAAAGTGGTTCTGGCATCTCGAGATGAAGACGGAGCGCTATTCTTGGGGGATGGGAATCTCTCCTTCCGAGGGGGTGAGTTGCTAATATGAATATACTTTACTTTCCTACTGAACGTTAGGAGGAAAACAAGACCAAGGTATCACACTCCGACTCACATTGGTCCGTTACTACCGCTCAGTGCGCTCGGACTGCCAATAGTGACCTTGCCAAAATTTTACACTATGTATTGGCGGGGTTTAATAGGAACATCCTTGGTTAAACTTACGTGTAAATCATTCAGACGGAACTCTTCTTCGGCGCAAGCGTCGTAAAGAACATCCAGAAATATTAAACCCCACTCGAAAAAGCTGTAATTCGTGTACGCTGTAGATTCAATGAGTCGCGTTTCAGACCCTAGATGGACTTGAACCTACCTCCAGGGATTCGATGGACCTTGTGCTGAATGAAAAAGTACACAAGAGGCACAATACAAGAAAAGAATCTGAGAACGAGTCAGGACATTCCTCTTCTGACTGCGCCGGAGGTCACTTACGCAGTCGCAATGAAGGATCTAACGAAATGGATGTCTATCAAGTTTGATATCCAAAATCGGGAAGGCTTCTAGACCTACCGTTTTCTTCGAACGCGAGGACATTTCTTGGAGGTTGAATATACACCTCCAATCATCCATGGTATATTGAGGACAATGTACGAGATCATAAAGATGTCATGGACGTCGTGGTCATCGCTTGAAGTTATGTACACCCATCCCCCGCAGGTCAAGGTTCGGATAATTCCCGAGATGAAGACAATGGTTGGTAAAGATGAGGTTTGAGATTTTTGAAGATAGTACAATAAAGATACAAGTGCAAATCGAGGTCCTGAATTGTATCGGGGATTAGCTCAAGTGAGTTAGAGACTGACACGAACCAGAAGTCAACGCGATGAGAATCTGGAAAACATTCCTCTCTGGGTACCAGTCACCAATTCTACATCCATTTTCTCAGAAAACAAAATCATTTAGAACACAAGAAGGGTTCCATACGTAGCAGATACCGAAGGAAACCATTCCTGGGGGTAGCCGGCCACGCCGTTTTTCACGATTTTCTTGTAATGGAGACAAAGACCGATGGAAAGAGCAGTGATGAACGCGGTATAAGCAAGGACGGTGTGAACACGGGCGAGTGTGGAGGCTTTGAGGATGATATTTGGGGGTAAAGCGTCGCCCTTTGACTTTGAGGACATGGTGGTTTGGAATCAACGCGTCTCGCCGAGGAAGCCCTCGGGACCCGGGCATCGGGCGCTTATAATACTTGGTACTTGGTCATGACCATACCCATAACCGTTTTCACTGGTTTCCTCGGTGCAGGCAAAACAACTGTCATCCTTTCATTGCTACCAAAACTCCCTAAAGATTACAAGGTCGTTCTACTCAAGAACGAGTATGGAGATACAGCCGTCGATAGTCAACTGGCCCGGCAGTCCAATTTGACTGCCGTCAATGAGATTTTGAATGGATGCATGTAACATATCTCTCCATCTTGTCTGATTAATTCATATCTTATTAGTCTGAAAACAGGTGTTGCGTTCTAGTTGGTCAGATGCAGAATGCACTCTTGGAAATCAGAGACCAATTCAGGCCAGATCGTATCATCATCGAATGCTCGTATGTACTTCTTCCCCTCCGAATCCTTTCCCCTAAATATCGTTCGCAGAGGCTCAGCCTTCCCAGCAACCCTTGCCTTCCAAATCCGAGAATTAGAAAAAACCACAAACGGGGACTTTAAACTCGACTCTATAATCACAGTCGTAGATGCAGAAAACTTTACCGGCTACGAAGACGTATCCCCCACTGCCAAGATGCAAGCCAGTTACACTGACATCATCCTAATTGTGAGTGAATTCCATCTTCATCCATAATATTGTTGACGACTCCGCCATTCAGAATAAGTGGGAAAACGTCTCCGACCGACACCTAGATACCGTTCTAGATCATCTACACACCCTCAACGACCTCACTCCCAAATTGCGCTGCGATGGACGCAACGGAGTCAATCCAGACCTCATCTTTGGACTAGAATCAAAATTATTCCTAGATAAATCTGCCCCCAACCAGGATCCATCGCATATCGACGAGGTGCAGACGCTGACATTATACCGAGGCTCTTCAGACAAACTTCCTCACCACCACCACCACCACGAACACGAACACGAGCACACTACCAACGGGGTAGCGAAAACCACCCCATCCGCGTCGATGTCCATACCAAAACCCACACTAGAAGAATCCCTATCGAAAATTGGCAAAGAATCCGTCTGGAGAGTCAAGGGTTTCGTGCGACTACAGGAATCAAACACAGATACCATTTACATCCTCAATTGGGCATTCGGTAGATACGAGCTAACTAGCTCAGATGCTTTTGTACTGGACAACAGTTGCTCCGTCCAGCTGACTGTAATGGGAGAGCGAGGTGAGGTTAGACGAGCGATTGCACCATTCTGTAGAGCATTAGAACTTTCTATTACTTAGAGCAAATGATTTGGCTAAGAATAGTCTGTTTTCTAAAAGTAAAAGCAATGTCAATCAAAAACGTACAAAACATGAAAGCAACAGGTACTCGAAATACATATAAACATACAACTTCGTATGTACAGATCCACAACCTCCAAAAGTTGCCCCTCTCAAAGGACCACAGTAGCGATGAAGATACAATGTGTACGTATGTACTAGGCAAAAAACGAAACAAGAATCGAAATAAATCAAATCATACATCACCCTCAATTCTGCGAAAGCGGCATATCTGGAATCAAGAGGTGCATCTGTTTTCCTCCAGCCTCGTTACCAAGTACAGCACTGTACCCACTCAAATCACCCTCCATCTTTCTCAATGAAGCGAGTGAATGGGCGGAATCCTTATGTTCCAACGGACGCACAGACGGCTGCGGGAACTTCTGGAACGAAGACGACGAAGACGAAGCCGACTCGGATGTAGTTGTAGCAGGAACCGGAGGAGGTCGTCGTCTCGACGTCGGCGTATTCGCAGAGGTAGAGTACGTATAGACAGGCGACGCTGGTGTATCCACAGGAGAATCTTCTGGGGTATACGACGGAACAGGTTTTCTCGCAGTTCGTTTTGCCGGGCCTTTACTGCCGGCTTGCACTTGGTCACGGTTACTTCCAGTCAGAGTATAAACAATGGCATCGGGAGAAGATGCTCGTTTTTGATGGCTCATTATCATAGGTTCGTTTCTGGGAGATTCAGGCACGTCCGGAGCGCGCATTGGAGGCCGAGTAGATGTTGGGGAGCTATTCTGGGATTTGGATCGCGCACGGTTGGATTGGACATTAGTCGAACTGGAAGATTCACCGGCTCCAAAGGCAGCGAATGTTTGCGTTGGACTATTTGCGTTAGGAAGTGACGTTTTTGAATACGATCGCGAATTATGTCTTGACGCCGGCTCAGAGGGCGGAGGGGTGACAAATGGCGATATTTCGTAACCGATAGGAATAGCCTCGACTCCAGGTGTGCCGGAGTCGAGGGTATCAATACTCGAAATGTAAGGTCTATAATGCGGATTCTCCTCCTTGACTGGAGACGAAGTCGGGGAAAGGTCCCGCATAGGAACGCCCTTTTCGTAAGGTGATTCCTCGGCCCTGAAAGGATCAAAATGTCCATGAGCGGAGGATGAAGGAGAAAAGGACGAGGAGCTGAAAGATGATGCCATCATCGCTCCTGCAGATTCCGAAGAATTGTGCTTGGTCTGCCGGCGGTTTCGTTTGGAATGCGTGGATGGAGGGTTTTCCTGCGACTTGGCGAGGCCCAAGGCAGCCAATCCCATATCACCCAGACCAAAACCACCCGATTTCTGTGGTCGACTGTTAGCAGAAGTGTTGAGCATTGTGACTGGATCAAAGTCTACATCCTTCGACTTTGAACCTGGTCGAGGGCCATTTGAAGAGTCGAATGAGCCCAGTGCGCCCCATTTCCCGATGTTGGGTTTGGAAGAACTGCCGGCATCGGTATCATCAAAACCGTTGGCACCTTTGCGCCGCCGACCTTGTCTGAGGAATAAGCAAATACCTAAGAGTGCGGCGATAGCGGCAATTCCACCAACGACCCCCCCTGCGATGGCGCCACGATTCACATGGCTAGTGGAAGAGAGGCTGCTAACACTGCTCGGTGAAGACGGCCCAACAGTGCTGGTGGTGGCAATTGCCGTACTAGTACTAGTAACAACAGGGGAAAGACAGGATGTGTCAGTGCCGTTACGAATGAAAAAAGGGGAGGATGTAGCATTGAATGTGGTCCAGATACCCCCGACACCTCCAGCATCATCACCTCCATCGGTTGCGGTGGCTAGGATCTGATACCATGCTTGGGGAAGATTGACGACGTTCCATGTGAAAGTTTGAGACGTCGGGTCAACATCAGTAGCTAAGGACTCTATCAAGCCTGCAAGTGGGGTAGCGCTTCCTGGAGCAGCAGATACGGTACCGCTAGATAGCACAGAGCCGGGAGCGCCAGAAGGAATGAATTGGCGGCGAGCGTCTGAAAGTGGAGGAACTATGATATGCGAAGGGGAGGAGCTCGTAACAGCTGGGGAGGTTTCTTGAGTGACATTGATGTTGGTAACGGACAAAGTCATTCCTTTGGCTGGTACTTGTCCATTTGAAACCCAAAACCATTGGATGATGAAATCTGTAGAGCAGGTGTCGATGTCATAAGAAGGGAGGCTGGAAAATTGGAATATTGGAATTCCGGTGGGAGCAGTTGAGCTAGTAGTGGCAGAGGCAGTAGATGGAGATGAAGTAGATGCTGGACCAGAAGTGCTGGAGCCGGTTGAGAGTGGAATAGTGGGGAAAGTAGGTTCGACTTTGGGGGAATTAGCTGAGCGACGTTGAGAGGACGTGATTAGTGATACTTACTGGCAGCAACTAGACCGGGTATAGCAGCCAAAGCGAGGGCAAGAAGAGAAGCCCTGGCCATGTTGAAGGAACCTCTGGAATGGACCAGTAATCACTGGGATGATGATGATGGGTACTGGTCAACGGCTGCGAGGCCAATTTTTGCCGAATAATAAATTAGTCGTCAGCTGACTGACTTTTTATAGGATAGTAACGGACACGCTATTTACGACGCGCCGTCGCGTCCGCGTTTACGGGTACATTTACATGAAAAGCCGCACAGCTGCCCATTCAACGCCTTCCATCTTTGAAATGTGCCAGCTGCGCCGGAGAACGATTCGGACGGATTCCAATCGATAAAGGCCAAGTATGCCCGCATTCCATGAAATTGCTATTCAGACCGTCTTGTCTCGTCCTCTCAGCCACCGCGACATAAGCGGAGGTTTAAAGGCCATATGCATCTAGCAAGTTCACCTTGGATTCACCATGTCGTCGAGCAGTAGTTCTTCCGGCTCTAGCTCTCACACTTCCATTCCCCAATCTGCTCCAGCTGGGGTTCTGTCCATGACCCGGCCCCCCCAAGCCTCCACTTCTTTCTTCAAACTTGCCCCGGGTGAGGTAATCACCTTTGGATGGTCATTTTCTGGCGTCCTGGCTACCCCCACCTCACTAACAATCAACGCTGTCGGTGTCAACTCGTTTACATACTCTCTCACAAGTCTACCAGGGACGGCGACGAGCTTTCTCTGGACTCCATACGATTACGAGCAAACTAATCATGCAACATTACAACCGACGTTTTATTCTTTGCAAATATTCGACAACAGAGGTCTGGGTGCCACGGCGGCGCCCGGTTCTTTGAGCCCGAATACGGCCTTGACCTTTGGTCTCTATACCCCACAGGCCTATCAACCTCTTGCCAGCTGGCAATGCACAGTATGCAGTGGTTCGAGTTCATCGTACACTGCTCATCCGGCATACGTCGCTTTGATTGCGACCTTTCTCGTCATGTTTCTTTCGGGCTTTGGGCTGCTGAGAAATGCTCTAGCATACACCAGACGATAGGCTTACAGTCTCGTTCGGTCGGGTAAAAATGGATGTTCGGATTGGATTGGACCGACTTGACTCGGACATTTCTTGGTACACAAACACTGAGGCTTGCTGAGATCTCTGCTCTTGCCCAGTGGTCTAGCGACTAGACGACACCGAGCCTTTTGCTAGTCTGGTCTAGAATAAAAGATAAATTCACATGTAGTTGTTATCTAATCTTATCTATCACATGTAAACCGTCGCAACAACGATATCTTTTGGCTTTTAAACAAACGCTCATCTGAGGGCGCAATCTCCCTCTTCCTGCTGCCTTAGGGCCAGAAATGTTCTCTTATGCTTTTTCTACAGGTACAATTCTCAATCAACCTTTAATTTCTTACATTGACCCCTGTCAGCAACCACTTTCTTTCATCTCCCTGTCGACGAGGAAGAGGATAAGGATATCCAGGCTTGGTCAAGGAAATACTTGACCTGGTCTTCTTCAGAACTTCCTACCCCACCCTCAACTTATCCTCTCCATCCAGAATCGGATTCAGAAGCCGTGTCAAGAGCAGAGGAAGAAAGAAACAAGACCGTTAGCGCCATACTCGAAAACGACGATTTGTACGAGGTTCTCGGTGTAGAGAAATCCAAAGCACTTGACAAGCTTGCTCTACGGAGAGCCTATCTTTTACGCAGCAGAGCATGTCATCCCGAGTATGTCTTATCATTCTCTCTCTCGTTCTCCTATAATATATCTTTTGCAGTAAATTTTCTGCCAATAAAACCAATGCCACTTTGGCATTTCAGAAGATTGCAGTTGCCTATGATGTCCTCAGTAAACCTTCATCTAAACGAATGTACGACCGTCGTTCGCCTTACGCAAAATACGATGTCTTCTCAACCAGGCCAACTGGACACGCGGAGGAAACGTTTCGAAATGTCGTTATCGGTATATTTAACGACTTTTTAGATGGCGATTTAGAGGTGATCAAGGCCCTTCTGAGTGGGTTTACTTTTCCCTGCGCGTACCGATTTTTTTTTTTGATAAAAAAGCTTGCCTACAGAAGCTATCAGTGATTTCAATCCCTCTCTCACCCTCGGTGATGATGGTGTCAACTCCGTCCTTACCATTCTCAAAGCCATAAGGGAGCGAGCACTTAGTATGTTCATTCTCTCTTATCAACTTTTTCTCTTTTTTTTTTTCTGACAAGTATCTCCAGCATGTCGCACTTGTATTTTCGCACTCCACGCTCAGCTAACCCGCCTGCTAGAAGTACAACAAGAAATGCGCCGCTTGTCTTATCTTGACATCTTTGGTCGCTCCCGTCTTACTATCCAGCTCACCCGTATTACACTCAGTCTTCCTTTTGCTCTGGAAAAAGCACTCGAAGAACAGCGAATGATCTACGGCAGCGGGTTATCGTCTCCCTCCAACGAAAACTCCGTCACGATCCTCCCCAAACACCTCACCGCTCTCATCCGCAGCATCGACGTCGTTCTTGCAAAAATGGAACACATACTCTAGATCTCAGTTTACCGGACTTATTTTATCTTATCTCTCTCCTGGGTTCGTTCGTTGTGATACATGTTTTCGTGCTTTAATGTACTTTATGCCCCTCCCTGCTTTCTTATCATTTATCGATTATGATTCAGGATATTTGTTCTGTAGCGATAGATAGAGTGTAAGTACTAGAATTCAAGCTATATCCCTTCACTCTATGCTGTGTCAGCTTAGTCACACGGACTGCATTCCGTATGCGGTTGAGTCAAACGTTGGACCTTGTTTTAAACCCAAACTCCCAACAACCTCTAGGCCGCTAACAAACCCTTTGTCAAGGGCCCACATTCGTTTCTGCAGAAATCGCTTTTCGAACCTTTTTTGAATAGAGCGACAGCCAGAGACTTTTTCATCAACTCATCATGCCAAAGGCGAGTCCTCTAGCTTCATCGATTTTTTTTTCTACTAAACAAAGCCGTTCAACAGAACAAGGGAAAGGTACATTTTCATTTCCGTGCAAGCTCTTCTTCTCCATCCATCAATCCTCACAAAAATTTCCTTCATAGGGAGGCAAAAATCGCCGCCGTGGAAAGAACGAAAACGACGATGACAAACGTGAACTGGTATTCAAAGACGACGGACAAGAGTACGCTCAAGTCATCAAGATGCTTGGAAACGGTCGTTTAGAGGCTCAGTGCTTCGACGGGGAGAAGAGACTGGCACATATCCGAGGGAAGATGAGGAAAAAAGTGTGTGGCCTTGGTTTTGACAGCGAGTATTTTTTTTTTTACTTCCCTTTCTTTCTAGGTCTGGATCAATCAAGGCGATATCGTCTTATTATCTCTACGAGATTTCCAAGATGACAAGGCAGATGTAATTGTAAAGTACACCGCCGATGAGGCTCGAAGTCGTGCGTCGATTTATCGATTCTTTTTCATCTCTTCCAATTCACAATTGTGCTTTAGTCAAATCATATGGCGAACTACCAGAAAACGCCAAGATCAACGAGACTGATACATTTGGCGAGGAAGACGGAGAGTGCACATTCGAGTTTGGTGACGAAGGAGAGGTGGATATTGATGATATCTAGATGTGTCAATTGAACTGTACAATTGGCCTCGGCCATGTGTGTCTTATATATTTTTTTCTGTTCATATTTTCTTTTTATCCTGAGTGTATACACCTGCTGTATTTCAAGCACAGTATATTTATTTCTTCGCTACGAGTTACGACAGCAGCTTTATGGACTAACCTGAATGTTTTTCTCGAACCATAAGCGATTCTGGACTGAGTTCATCGGCAAAAGTCGTTCGTGAACAAGTAGCCAGCCTGATGAACGCCACTTTGCGTTATTCGTCACACCACGATTCTCTCAACAGAATTTCAACTGGATGAGATATTACACGACGCTCTGCGGATAGCTTTTTCATGGAGATGCATGGGAAATGACAACATGACGAGTGCATAGGTAACAAGCATACATTTATCTTATCCCTAAGCCTCAGCGGTGGGCTTCGAGCGCTTCTTAGCTACTGTGTTCTCCCTGAGAAAAAAAGCACGATCAGGAAACGAGCAGAACAAAAAAGGGTAAGACTCACCGGAATCCGTTCTTGAAGCGACGAGACACATCCTTGAGGTATCTCATCCTGCCAGTACCAGTGGTCTTTCTCCTCTTGGCCTTCTGTCCCCACTCATATGAACGAATCTTGGCGGAGGGATATCCACACGAAGCACAGGCTGGGAAACATCAATGAGGCATCGGAATCGAGACTACAATGAGCAGACGCACTCTTGTGCTGGCGGTGGAACGCCCTGTGACCGCAGCGGCGGCAGAGGGTGTGTGACTTCGTGTGTCTTTTACTGTAAGAGACATTAGTATCTGTTCAAAGGTCATAGTCGAAGAGTACGTACCCGAACGAGGACGTTCCTATCCGTTATTGAGGGCAGGAGATATTAGAAAACTACAAAATCTGATTTCGAGGGATTGTGAACGGACCTTTTGTCTAGAGAAGAAAGCGAGTTAGTGCGATGTTTCAATCAACAAGTTTCAGACTGTCTCCAGTGCTCTCCGTGCTCAAAGTCTTATCCAGCACACCGCTCGGAATAGAGCCATCCAGACAATCAAGAACTTTTGGCGGCCCAAAAAGGTCATCTAAACCGTATTCCTTCAATCCAGCCGGAACTCCATCGTTTTTCACGCTGAAAAAGATCCCAAGGCACATCCGAGAGCATCCAGAGACATAAGGAACAGTAGAAGAGCAACTGAGCAGATACTTGCCATTGTCTTGAGCTTGAGGTGAACAGATTTGCGTGTGTTGAAAGGACGTCGAAAAGATTCTTGCTTACGCAATCAATGCTCCGTCGGCCCGCTCTTCTTTGATCTGTTTGAGTCCCACTAACCACTTCATCCTTAATTCTTTTCGACTGATTCTTAATCACGTCCTTAGTCTACTCTTTGTAATTTACGATGCAAGGACTAAACGGTTCAATTGGGTTTGAACGTGAACTTGGAGATGAAGTTGGGGGATTGATGGACACAAAGACCTGCGGCAAACTGCCAGGCCCCATTCCCTGTTCCCCAGGGGCTGGTATAATAGCTTTAAATTCCGCCCATTCCTTCACAACGATCATCATCATTGCAGGATTTGTTCTTCCCTCATTAACCCACTGTGGAACGTCGGACTTCCCATCCTGATTGTATCTATCACTATGATGAGTCGGATTTGGTTACTTCATGGACAATCAAGCAGGGGCCGCTTGTCGTCTTGAACTTGAACCCAGGTCCGAGACCCATGGGAAGTTCTTAAACATTTTGTAAACTAAGAGTTTTCGAATGAAGACCGTACCTAAGACATTCTTGCCCAGATTAACTCAAACAACCGTGGTCACTATTTTCGTTGAGTCCAGTTTCTTCTTAATTTTTTTTGACAAGTACAACATATAGCACTATGAAAAGACTTTGAGATTCGAGAGTAAGACGCAATTTGGAATGACTCAAAGTGCCCTGGCCAGTGCGCGTCCTAGCCTTACTGTGCATGTCCTCCTCAACAGGTGTCTCTACTGAACACCATTTTCTCCAGCGAAAGTCGTGAAAATTTCAGATATTTACTCCGAGCTCCATACGGATCCGGAGGTTTGAACTCCCCCCTGCTCTCTGGGTATTGTACCGCATCGCTCATCGCTTAACCATTTAAACCATCCGCCCGATCGTGCAGCGACGCGTTTCAAGTCTCCAGCGATAGTGCGATAGGCCATCCTCGGCGATAATTTATCATTTTCACAAGCGCTTGGCTTGTCCTCTTAAGCAGACGATGGTCGGATTTTATTCTCAGGCTGGGTGCTCCTCATTCTTTTCGTTCTCCTTTTTTTGTCCGCTGGTACGCCTCTTGTTGAAACTTCAGTGTCCTGCACCCGCTCATTGATATCATGGTATCTCAAGGTCGGACTGCATTTTCTGTGGACTCGCCATGTTTCTTTTTGCCTTTCTTTGGGTTGCTGCGATCCTTTTTGTAGATGTTATGCCGAGACCTATTAACTCGAATCTCTTGACAAAACGAGGCAAGCATCGTGAACGCATTCTTCACGTACGATTAACGCGTGTAATAGATTCCTCCTCGTCGGATCAAATATTTTCCTTCGACACCTCCAATCACGCTACGCGTAAGATCACAGATGGTAATTTCGAAGGAAGGAGTTATCTAGTACATCTTCCCGCCAACTACGACAACTCCAAGAAACACCCTGTGGTCGTATCATTTCATGGGAACGGAGGAACGAGTGCAAAGCAGGAGAAAATTACCCAGTTAAGCGACCAAGCGATGCTGATAAACAACATTGGTATGGAATTATTTTCTTCCACTGCCAATGCACGCACGCAAAGGCTTACGCAAAAGATACACAGGGATCATTGCCGTATATCCGCAAGCATCTTTAGGAAAGGGAAGAAATGGAGGGACCAAGAAGAATTCCTGGCAAGGGGCACCGTATGCGGCCGATGGTGTTGACGATGTATGCAAAGCGTCTTCGGCCGATATTCATTTTGATCACATTTGATTTTGACAGATTGGTTTTGTGAAACAAATTCTGGACGAGATCACTGAACATCTTGCAATTGACACAAAGAGGATTTATGCTACCGGAAAGTCAAACGGCGGTGGTTTCGTGAGTCGGCAATTTTCTTAAAGCCGTCGGGCTTCTCTAAAAAAAAATAATAACATCAATCCCGATATGCAGACCAATCTCCTCGCATGCACACCTTCAATTAACACACGTATAGCCGCCTTCGCCACCGTGTCTGCCGCCTTGTATCCCGGTACTCTTCCCGGCGTCGACACATCTGATACATCCACCGCCTGCGATCCAAAGAGAGTCATTCCAATATTAATCTCTCACGGTTACAACGATACCACTATACCCTATGAAGGTCAATCGGAACGCTCTGGCAGCAAGGACTACCGCACACCAAATATAGACGATTTCGCAAAGGCTTGGGCGACGAGAAACGCGCAATATACTTCGTCCTCGGGCAGCTCGTCTTCTAGTTCCAAAATAAAGGTTGAGGCTAAATTTACCACTTCTGAGCCACACGCAAACACTCGGGAACGTCTCTTCTCGTCGAACAGAGTACGGAGTCCTTTCTTTGTCAATTGCCACCGTATTGACGCCTAAATGTGACTTCTAATCCTTTTTTGGTACTTCGCCAGGTACAGCAATTTTCCTTGACCAACTTTGGACACTGTTGGCCTTCCAAAGATGGTCTTGATTGCGATAAAGCTTCTTTCGATTTGACTCCAGTGAATTTGCTGCAATTCCTAGAAGCGAACTCGTTGAGCTAGACAAACTTTTCCATTTTAACTGCTTCTTGCATGGTACCAGGACCAGATTCTCGGTTCTACAGTTGTATACAGACAGACGGCAGGCAAAAAAATGAAGCTACGGGAGATTGCGAGAACTTTGAAGTCTGTGCCTTGCATATTGTCTTTCGCAGAGCATTGCGAATTTCCACCTATATATGTACATCTCAGGTTACTAGCTTCGTTCTTGTCCAGCGCCGACGTCCAAGGATTGATATCTGTCTAAGACCACCCTCTGAAAAAAATTTGCCGGTGTCTATGCGGATAGAACATCGATGAGTACATGATATCTTTACCTCTTCAAAATGTGTCTCGAATCGAAGAATCCATTTATGTGCAGAACGCGCCAACGATCTGGCGATAGGTGAGGTTGAAAACCGTATCTTGTGCGAATCGGCGATATATCAATAGAGCGAAAATGAAATCTAGTCTTCAGATTCAATCCGAGACGTATGTTGCGCTAGTCGAAGAAAATGATGCAGAGTCAACTTACACTCGGAGAACATATGGATAAATGGCGCCGAAAATGCTTACTGGGATTGTAACGCTGATTCCGTTCCAACCTAGGCCTGCTTTGGCTACTTACGGCGTTCAGTGGTATTCCCATTGTCGCCTGAACGACTGAAAATCATCGGTCTGTCATGTCAATAACCACGAGTACGCGTGGTCTACCATCGATCCGAGGAAGGGCCAGGAACTCCTGTCGCCGGCAGACAGTAGAGAGTAAAATTTGTTCAGACGCTTGCGTGAGGTGACGTGGGTAAGTTACTCTTTGAACTTTAAGATTCTGGACCCGATTTAACCGCACTAGCAACACTACATTCGTGTCTACCAAGGTCCGATGAATTGGTGTTGCTTTACTGTACAAAAAGAGACACAAGGTGACTCTGTGATTGTAAATGCGATACATTGGATGGCGCAACGGCGCGCCGACACGAAGAGACCGTTATTCCTTGAGGAATAGTACGCAGCAAGAAAAGGCGATACGCCGAATAATGTAGGCGGCGACTGACAGCATCTTGTGCTCGTGAGCTTGCCTGACAGGTTGTGAGCCGGTAAAAGGAGCGGAAAGGCGACAAAGCCTGTTTTCGGGTGATGGGAGAAAAGGCGATACCCAGCTGATTGCCAACGAACATCTGTCATGGCGGAAGGCCGCTGGCAGGATAATTTTGCTTCAGATGCCGGTATTTGCGCAGCGAGTAAAGGGCCAAAGTTTCTGAACAAACAAAGGTCAGGACTGCTAGACTCGAGTCGAACGACATGACACACACCAGCTTTGATATATTCCCCTAGTTTGAGAGCCTTTTCGATCTCTTCTGGATCCGTCAAGGACCTGTTTTCTGGACCAGTATTGAATGCAGTAATAGAATCGAGAAATCTTGGCTGTACTTACGGTCAAACAATTTCCTGAGTTTCCCATGAAAGTTGTAACTAGAACCGTTATTAGCAGAGGAAGCTGTTGAAATTACAGCGACAAACTGTTCATCAGGATAGTCTCTTCCAAGACGATGAAGTTCCTTGTATAATCTGATAGCCCTCAAACGTGTGGAGGGACCGGCCATGGACCTGTTGAGAGTGAAAGCGCAAGTACTATTGTCCGGATAACTGCTGACTAATCGTTTCAGGCACAGCACTGCGGGTATGCGCGCGCACATCTTGCGCCTTGACCAACGTTCCCTATAGCATCTATGCGCTGCTTTTTAGAATCAGAGGCGGGGAAAATGACTAGAGAAGTTAGTTTTCTACAGCTTTTTTAAATAGCCTTAATAACTTTCCTTGAGAAGCTTCATAAGGTGTACAATGTACATACGACAGCGTCTTGACCTCAGATCGGCCTGCCCGATTTAGGTCAACGCGGAATGAGCCAGGGGTACTTGATGTTTACTGATTAGGTTCAATCGACGAACGTGCAAAGTCACAAAAGGCACTTGACCAAAAACGATAAACCCTTTAAAAAGCTCGAGTCGCATCAATTATACTTTCTCATCCCGTTGTCTTATCCTGCCATGACCAGCGAGAAAGGTTCCAGTGTTTCCGGAGAGCCTGTGCCTCAGTTAAATGCGACTTCTCGCGTGCTCGATGAGAGGCGTCGCGCGGCACTCCAAGAGGTCGACAATGCCAAGTTTTCGTACGCATACATCCCGTTCTTTTCTTTTTCTTCTCCTTGATTATATTTTTTCAGTTGGTTCCATGTCAAGGTCTGCTTCGTGGCTGGTGTAGGTTTCTTCACCGATGCGTATGTATTCCTCCCACTCCTATAAATCTGCACCTGCTTCATTTCATTTTAGATATGATATTTTTGCCATCAACATTGCCTCGACAATGTTGGGCTACGTCTATGCTTCCAGTAAGCTTTCAAAAAAAAATTTGGCAGTCACACGACATACTTAAATTATTTATTCAAGACCACAAAAGTTTGTCAACCAATGCTGGTCTCGGTGTCAAGGTCGCCACTCCCGTCGGTACCCTAGTCGGTCAGCTCCTCTTTGGATGGTTAGCGGATGTCATCGGTCGTAAAAAGATGTACGGATTTGAGCTTATGATCATCATTTTCGCCACCTTTGCCCAAGCCCTCTCTGCAAACGGCCCTGCTGTTACTATCATCGGTGTTCTCGTGGTTTGGCGTTTCTTGGTAAATAATAGCCCTACCGAAAGTGATTATTATACTCACATTTCTTGCTACAAAACAGATGGGAATCGGAATCGGGGGAGACTATCCTTTGTCTGCTGTCATCTCGTCTGAGTTCGCCAACACCCGTACGAGAGGTAGATTGATGACGGCAGTCTTTGCCTTCCAAGGCTGGGGACAGCTCGGTAAGGGCAAATTTCTTTGATATTTTGTAAGCTTGAAGTAACTTCTGGATTGCTTAACAGCCGCTGCCGTTATTTCGGTCATTACGGTGGCTGCTTACAGGGATAGCATTATCAAAGATGTATCCCCCAATTTCAATGCTGTGGACCACTGCTGGCGTATCCTCATTGGTATGGGATGTGTCCCGGGTGTTATCGCGCTTTACTTCCGTCTTACCATACCGGAAACGCCGAGATTTACTATGGATATAGAAAGAAATATCCAACAAGCTTCCAGGGATATTGAAGGCATGCTCTCTCTCAAGGAGACCAACGATCTTGGCCCTGAGAAGGTGAATGCTCCTGTTGCCAGCTGGGCCGACTTTGGGGCCTACTTTGGTCAATGGAAGAACATGAAAGTCCTTATTGGAACTGCCTACTCCTGGTTCGCGCTAGGTACACATTTTTGCCGCATCCTCTTGACGCTTGGCTTAGTGACTGTCTCAATCTGTAGATATTGCGTTTTACGGACTTGGTTTGAACAGTTCCATCATCTTGGAAGCTATTGGCTTTGGATCTGCTGTCAGCACGGGCTCTCAAGGAGTGTATGACAATCTCATGAATATCTCTGTCGGAAACGTCATTCTCTCCATAGCTGGTCTCATTCCCGGCTACTGGGTTTCGTTCTTCCTCATTGATTCGTGGGGTCGCAAGCCTATCCAGCTCATGGGATTCATCGTTCTCACTGCCTTGTTCATTATCATGGGTAGGGCTTCTTTCTAGTTTGCACTTTAATCAATAGCTGAATCACACCTTTTTCACAGGTTTCGGATACGATGTTCTGAAAGCCACCAAAGCCGGAAGAGATGGCTTTACCTTCCTATACTGTCTGGCCAATTTCTTTCAGAACTTCGGGCCCAACGTCACAACGTTTGTCATACCTGGTGAAGTCTATCCAACTCGTTATCGCTCGACTGCACACGGTATCTCAGCCGCTACCGGCAAGCTTGGTGCCATCGTCGCCCAAGTCGGTTTTGCTCAGCTCGCTAACATTCACGGAACAAATGCGTTTGTGGGACACATGTGAGTTTCTGAACCCTCATTTCTTGTTTAATCGTCTAATCGTGTGTGCCAGTCTCGAGATCTTCGCCCTGTTCATGCTTACCGGTATCTTCTCCACACTGCTCATCCCTGAGTCCAAGGGCAAATCACTCGAGGAGCTATCCGAAGAGTGAGCTCAGGTTGCCGGAAACTGTAACTCACGTTTCTCCATCAACTGTCCCATTTAGCATCTTTCTCATCTCTATGTAGCTTACTTGTTGGGATATCGGTCGCTATCATGATTTTTTCTGAGAGAATGATTCTCATGAGACGAGGTGGTAGTAGGTAGTAGTATTAGTCTGCAACGTTGATTTTCGTGAAAAGTACTCTTTTCAATAATCATTTACCAATTTGCTTTCGATGTTTGTTTTATGCCACGGACTTGTTATGTGTAGAGCCTTGAGTAATGATGAATGTAGCGAAGCTATGCCAGCTGCTGCTGCTTCACGACGAAGATGTGAGTAGTACCTTCCACGGCAAGTTTAGACAGCACCGAGATCGATCCGAAGTCGCAATGGATGAATTTAGCCATCGCGAAACACGAACAAAAAAATCTATGTAGAGGATGTCGCTAACGCAAAAATAAAATAGCTGTAGCCGATTAAAATGAGCGAGCGAACAGTCAACAAGCACACATCGTTGATGCAACACCAGACCTGAGAAGTTCGCGGAAAGATCTATGTAGGGAGTAAACAAGCATAAGTGGATAGCAAAGGAGACGTGATGGCGACTGGAAAAAAGGGGGTTAAGTATATCGTACATGCAACCTCCCTCATTCTAAAATGATTGACAACTGAGTTTGGCATCTCGGAGGAAGAAAGGGTGCATAAAACCATCGTACGTACACCTGCGAGTGGTGTAGTTAGACATAAAGGAAGTAGGAGACAAACAGGATATGTTCGCCCTTTCGCCCGTCAGTAATGGCACTGCACATCCAAAGATCCACAGGTATGAAGAAATAACTTGAAACAGTCATCTGCTCATCATATACGCATTGAGTAAAATGATGGAATTTCGAGTCGTACTACTCTCTTCAAAATTCACTATGTTTACCAGCGATTTATGACCCGGTGCCAGTATCACAATTGCGATAGTTGGTCAGTCAAACAAAGCGCCAGTTCCTCAATATGTTCGATGTCAAGATTAGTCCTGTCAAGACAACGCGTTCCAACAGAACGAAGCGAAGTTTCGTTAAGAGAAAAAAAAATATAACACGCACCCTGGTAAGACAGACTTGTCAGTACCATCATAAAATCCGAATGTAAACTCGAAGCTGACGCCAATGCTGAGACCGTTAATAGGTGGTCCAAGTCAGGTAGAAATATGTACTTGATCCGCGTGAATCTATTAAGATTGAATCGGAATTGATGGGACAACCCTGAAAACCCTTGCCGCGGATGCGCGAGGCCGCAACTCTCGTGTCTTGCTCGTGCCCCCCTCGTGTCTCTCGTACTGGAATGCTGCAGAGGGAGTCTGTATCGATTTTTCCCCTTTTCTCTTGCACTCATACTTTCCGGTCAAGTTACATACTTGACCTCCAGTGTCGAGTCAGGTAGGTTGTTGACTCCGGATTAAACTTAAGTATGCTGAGCCATCAACTACGCATATCTTCTATGAGTGGAGTTGATCTGATGATCGAAAAATGGAGATTTCTGATTTTCTGTGTCTTTAAGTTTTCTATACGACGCGATTCTAACAGAGTCCATCCCGAAGACTACGGAGGGGTCTAAAACTACCTCAACGAGATAATCCATCAGGAAAAGCCAGTTTATCACAATCTGTCACTTGACAAACCAAGACTGCTACCTTATTTTACATCGATTTTACAGGTAAGTATCCGGAAATGTTTAAACCTTCACGCCGAGTAAAGCGCAAGGGGCTAAATGAATATGAAGCGGTACGGCAACATTTAAAAACTCAGATGCAAAGTGGTGTGAATGCAGATTTTTAGATATCTTATCTTCTGTGCACATCCACATTTTAACACCAGCCTCTCCTTTTCCTTATCCCACTTCCCCTCCTTTGCCGTTCCCCTCAGGTAGTGAAGGGGCTACTGGATCCAACCTTGCACTCCGTTCCGACTTGTTTCTGAATTTTTAACAAGGTACATACCATGTCCACTACCAGCACCGACCGAGAGGTTATTGTGGATGTTGGGAACGACTTCGTGGTCAAAGTAGCTCGAGTTGTATTTGGGGCGTTATTCTACGGTAGGGCAATATCTCATATCTCCTCCTCATCCTCCTCACAGAAAAAAAAAAAAAAAACACAAAAAACAGGGATATACTTGATCCTCGTCTACTTCCTGGTTACTCTCTTCATTCGTAGAGTAGGAAACACCAAGACCAGACCCTCACTATATCTCGTCCTGGTCACGGCTATATTGTTTCTTGGTTCCACAGCGTTTCTGTCCTTCGATATCGCCGATCTCGTTGCAAGAATGAACTTCATTCTTATCGACAACCCAGACGAAGCCTATCAGGACAAGCTTGCAGAAGCAGACGACAGATTAAAAAGACTCGTTTGGACTGGAGAGATGCTATTCATCTTTATGGTAAGTTTCTCTGACATAATGCATGGCTAGCCTGGATTTTCCTTTTTCTGTCCTTAGCTACCACTCGGCGATTCGGTGGTCTTCTGGCGTACTTGGGCTTTGTTTCCTGACATGAGAAAAATAATGCTAATACCTTTCGGGACATTGCTTGGGTCCATTGGTAAAAATTCGCTTATTCGTTCGCTTCGCATTTTCTTACGGCCGTTAACGACGTCAGTGGCTGCGCTATATGAACTTGGTTGTGATCTCAAAACTCACTGGGCCATCAACAACCTCACACCTTCTGCTGGATCTGTCGGCGCTGAAAAGTGCGCTCATGCGGATCTTTCCAGCTACACGCTTTCGTTTGCAACAAATATCATTTGCACAGGCTTGATTGTGTATCGAGCTTGGTGTGTAATCGTGTTAAGCTTCTGTCACCAGGAGATATGCTCATGGTCTTATTCCGTGTAGGGAGCACCGCAAGTTCATGGATCAGTATCTTGACGAGTCAAGGCGGCGTACACAAGCTGAGAGAGTGTTGACACTATTGATCGAGTCTGGCGGGGCATACCTGCTCTTATACGTACGTATATCTGCTCCTTTTATTTCTCTGGAATATTCTCAACATCTGGCTCGATACGAAGACGCTACAATCAATACCGATTTATGATAAAAATCTGTCTGGGGGAGCAAGTATCGCATTCAATATCATCAATGCGATCATCCAACAGGGCATGGTGAGCTTTTCAATTTTCTTGCTATCCGCCACTTACCGGAGGATTACAGGGCATGTATCCAACAGCGATAATCGTTATTGTACAGATGCAGCGTACCCTGTGGGCGGACGCTGAAGACGGTGATACAAAACACACCTTAAACTCTCGACCTGGTATGGTGTTCGCACGCCACGCACCAAATACCACACTCGGAACCACGACTGGCACGGGCACAGAGTTCGAGGGGAGTATATATCCGACTTCCGCGGCAAGTAATTTGGATTCCTCAAGGAATGGGATGCGGAAGGAGGGCGTCGCGATTGCATTCATGGACCACTACGACGGAAAAGATTCGAGAGGTACGTTTTAGGAGGGAACTTATTTTCGAGATTATTGATATTGAATTTGTGTATAGGAACCGCAAGCAGCTGAAATTGTCAGCATTGATATAAATACCTTCCTTTTTTTTGTTTGGCTCTATGCACTTTTGAATGTACATCTGTACCACTTAATATATGGTAATTAATAATAAATGCATCTAACTTTTCGTTCCGGCTGCTCGCAAAACATCACAGCCTTTGTCCAACAGTGAAAACCATCTGATAGCCTGCACATCACGCAAAACAGAAGACGGAAAAAATGGACACACTGGGAATTGAACCCAGCACCCCCCGCACGAAGATTCACTCGACTGAAGCTGCTAAGCGGATGTGATAACCAACTACACCATGGGCCCTATACGGTTTACTTCACGACCACTCTATATAAACGCAAACCGGTTCGAGAGTCAGACCAAGTCCGCAACGCGAATGAGACTTGTAGGACCGTGAAAAAATGATTCAGCATCATTCATGGCTAAAGTTACATCGCGAAAGCGCTATTACAAAGCATACACAAACTGGACATTGTTAAATCCTTCACGCCGTTATAGCACCGTTGGCCGTGGAAGTTTTCGAGATCGGACCGTTTGGAAAGACTTCCTTGAAGAACACGGGATGGTGTCTCATTCCCATCTCGGGGTGATTCTTCACCTTGTAGGTCAAACGCGTTAGGCCAGCGAGCTCTTTGTCCATCTTCGAATACACCCCTAGACCGGTTTTAGCTGCTTGATAAAAAACAGAGATCCATGTAGACCCACATTCAACCGGTCGATCAAGCTTTCGCTGTCGAGCTCTATACATCTCCCAAACTTCTTGCGGGACTGTAGATATATGCGTTATGAGTGAAATAAGCAAACAAATTTGATGATAGCGTCGAGAGATACTCACATTGAGGATCTGCGTCTGCGATCCGAACAAACATGCTGACATTGGTGAAAAATGGGACGGAATAACGGACTTCTGGTCCTGGAGGAGATAGAACGCGATGCGAAGTTGCCAAGCATACACCGCGGGATACTTTCTCGAGAGCTTTAATAAAAGAAAAACATGTCGGAAAAAAGCAAGAACGGGTAATTTGGGACACTAACCTCTTCCCAGGTTGACCACAAAAGTCCCATCGATTGGGGGGCAAGGCAGCCATTCTCCCGATAAATTCCTCACCTCCAGTCCCGCGACGTTGGATGCTTGTAATAGCTACATTACCGTCATCAGGGTATTAATGATTGTCAAGCGATAAGAACTCGACGGTTGCTTTACTCACGAAAGTTAGGAAGCCGCGATCTTCATGGGATGCTATACCTGTCTCTTTTGGATTGGAAGGGTTTGTGAGAGGAGGGTATCGCATCAACTTTGCACGAGGCTGCATCTTTCTACGGTCCTGGTCGAACCACTGTTCGAATGCAGCTGGATCGAGGCCGAGCGCCTCAGCAATGAGCGAAGCAAAGTTGTACGACAGCTCTTCCACCTGCGCGTAGTATTCTACCAGGGCAGCTTTGAAGCCCGGGATAGCTTCTTCAGGTGGCCACAAGCCACTCCCATCTTGTTTTGCCCACTCGGGATACCCATCGAAGAGCTTGGGATCCCTATCGGCTGCAAACGTGAACTGTTCCCTTGTCTCAGAGATGGCCGAGGGGCCCTCTGTACCTGACCTGGCATGGATGACCCTCTCGCCACCGACATTGAAATATCCTAGAAAGGCAGGGCTGTTCGTAAAATCGATTTCGTCCTTTAAAGTCCGGGGCAGTTGGAAAAATTTGGGCGAATATTCTATCACTTTGTTGACAACTTGCATATCGACAGAGTGATTGGAGAGGTAGAGAAAGCCGATATTGATGAGTATATCTCGAAGGCTGACTAGAAAAGCATCTCTGTCGGGACCAGGTTTCTGAGATTTGGAGTAATCGAGAGTGGGGATAGAGGAATAGTGAGTTGGGGTTATGGTGGTGGCCATTCTGAGTGCGCGTAAAGATTATTTGGTATCACGAATCGTTATAAGCTTTATCGATGGGAAATGATCCCATGAACGGTTGTTGCTGGAAAGCGTTCATGAGAAAGGTAAGGTCCGGGTTGCCTGAGGAGAAAAAACGAAAAGAGTTGGAGATGAAAGTTCTCAACGCCGGTGAGAACAATATACTGTGCCTTGTACAAAATTTAAGCTTGGAGAACCTCATGAGCACATAGATAGATGGTACCTTGGAGAGCTCGGGAGCGAAGGAAGAACCACTGCGCAGCCGTTAAGAAGCGTGGGGGAAGCGACACGTAGAGAGTGAACCTGTGATTGGAAGAGTTAGTCTATGTTCTCATGAGTTATTCCAGTTCTCAAGTGTTCCATTAGGTCCGCAGTGAAATTGGTATCTGAGCGCTATGTGGCGTTATGTATGGGCGCTTAACTAGCCGCCAGTTTTGATACCAAACCACACTCATGCAGGGCAAGTAGGTGTCCAAATCTCATTCCAACCCTCTACTAATATGCCAATTTAAACCAAGGCTTCAACAAATATTACCCACCCGACTACGATGGCGAGAAGCATAAGAGTCTAAATGCCTACAGAGGTCGGTAGCCTTCGCTCAGTCATTCCCTCAACTTAGATGCAACTCCAGGCAAACATGCTCTCGGTGACCGTGCTCGCAAATTGGACCAAGGAATCCTCATCACCCGATTTGAACTTCCTTTCAACATCTGGTGGTACGTGCTTTCATTGTCCGCAACATTCAATATCAATCTCCCTCGTTCAGCGGAACATGCAACAACCATATCGGTATGGGTGTTCGCTACAACGCAGAGAAGAAGAAGATTGGCAATTACTACTCGACTCCCATCTTCTCCTTCCGATGTAAATGTCACCTATGCGATGGATGGTTCGAGATACAGACAGATCCCAAGGTCAGGGACATTATATCTCTGACATACTCTCTTACATTTTTGTCCCACAGAATACACGATATATAGTAACCTCCGGTGCAAGACAGAAAGACGAAGACTGGGATCCTGAAGAGAACGGTGGTTTTGCTGTGCACGGTATGTAGACGGTTCACCTTTTTTGCCAGCAGATCATCGACTAAATGTGTTTTGTCATAGACACTGAAGGGAACGCAGGGCCTTCAGATCCGCTTGCAGCTCTCGAAAAGTCAACTGATGCACAGAACCATCAAACCAAAGTCCAGATACCTCGACTAGAATCTTTAATGGATGTATCTGATCGCTTCAACTCGGATCCGTATTCTTTGTCGCTTAAGGCTCGCAAACACTTCAGGGAGGATAAGAAGATACGGAAAGAGAAAGAAAAGTCCGATACGCAGGTAAAGGACAAATACGCGTTACCTTCGACTCTCACGCTGGCTGAAGAAGATGAGGATACGATAAAGGATGCCAAAGAGCAGTGGCGTAAGGGTAGGGAAGAAATTATGTTGCGTGAAAATAAACGTCGAAGACTTGGGTCCACATCTTCATCTTCACGCTTACCGGGTTCCAGTTCCGCATCAAAGGCTACGGCGGTAGACTCACTGCGTGCCCGGATCTTGGGAAATAGTGGTCGACATCCTCGCATTTCTGGTTCTGCCTCGAATAGATGAACCTTACCTATGCGATAGTACAGCAATGAATTTTTTTCTATGTAGCCTCATCATATATATCTGGCCTGATGTCGACGAGAAAATTTGATAGCGACTAAAACAACAGGTAGCAATACACAGAGCAGGTAAACCAAGAAGCTGACAATAACTGGAGACACAGACAGTAGGAATTGCACAGAGGAATAAGTAATAAGAAAGAAGGAGAAAAAAAAGAGGAATAGAAAAACTAGAGGAAAAGAAGTCAGAGGGATAGAGAAACAGCACCTCCACGTCGAGAAACTATAGAATAAGATAACATGAAAGGAAGATTAAGAGCAACGGAGAGGTAAAGAAACAGAACTACACAACCAACTAATACATATATCGGAGGACCAGAGATAAGATAAGACAAAAGTTGTTCAACAGGATGTTTTGGATACTATGAGTTGAAAATCGCCCATGGAGCTTCCAGAGTAGGCATGTGTCCATCCCATTTCCACTCCGTAGACTGATAGAAAGTCGACTCTCCACCGTCGATCTCCTTCAACGAGCTCAAGCGCAAAGGGTCAACCTTCTCTTGCTTCACATCCAGTGAAGCAGCGGCAGAATTCGCTGGATCCGCATCTGCTTGCGATTCAGGGCTCGGGTTGGTCGAAGATGAGGAAATCAAATCAGGTGTTCCCATCTTGGACTCGGATTCATCTTCGTTTGGAAAGAGAGAAAAGTCGAAAAACTCTGTAAAATCGCTGGAAGCAGGAGGCGCTGAAGTGGAAGCGGAAGCATCCAACGCACTGCCAACATCGCCCAGACCCAACGACGAGAAGGAGGTATCAGAATCGACTGGGCCACCATAACCTCTGAGAATCTGCTCGAGGGTATCAGAGATATCTGACGACAAAGATGCCTGATCTTCGGTCCCGGCCATCTTTATCAACTCGGTCATCTGTTCAAGGAACTGGGTGGCATCTTCCTCGGTCTTGATATTTTCAACCTGCTGATTCTTCTTCTGCAGCGATTCACTTACAGGTCCCTCCCAGTCGGTTTTTACTCGCTTGGGAGGAGAAGGTTCGCTTGCGACAGCAGCAGCTGGAGGCAGAGGAACAGAGCTTGGACCAGTCGAAGGTCCAGGTGTCGGCAGAGAAGCTTCAGCCTCTTCATCGCGGGGTCGTTTGACACCGGCGGTAGGTGGTGCGGGTATCGGAGCAGGTTCGAGAGTAGGGGTAGCGTTGACTTTGGTGGTAGGAGTTGAGGGTTTGCGAACAGGCTTCGTCTTTTTGGGTGGTGGCTTTGATTTGGGGGACTTTGGTGTCGGGGGAGAGGCAGCAGGGGCGGTAGGTGTCGGCGCACTGGCTACAGGAGTAGGAGCAGAAGCCGGAGGTGTGGGTGCGCCAGTAGGTTTTTTAACTTTCGCAGGAGGAGGAGCAGTAGGAGTTTGGTTGGGGGGGATAGGCGGAGGTCTGTGGGCAACGGGTGGATTGGTCTGAACGGAGGAAGGAGATGGATGTTGCATCCCTGGATGAGGTTGCGGTGGCCCTGGTGGTATTCCTCGTCCACCAGGAACAAGCCCATTAATGGGTTGATTGTCTAAAAAGGGTCCTGGAGGTCCTAACGGGGGGTGCTGCTCCCCCCCTTTGACGATATTCTGGATGATCGCATGAATCTGACGAACCGCGTGTTGTAGATGATTGCCAAAGGCCCTCAAAGTATCAAGGGTTAGAACGTATTTGGGGGTGTTCGACCCTAACAAAGATCTTTGATGCTGAACCGAAACGATCTGTATTTGCAAAAGCAATGAGTAAAGGACAAACGACAGGCCCACAAAGACACGTACAGCAGTCAAAAGTTTCTTTGTGCCGTCTTCGTTTTTGGTAACAACACTGTAGATGGGCAGTTTACTCTCTAGCTCGTTCGCGTTGCGGAGGACCAATTCTAGCAGACTGTTATACTCTGCGCGACTCTCCGGTGGGACGTCGACCGCAGACATCACGGGAAGAACTGACAGATGGACAATGAGCAACTGCATTGTAGAAGAGGCAGAAGCTACTCACTTCGTGCATGATATTCCGACTTCAGCCTATTGATGCCGATGTGAGCCATACTTATCTGATCTCTGGTAGGACGAGGAATTGTAGGTCCTGGATGCTCGCCTGGAGGCCTTAGCTGTGGATTCATGTTCCCCCCCATGTTCATTCCCGAGTTAGGGAACTGTGGTTGACCAACATTTCCATTCGGTCCAGCAACCGGATTCGGACCTGGGGGCTGCCTGCCACGAAGTCCCTCACTGAAACTCGCACGTTCAGCAGCCATAGACTGCAGCATAGGGCGATGATTCTCAATAAAGCTGATCATGCTGTCTGCCATTCCGCGCGCTCTCAGCTCGTTTGCCGGCTTGTCTGCACAGCTAAGGATCATGTCCACCTGAGGAGGACTGAGTTTGCGAAGAGCTTCGAGCGTGACAGGCATAGTCGGACCTTGAGAAATGAACTGGCCGGATAGCTGGCTGGTTGCTGGAAGACCCGCCGCCTTTCGACGACTGTCCATCACAGAAGCCATATAGACCGCGTCAAAAGCCGACAAGTACTCTTTGTAGATGTGCTGAATCTGCATAGCGGCAGCCGGACCCGACTTTGGTGGTTCAGTGGCGCTACCTGGGAAATGAACAAAGTTCAAACGCCCGCCAATTACAGGCCAGAGTTCTCTGCGAGTTACGCTGCCGAGTCCACCTTCACGCATGACCTGGCAATGGAGCTGATAGAGATCAATTTGTCGGCTGTCGATGGCAAGAAGCTGAGGGTTATGCACGATGGCCTTGGTCAAGCACCATTGCTTGTACGACGTCTCAAATCGCGACTTGTCTAGAGGGGGTATTGGCATATTTAAATTTACCGGAGGCGCGGATCCGCTTGGTCCAAGATTGCTTGGGCCGGGATCAACATTAGCGGGAGAGTTACCGGGGAAGTTGAGTTGTGATCCATTCATCGGGAAGGAGTTCATCGATTGCTGGGGAGTAGTAACAGGGCGAGGAATGTTGTTCGGAGGAGGAAGACCGGCTGGAGGGTGCGGGGGAGCAGGGCTTGGGCCGTTACCAAGCACGGGAGCCTGGGAATTGGGCATTGTCGGCTGTTGGTTATTGTTGCCGAACGGCGATGGTGGCCAAGGTTGGCCACCGTTTCCCGGAGGCGAACCTTGAGAAGGACCACCCATATTATTGCTACGGTACATTGTGAGAGATGAGAGGGGCAAATAACAATAATGACGTACATGGAGCCTCCGTTGGCACTCTGCTGTATACAGATATTCATCAATGTCATGATTTTGGTAAGAGAGTCTTTCCGGCCGGTCATATCAGTCTGTAGCTGGCGCATCTTCGCCATGAAGACATTATCCGGCATGGTGGCGCGCTGGGAATGCAGCTGACGCATGGAAACTTCCATCGCCTGTATCATGTTGCGAAGGGTAGCGGCTCGGTCAGTCAGATCAGCCATATTGATGGTGCGACCTTGGACGTTAATCGTCCCGTTTGCGGGCTGATTAGCCATTAAGGGAGGTTGTAACGGCGGATGGGGAGAGGGGCGACGCATATTGTTTGGATTGAATGCAAGGTCGTTTGGGGGCTGCAAGGAATTCAAAGCTTGTGGATTGCCGTTCATCGGTATACCATTGGCTACTCTATTTCCTAGATTGGTCGGGCTATTTTGGTTCTGCTGATTCTGAGCAAGACCCATGAGTTCGAGCTGACGAGTATGGGACTGGCTTCCTTGCAGAGCCTGCAGCATGGACTGACGATTGGGCATGGACGGTTGAAAGCCTTGATTGTGTTGTTCCATGCCGCTAAAGCCCATCTGCACGTTATGTGGAGTCTGGTTCTGCTGCTCGAGAAATGACCGCTGCTGACCAGGATTGGGAGCACCCCCCATACCCATACCGAAAGACTGTTGTTGAGACTGCATTTGAGCCAAATTTTGGCTCCGTAGCAGGTTAGCCATCTGTAGTAGGGAAAGGGAGAAGTTAGTTTCAGACTAAGAACGTAATTGAATCCCAGCATCGGAAGACAAATGTCGGAGTGTTTGAGAGCCAAATTATGGCCCTAATAAGGGATACTATCCGAGATAGATACAAAACAAGTAGAATAGCACAGATGACGAGAAATAATGAGAGTGAAATAAGACTCGCCTGTTGCTGGGCTGAAGGAGTATTCATATCCTGTCCATTCTGAGCACGCATTGATTGCATTTGCTGCATCTGAGACCAGACTCTATTCGAGTCGTTGAAACTAGACATTCCTGGATGTGGCTGCTGCTGAGAGTCCTGCTGCTGTTGACCAGGCTGCTGCTGTTGCTGCTGCTGCATGGCATTCAGCTGATGATGTTGCATCATTCCAGCAGCTCCTGGACCGAAATTGGACATCATCGAGTATTGAGAACGAGGATCGGCCATTTGGTCCCAGGTGAAGGTAGGGAGTTGGGACAAGGCTGGATAGGAAGGAAGGGAGGAAAGGCCGCTTAACGTCCGACGCCAATCAGAACGATGAGAGAAAGACGTCCAGAGGCGGAGAACGGGGTGGTGTAGTAGGCCAAATAGGAAAAGGACGAGGGGACCGGATGGTGGGAGTGTGACGGATAGAGGCGAAGACGTGAAATGGAAAGTCAGGCCTACCAAATACGGTGTTTGTCAATATTACTTAATTCACTGTATCCAGCTAGAAAAAAAAAATTTTTTTTTCTCTTTGATTCTGTACAGTATTATCTATACCCAAGTAGGGATTAACTTTCACTGACTGGTATGTTGAGAAGTTCAGCTTTTATTCAGCTTCTGAAATGCAGTTCGTATACACTCTTTGCAACCTCTTTGACCGTACCAACATTCACGGCTTTCGTTGAGAGTTCCGGTGAACAGTGTGTATGTCCTTATTTACTATTTAATTTCTCAAAACACTTTGCAGAGCCTTGCTTTGTCCATTTCGGGTCCCCAAGGAGTTGCCCGATTGACTTGAACTTGTTCCCGCGCAATGCCTCAGGGCAGACATACACTTTCCCAGCCTCAAGTAACTAACCTAGATGTGATCACTGTTCCGTAGGTTCTGGTATAAGTACCACAGTTGCCTTGTCACTGACTGGCTTTGGTCTCTTGAGTTCATAAAAGACCTTCGGTAAGTTATTCGTATCCGTATGTACTTGCTTCTATACACCTTCCCGAATTGTCTATACTTGTCAACCTTTTCTCCTGAGAATATACCAAGCACAAATTAAAAGGGAAAGAAGTCCCCGAGGGGAAGGTCTCGACGTCAACGGCACCCTCTCCATATCCAAATCTGTAACTTCTCCTAATCCCTCCGCACAAAGTAACGAATCACAGCCAAGCATGCTACATTATGTACTTGACCTTTTCAATCCCTTATAAACGCCCCTCCCCCCTACCCTACCCTCCTTTCTCCACTTCCCCCTTATCTTTATCCGCCTTCTAGTCTTCATCCACTTGCAATATCTACGTCGTGCTCTGGACCTATAAGTAAATCGTGTGTTCTCCAAAGTCGGGTCATTCGTCATGTGGCTCTCTTGACTATACTTTACATCAAAAACGCCTTGAGCTGTTAGCAATCTCGAAAAGAACAAGACCGACTGTTCGTGACAGCATTATATAGTACTCTTAGCCGGTCCCGCAAAAGCCTCTACTTATATGAACCAGTCTTTCGGAGACAGTTGGTAGAACTTACGAACATTCCTCGATGGAAGACATTCCAACTCGATCCCTTCGATCCAGAAGAGGTCTGCTGAACTCTGAGCTTATATCCGGAAACTTTATATTTGCAACTGTCTTCCTTTCGTAACCTTTTTTTTTTTTTCAATTACCGCAACACAAAAAGTGTCCTTCCATGTTACTTACATACACTCCCTCTGAGCAACCTCCTCAATAAAGTTCAAGCTCTCTTGGAGTCAGAAACCGTTAAAACCTACACTGTACCATCATGTTTCAGAACCGACACCTGCATAGGGTCGCCGACACGGACGGCGGTGCGGCGGGATACCTCGAAACACCACAACCATCGACTAAGAAGGATCGACACTTGATGTCCGTCGTCGTCCCCGTCAGGTTCGTCAATCAAAGGTACTTTTTCTGATTGTCACCCCAGATGTTCCTAGAATCCTCAAAAGTTGCACAAACAGACGAACAGCAGAGTAAAGATTTACGCGAAGGAAGACAGATGCCTTCCGAGGGCGGGAAACATAGAGTTTAGGATCGCTGGCGTATCCATCAGAACGAGGCCTTGCGATTCATATAGTGGATATATGCGGTAACTCGAGCCTCGCTGTTCCGTCTCAACACCTCAAAGGACCTTCGCAACGCCCCAGAAAACTGTGGCCTCACTAATTAGGTACCAAGACCGAACAAAATGTTCCGTCATGACTAGTTCTGAGTCAGTATATATTTATATGCTTAATACGAAAAAAATCTGAAAGCACATATGTATATCAAGATTTAAAATCTTGTATGCAGAGGTTACGAATCTATCTGAAGATCGTCACAGGCCGGCCAAAGATATATATACGGTATTCAAGAGGATCTTCCCCCGACTCTATCCTCCATTAAGAAAACAAGGGTGCTTTGGTCGGAATGTGCCGGAGGCTATTAGTCGGTAACTCAAGGGAGGAGATCTCTTCGTAAATTGAACAGTTTGAGCTTGAGAGGATATCACCGCTTATACCACTACTTGCATTCCAAAAAGGAAAATAATCAAAGTCGAATTCACCATTTACCAATAGTGCCAGAGATACATCAGCCGCTGACAAGGTATATAAAGGAATCAGTCGAGATGCTCCACGATTCACCATGTCACTGCGTCCAAAGTAGCGTGCGACCACACTTTCATCATTGTGCTGTGCCAAAGGCCAACTTCGCGGGCACAAATTCTTGAAAAGGCACCAAAATCCGGTGACTAGAGAAAGGAGGGAGTTTCATTTCAGCGGAGGAACTAAATACGTCTTAAGTTGAAAATTTTTGTGACTGTGAAGCTACTGGACTATCGGTGTTGCAAACTCGGTCCGACTTCCACGGCCAGAGGGATTCGGAGAGAGAGTTCGAACCGGATTCGCACAATCCAACGATGAACTGAAATTTCTATCGTCTGAACAAGACGATTATTGCGGCGCCCCACATATTTTAGAATTTACCTACCTGCAAGAATAACTATGCTGACAAGCTCGATACTGCAAGCTGTAACGGGTATTGTCGTAATAATGGCATACAGGACTAGGACTGAAATACCTTGCCTATAATATCGGTGCTCTAACGAGTTGCCTCCGAGCTGGTCGAGCTTTTTCTCCGACACTCCAAGCTAGTCTACTTTCACGTTAAATCCGTTCGGACCGATATCCATATTTTCACGCTGTATGGCTCTACGTAGGATGGAACACGGATCGGAGAGAGCGAGAATACATTGGCTACGCTAGGTTCTTCACGGCACAGGGGCGAGCAATCTCCGTTACAACTCCGAAGGGACAATCACCGTGCCTCAACTTGTATCGTCACATCAAATCATCCAGCACTAACAAAACTTTGACAAAACTGTCTTCTGAGGGCTCTTTGCCAACTCACGCCAATAAAGCAATTGACCGGATAATCCTATGGATGCATTCGAGATTCAGAAATTGTCAACAGGGGAAGCATGGACGTCACTAGTCTATCGGGCCGCTCGGCGGGACCGCCGAAAGGTCAAAGCTAGAAATATCAGGACTGAAAGAAACGAAAGTAGGCGATTACGCTCGGATGATCCTACCAGTAATTACACTGGGTGAAAGAAGTTTATTAACTCGCAAGATCAACTGGCACTTGAGCGCTTGGGCAACAGTGCATTGCGATTCCCCCTGAGACCAATCTCTCGTCACACATGCCATTTGGTATATAATTCCGTGTTCCTCAGGCCCAAGCTTGGCGGTCTTTATCTTCATAAATATTACTTAAATTTCATTAACAACAAACGGTCAATGAGTTGTCGAACGAGCCACACAATAATAGGTTAATTCTGGATTCCGAAACGTTCCCGACTTGCGCTTTTTTCAGTTCCATTGTAATGTAAGGCTTGTCCTTTGAAATTCTTGAGCTTCAACTTGGGAAAGGCATCGCTGAATGCGTCAAACACGTGAGCTTGATTGCAGCTGTTCAACTTCCAAATGCTCAATGGGATATCATTTACTGCTTTCTCAGAGGCACGAATCATTACTTTTTATTACCGTCACTCCTAAGGTCAAATTGCGCAGCAAGTCGTGTCAATAGCCGAGGGAAGCCGTGGCCTTTGACCTACTGACCAGAATCCATTCAGTTACGCAACTGAAGGGATACAGTCAAAGTGCTTGAGGAAAGGAGGTGTAGAAGACAAACTCGTACTTCTCCGTAGGTCTATCTATCCTTTTCGTGGGTCGGGTGACCCTCTTTCGTTGATACGAGATTGCAGATACTTGCAAAGAGATTGGGTCGGCCGATATGCCGCTTACAAATTTTATATGATTTTTCCACGCTCCATTGAAATATTATGCGGTGATTTGTGTCAGAAACTTTGTATCTCTGGACCACACTATGACACCTTCACCTTTAAATCTGGGACTCAATAGAACGAACAATGCTTCAGTATACACTCTAGCCACAGTCAATGACGAACCAAACTCATCTGCGCCCCGTTCAGCTTTCTACGATTCCGCTCGTTCCTCATTAGACGATTCTCATGTCCCTCACTCCGCTCGTTCTCCTCTCCTTACTCCAGCTACGCCTTCTTATGGCGCTACTATGCCTCGCTCGCCTGGGACAGCCAGATCTTCCAAAAAACTGATCTTTAACGCTGCTTTAAAGATGGCTGCCATATTTGTGGTCAGTACCCTGCTGCTTGGAGGGACGCTCTGGTTGGCTCTTCCTACTTTGGAAGAGTGAGTATCGACGATATCTCTGACAGGCATTGAACGTATACTGATGCGTCATCTACAGGGAGGACAGACCAATGCTCCGCATCCCAAAATCATTCGAACAATTACAAGACTTGAATGCATTATTAAAGAAGTACAGGGATATCTATCCGTATAGGATTGTGATATGTTATATCATCGTGTATCTTTTGTATGTGTTTTTCCATAGCCGACCCTTCTCCTCGCTTAGTTATATCCGCGACAGCTTACAAGCCTTTTCCCTTCCTGGGTCAATGTATCTCTCAATCCTAGGCGGTGCCGTATGGGGCGTCCCTCGCGCACTCCTCTTAGCCTGCTGTTGTGTCGCTTCCGGCGCGACCCTTTGTTATCTCATATCTTCTGCCCTTGGCCCCGCACTCCTCACCATTCCCCGAATTGCTTCCCACCTTACAAACATCTCCGACAAGGTGCAACAAGCCGCCGCAAATAATAATCTCATATCTTACCTTATCGTTTTACGAATCGCTCCATTGCCCCCACACTGGGTAGTCAATGTCGTTGCGCCTCACGTTGGCATTGGCATTCGTGTCTTTTGGATCAGCACAGCCTTGGGTATCTTTGGTGTGACGGTGATACACACCACTATTGGTGGGGGGTTAGATGAAATGACCAGTGCGGATGATTTTCATCTGATCAGCTGGAAAAATTTCCTGGGCCTTTTTGCCATTGTTGTGGGAGTGATGGTTCCGGTCGGGCTGAGATATTGGTTCAAACGCGGAGGTGTCACAGCAGACGTCGAAGGAATGGCGACGGAAGATTCTGCTGTCGGAACTTCTGGCGTCCCGCGTAGTGCCACTGCCGCTGATGGGACAACTGTGTTTGTCTTTGATGACGAGGAAGAGGAGGAAGATCAGATTTTGGCTGTGGGAGCTCCGGCGCGTTTACCCAACAAGAAATCCAAGGACGCTTCAGATTCCAGGACACAGCTGCTGACAGACGAGCTTGAAGTTGACGACGAAGAGTATACGTCTGAAGACGATGACGGCGATATCATTTTAGAAGCAGGTCCCGAACTCAAATCGCCCAAACCTCTAGATGTGCAGTCAAATTCCAGTGCCTAAGTTGGGAGTGTATTTCCACATTTTGGGTTGTACATTTTTATTTATCGATATGGTGCCATTATTGCCTACTTTGCGTTCTACTGTAGATATTATAATTGTGTAACGACCTTGTTCACGATGTTGATCAATATTATCTATTGAGCAATTGAAAGATGGTTACTATGATATAGCTGTAACCAGAATCTAGGAGTAAATAGAGTAATCGGAGGTTATTAACAAAAACGTAACTTGATACTCTACAACTACCTGAACATATAATAGGTACACTAACTCATCATTTTCCAGGCTGAAAATGTTGGTTCCAAATTTCTGAAATGTTATCAGTTAATCTAAACCGTTCTTCACTCTAGGCCACTACCAGATGAGCGACCTCGAGCAAGCGTGGCCAACCTCATAGGTCGTTTTGAACAGCAAAATAAACGCAATTCTCTATCTGCTACTAGTAATTCTTTACCTTCAAGAAGTTCCAGTGTCGTTTCCGATGTTACAGGCGACTCGGCAAAGGAGGAAGTCAAGGAGAAACGGGAATGGCCTCCGCCAGCAAGTGCAGCTGCCTCACCTCTCGCTCCCCCAGCTCCAATTTATGCCTCCGCGTTCTGGTCCAAGCCAAAGTCAACGCCAGCTGTGGTGTCCGAGTCATCAAATACCAACATAACTCCCAATGAAGGAGCAAAGGAAGCAGCAAAGGTTGGCTCACCGCCGGAACCCAGTGCATCCAAAGCCGAACCTCCATCTTCCCCAACACCAAAGCCACAAGCTGCGAAAAGTCCTTCAGCCAAAGCCCGCGCCTCTGCCGCTACCGCACACCCCAAACCCGCCGCAACGCCCAGGTCCAGTGCCAGCACGATGTCTCCGGGCAGTATCAAACCCCAGCATACCGGTGGCAGCAGCAGCAAGCCAAAACTTCCCCCATCCACACCTACTCCCAGAACGCCTCGTTCCAGCTCCAGTGTTTTCAAAACTCCGAATTCAGTGCGACCAAAGACTCCCTCTTCCCGACCCAAAACCCCCGCCACGTCTACATCTACCGGTAGACCAAAGACTGCCGATTCAACTACGATGAGGCCCAAGACTCCTTCCTCAGGTCTCTTCGCGCCCACCGCAGCTTCACTGGCCAGAGCTCGCAATGCCCCGCCACAGCCTCCGCCTTCTACACGTAAAGTTGCGCTTAGTTCGGCTGTCGCAGAAAGACTGGGCAAACCTACTGCTGCGTCTCTGAGCAGGATAAGGGGGGCTGAGACGACCGCGACACCGCCGGTCAAGGCGTCCCCGAGCGCGGCTGCTAGAGCTAAAGCGGGATCGGTAGTCGGGGTTAAGGCGAAGCCGAGATCGTCAAGTACAACAAGCAAGGTAACGTCGACGTCGACCAAGTCTGCATCGGCGACGCCGACCTCTGCTCCTGCTGGTGCACCGAAGGCGGGTACATCCAATGGAAATGGGAATGCACCTGCAGAAGAGGAGGAGAGTGTGACAGCCGATGTAGAGTCGACGTCGGCGGAAGAGGTCGGAGAAAATCACGAGGAGGATCAGGAGGAGGAGGACGTTCTTAGGGGAGATGTTCATGATGAAGATATTCATGATGAAAATATCCCCGATGCCCATGTCGAACACGAGGAGGAGGAAGTCGTCCATGATGAAGAACCTCACGAGGAAGGGGAAGAGGCCCTCGATCCGACATCTCATTCACAGTCAGAATCCGAGGCAGTGCATTCCGAACTGGACCTCAGTGTCGCCTCAGCTTACGATCCAGCCGATCTTGGGGATTCTGCTTCTGTAGAATCAAGCATCGAAGCGGAAGGGGAATCTACCCCTATCCATCCCAACTTTCAAATGTCCGAATCTACTCCAGGTGACGACATCGAGGATATAGTCAAGATGCTCGAACTTGGAAAACCCAGGCCGATCAGCATCGTACAGATTCCGGACGAGAAGGACGTACATGAGATACCTGATGAGGAATAAATGAATATATGGAGATGTGACGCAGACTTGTGGAAAAGGAAGGAGGATGCTCACAAATCTGTCGACTGGAAGAAGAAATAAATTTCGTACGTATAACGACTGCAAAAATGACTGCTTTCAACTCTTGTCCTGGAATTTGCAATGTTTCCCTTTCATGATACCTTAACTCAATCATATTCATATACCTATCTCACTTGTCCAACATAGTAGTTTTATTACTTTTCCACCCTCTTTTTTCTTCCTATGCTTTCGTCCTTCTCACTTCTAATTTACTTTCTGGCTATCTGGGTTTTCACTTGTCTTGTAGGTATTGCTGTTCTTCAAAATTATCTTCGGCTTGCGTTTACCTTTCAAACTGCTTCTTTACACGACCTACTTCGTTCGCTATCCGAGTTTAGAAATCATTCTTTCGTTTCTCAATCTGCTTTTTTTTACTGCCAGCCTTGGAGCAAAGTGTCTGACCAGAGTTCAGGTCTGGCCGGGACTCGAGTAGAGTGGTATGTTGCCTACATGTCTTGACCCTGAGGTGTGTTTGGCATTTTAGGCTATCAAGCGCCCAAATCCATTCACTTTCCACTCCGCTGCTCAAGCTCGAATGTTCTTTAGAACATTCGAAGCGGAACACCAGATGTTATGGGCAGATTTAAATATTCCAATCTGAAAGACCCTCGATAGCGATATAGTCTACTTTACATACTTACTATAAACATACATACAGACATACTAATCAAATGCGCGAGATACACAAATCTACTTAGATGTGACAAAAACAAGGAAAAAAATCACGGAAGATTCTGAGAAAAGTAGCTCCGGCGGAATTCCTCCAGTCTGATGAGGTACAGTTCGCGGAACATTGGGGTCCAGTCGAATTCAGTCTGTGTAGGCTGTATCTGCTGCGGGACAACGGGAGTTGACGAAGAAGCAGCACCTCTGGCGGCGGAAAATGAGGGCAGATGAGTTATGATCTGTGGTTGAGCAGCGAGAGTCGGCAAAGAAGCGGCAACAGGAGAGATGGGCACCGAAGGGACATGAGCTACCGTCTTAGTCTCAGCTTCAGTTTGAGTTTGCTGCCGAGCACTAGTCGACGAAGGAGTAGCAGCTCCGACGTTGGAACTTGTGGGGACATGAACCACTGTCTTCGCTCGAGGTGGCTGCTGAACAACGGGAGTCATAGCAGCTGGAGAAATGGAGACCGAAGGAACATGAGCTGCCTCCTTCGCCCCAGGTTCGGTCTGAGGTCGTTCTTGGGCAGTAGGAATTGACGAAGAAGCAGCAGCTCCGGCGATGGAAGCTGCGGAGACATGAACTACTGTCTCCGGCTGAGGTGACTTCTGGACAGTGGGAGTCAACGAAGAAGCGGCAGTAAGAGCGATGGGCGCCGAAGGGACATGAGCTGCTGTTTTCGCCTCAGGTTCAGTTTGAAGTTGCTGCTGGACAGTGGCCGAATCAGTAGCAGCAACAGTGGCGGCGGAGGAGAAAGGAACACGAACTTCCGGCAATGTAGGTGTAGGTAAACTAGACTTAGCAAACAACATTGGCTCAAAGGAAATGTGCGCAGCTTGTAAAGGAAGAGACTGTTTGGCGGGAGGGCTCGGAGCCAGCGCGACTGACAACACCGCAGGTTCAGGTGATCGGGATTCCGGAATTATGAGCGCCGAGTCGAGGGCAGCAGGAGTGACAGTGGAACTGGGCGACTGTGATGGTGTCGTCGTTTTCTCAGAAGGCGATGCAAAATCAGACAGCATTGCCTTCGGCACTAACAATTCACCTCTGGCAGTAGGAGGTAAGGATTGGAGTGCTGAAGATGCTGATAACGAAGAAGGTGGAAGAGTGGAATTTGTCTCTGGCAGAGCATTGATTGGCGTTTGTGGCTGACTGTGAAGAGAGGGTAGTGAGGTATGGGAATCTGTCGATGAAGTATTGAGCTTTGTCGGTGTAGCCACTTTCCCTGCGTGCCAGATTTTCGCTTTCGAAACAGACACTTTTTGCAGAGGAAGTGAACGTCGAGACCCGGGACGAGCAACAGAATGGTCGTGGCCTCTCTGGGTTGTCTGATTCTCTTCTTCGTCACTGAATGAGAGAATATGATCCTCTTTTGGTTCAGGTTCTGGGGTGGAAGGGGGGCTTGACGGAGGTAGGACGCCGAGTGGAACACGCTTCCGTTTTCGCTGAGGGTTTGAAGGTAGACCATCTTCACCACTCGACGTTAGTGAGACTGGTGATAGAAGCCGCTTCCGTTTCCCTAAGACGATTGGGGGAAGCGGTTCACTATCCACTTCTTCGTCCATTTCCGAACCAAATAACCCGGCATTCTCTGTATCGCTCCCCTCGATATCCCGGTATTTGGATGCTTCACCAGGGGGAGTGGACCGATCATGGACGACAGTGGTTGAAGGGGACCTCACTCGCTCGGAAAAGGATCCGTCGGCTGATTCGTCGTCTTCAGAGTTGGACGAAACAGACTCTTGGTCGTTGTTCTGAATCGACTTGTGTCTAGAATTAGAGGTGGGTTGTGGAAGGGAAGGTTGGCCAGCTAGACGCTAGAACGAGCAAGTTCAGGGACAAAGTAGGTAAGGAAAAGTGAACACCCTTACTATGAAAAGAAACCTGCACAAAAGAAATCCTGATTTACCTCTTACTCGAGTAACCTTGTAACAGCGTTACTACACGCTGGTCGATGTCTTTAAAAAATGGACGTACCTTGGCTACCTTGTAAAGACCATCGTACCGATAGCCTTGAGCAGGTGCGTAAGGAGAGTCCAATGTGTGCCCTCGGATCACCCTAACAGGATGCCGGGTGGGTCCACAACTGATCTGAAGCGAAGAGTGTTGATGAAAAAGCGAACGCAAAAGGATACATCAGGCGTACTTTCAGACTCCTGTTATTCTTATTCTTCCAATCCTGATCTTCCACTTGAGGACCACGACCATTTTGTCGACCGCCTGCGAAAAATATCAATGTTAGAAATTAGGTTCGAAACAAGCATCAAGATAGTCTATGCCTTCGCCTGTGTATGAGCTGAATGGCGATGTTGCTTGCTCAATATAAATCAGAAAAGAAAAGCATTCAGACTCACAATTTATCTCCTTCATCTACATCGTCCTCGTATCCACCAGATCTGGTTTACGAATCCTTGAGACCAAGAAACGCGAAAGTAAATAGGTATACGCTTACAGAACCACTGAGTAGACACCGTGGACGGCGTGTCCGTGAATACCAGCCTGAGCAATGTTAGCCACTTATGAAACCAGAGGCACTAGACATAAATTAGCTTATACCTGCGTGGGCCCGTGAAGTCTGTAGATCAACATCAACATTCCGACTCTGGCAGTTGCTAAGGAAAATCACCCTCGGTCGCTGCACTCCTTCCTGGTGTTCAATATTGTGCCGACTGGAATTCCTTTAACGTTTCCATATCCATACTGCTTGCTAGAGTATCTTTCTGAACGAGAGATAAGTGATAAGATTTGAGTTCACGCACGCTGGTTTCTTGTATCGATTTTTGAATATATCTCTGATATCGGGCATGTGGGATGAAATGAAAGAACGAGCGAGTCAAGAACGCGTTCTGTATATCGTCACGTGGTTGGTGAATCGCACGCGTCTACTTCGATGTGGCCCGCCACAATTCTTGGTCTCCTTGTTCTCTGCAGTGCCTTTGTCCAGGCCGATGTTATCTTGTCGCCTTTGAACTTCAGACAAGAGCAAGAGTACTATACCATCTTTAATACTCCTCTGTTTTCCGAATCGTTACCTGACGTCCGAGCAAGCCCAAATATTGCTACAAGGCTTGAGGTAACCTCACATAGAACGAAAAATTCTTCATATTGTGGTCTATCAGACGATCAATTTGTGTCCGGCTATGCTCATATAACAAACGCCGCTGGCGAAGAGGACAAACATCTCTTTTGGTGGCAAGTACTTTTCAGTGTTTACTCACACTACATTAAAGGTCAATATATGACTTGTTAGGCTATTTAAAGCCAGACATGATCCTGACACTACGCCTGTCGTGATGACGCTTGGAGGTGGGCCAGGTGCCTCGGGGATGCTGTTTCCTTTCAGCGGAGCGGGGTGAGTGGCACCTCTCCAGTGTCAGAGCCTTTCATACTTACTTTATTAGCCCTTGTGCCATCTCGGTAAACGAGGATGGCCATGGCGAAGCGTCAGCATCACCATACTCATGGACGGAATATGTGAATGTCCTTGCAATCGATCATGTTCGTAAGCCGAGTTGGCACAAACATGCGCACTTGTAAACTCTTTACAGCCTGTTGGGGTGGGATTCTCCTACGGTGAACGAACCTCACTAAGAAATAGCAGTCTGACTGCGGCATGGGACACGGACGACTTCTTACAGGCATTTTGGAAGTAAGTTGCTCAGCTCACCAGTTGTAGCAGCCGCTGACCATTGACTACAGCCAATATCCTCATCTGACCAAGTCCGTTCGATTTATTCGGCTGCGGGCCCTGACCAACCTTGTTTAATACAGAAATCAGTTTATCATAAGCTCAGGATCCTATGGAGGTCATTTGTACGTAGATTATTGACTGTGTGAACGTTCACTGACCCGTTTTCAGTGTTCCAAACATCGTCAGCGTTATTCGCGAGCGCAATACCGAAGGTCGACTCAATGCTTCGTCGACGAGAACTCAGAAAATGCCTGAATCTGTACGTCAGCTCGGCAAGGTGCTATTCTCCATAGCTTAAGAAGCTCGATGATCACAGGTTATGCTGGTGAATATTTGCAGCGATCCAGCAACCCACTATAGGTCGATTATTCCAGTCAAAGCTCTGTTCTGAGCGCTGACTCGACATCCAGATGGATGCATCAGTCTCTCTGCAATCGGGGACCAGAAGGTAATATGTTTTTCAATGAAACTTACTGTGTCTATCTGGCGGAACAGCTTCCAGAATGCCTCGACAGCATTGATTATGCATATCAGCAACAAAATCTGGACAGTAAAGTGGATGCCACGCACAAATGCGCTTACATGGTTGGCGAACTATGGGAAAAATTCCCAGAACGTGATCCGTATGACCATAGAACAAAGGTTTGTCCTTATGCGTAGACAGAAAATACCTTCGATAATTGGAAGAGAGCTCTTTTAGTGCCCTCCGGAAGGATGCGACTATCTGGCTCTGGGCCCGGTCGAGGACGTGCTTAATTCTACCGCTATCAAAGACGCAGTAGGCTTCCATCTTCGTTGCAAAGTACAATTACCATGACACACTGCCGTTTTCATAGGTCGGAGTCTCTCATTCAATCGATTTCAAGATCCTCGCCCTCGCCGACATCGGGATGCCGTTTATTGAAAGTGGCGATATGTAGGTTCATTCGAAATGTTTGACGTGACTTCTTCTCAACCCAAAACTACAGGATACAACCCGCTCATCTCTTGTTAGCTCCTGCTATTGAGGATGGCTTGCGATTATTCGGTGAGCACCTTAGAGAAACTCGAGTCTAGCATCCCAAGCTTATTTTCTGTTGATAGTCTATAACGGCATGCAAGATGGAGCTTGTCCCTGGAGAAGCAGTCTCGCATGGGTACGTATCAAGTTCTTCATATTTGGCATATTTGTCTGACATCCTATTTACTAGATGCGCCTTCTCGAAACAAAACACCAGTCTGCCTTCCGGAGCACACCTGAAGTTGAACATCCAGAAGTGGGTTCGATTCGAAAGGTTGGACCAGGTGCCGGGAACTATATGTTCATCAAAATCCAAGAGGCGGGTCACAGTAAGTGTCCCTCATTCTTGTTCTGAATTATTATTATGCAATTAAAATTGGCATACAGTGGTAATACGGTCACAACCAGAGTTGCTGCGACACCTGATGATCCAATGGGTTAGGAACGAAGAGTTCTTTTGAGATACAAGTTGTAAGGTACACAAAAATCAATCGACATGAACCCAACCGAGAAGCCTTTCTGCTTTACTACAGTCGAAGAATCCTTTCGAACCACTAACGTCGAAGCCTTCCTTAACGGGAACATCGGGCCAGTACTTCTCTCGAAGTTCCCCGGAATCTACTGGGCAGTACTGGCTCTTCCCTTCCCAATAAGCGTGCTTTGGAGATACGATAAAAAAAGCTTCATGTCCCGTCCATTTGTCGTTTTCATCCACCACCGCGCGCAAGAATGCATCTGCGGCTGAATCTTCTTGTACATAACCCCACAAATCCTGTTTGCATCGACCGCTCGGGTCATTCGAGCTGGGAAGAGTAGGGTCTGGCAATGACCAGTGTAGACGCAGACTTGCGATCCTCATTTCTGGATATCGTCGAACGAGGGTATCTGCCTGCATTTCGCATATCCTGTGATGCAATGAGGGAGGTGAGGGAGGAGGTCATGGCCTGAAGTTATATATATCGTACAGTTTAGATAAACCGTAAGGCTCATCGGGAAGACAGGGATGCATTTCGTCTATTGGAAAATATCTAAAGTCGCACTTCTGACTGTACACCATGGTGATGATATTCACGGATGAGGCCTGAGCCAATCGATGGATTCCCAGCTGAGGTGGAAACACATTAGCCAAAATAATGGACGGCAAGCCCCCTACAGACCTCTGCGGCTCCTCGCAAAACATTCCATGAGGCAACTACGTTCCTGCAAGGAAGGTACCAAGGCTGATTCAAACGCCAAAGCCATGCAAGCCTTACGTATTATGGGTTTGAACGAGATAGTCTTCAGGACTTCTGCGAGCTTTAATCACGACTCAGTTTTCCGAGTAGAAGGGGAGCAACGACTATGAACCTGCGAGATGAACGATTCCTTGACATCCGCGAATGGCATTTACACAAGATTCATAGTCTGTTAAATCTGCTTGAAGAAAAGTAAAGTTGGTGGATTCCTGGGTGGTGAGATGGGCTACAGAAGGCGAATCTGCGAGGTCGATGCCAACGACGGTGTGGCCGCGATTAAGAGCGGCTTTGACGACGCGTTTGCCGACTTCACCATTGGAGCCGGTGATGGCGAGCAGCATGATCGATGGAAGGTAGCTGACTGTCGGACGGCGCCTAATTCCGATTCATGAATGCTACACTCGTTTCTGGCTCGATTTTATCATGTCCAAAGCTGAAAATCAACGCAGACCACAGCTTACTGTCCGTACAAAGGACCCAACGACACTGCCAACCCTGCCCATCCCTCTCACACGCACCATGCCCACCCCTCGACCCCCTCTCAAATTTCTAAAGGTCAAGGTCTTGACCTGGAATATGCACGACAGTGTCCCAAAAGTGGGTATAACCTCAGTGTATCTATAGAAAAACGGCTAATTGCTGCAGGGCGACCTGGAAGAATTATTTGGCAAAGTTCCCTCATATACCCCTCCAACAGCTACTTCACCACAGCTTCCTCCTTTTAATGCAAACGCAGACCACCCTTACCATTTAATCCTCGTGTGAGTCGGACGGGGATTAACGATGGGAAAAAGTGTATACTAAACTTAACTTACATAGTGCCGGGCAAGAATGTCCTTCGGTATCCGGTGCGTATCAGGTTCATTCAAAAAAACTCTTAGTTTACAATGTCTCCTTAAGGACTTCCTATGGGTCTCGGAGCTGGGTTCAAACTCATAGAAGACCGTGATAAAGACGAAAAGCCTCGTTCATCCAAACACAATCATGGCCCCGAATCTCTCAAGTCCAAGAAGAGCAGTCTCGACGATTATAATCAAGAAAATCTAACTCATCATACTGGATGGACGTCCATGGTCGAAGATTGGCTATGCCATGGCGGTTCCATGGCACGGGCGACCTCTCCCTCCACATCAGAAATTAGCATTCCTAAACCGTTGTCTCCTCGAACAGTATTCAAAGACCAGACTGCAAAGAAGGGACCATATCAGCTGCTGTGTAAAGAGCGACTGTTGGGAATTTATCTGGCCGTGTATGTTCATCGAGATATTAAGCCTCTGGTTGAGAGTGCGTATCGAAACCAACATATTTTCTCCTGCGGATTATTAAATCTGCACTCCAGGCACTTCGAAAGCTTTTGTACCTGCGGGACTCCTTGGTGGAAGGTGGGGTAACAAAGGCGGCGTCGGAATCAGCGCGAAGATTGATGGAAGATCCTTTCTGTTCTTGAATTGTCATTTGGCAGGTACGTTCTAAATCTAAGCTTGATTTTTTGACCCTCTCTCACTATATCCTCAGCCCAAGTTGAAAAGGCTAACATGCAGGATAGGCTCAGTAACTACAATAAAATAAAGGTGCTCAGCTTTTTGCTTTCGCAGTGCCTCCTTTCTTACAGATTATACAGGCTGAACTTTCCGTGGATGACTTTTTATCTACCGACGACCCTCGACTTGTAGCCGAAGGTATCGTTTTTGTAACTGTTGACCGCTTAATTCCTAACCGTCGTCGTAGATCTTACCGACAAATTTGATTATACATTCGTAATCACCTTCCATTGCTCCATGTCGCTTTTCTGACGTATTATGCAGGTTTTTGGCGATCTCAATTTTCGGTTGGATATCTCCAGACTTCACGCTGACTGGCTCATATCCAGACAAGGTCTGTCATCACCAGTGCAATTGGATAACTGTCAACTCATCAGTGTTCAGATTACGCTCAAGCCCTTGCCTTTGATCAGCTGAAAAACCTTATGGCTCACGGCAGAGCTTTCCATGGATTCAGTGAAGGCCCCATCGAGTTTCCTCCAACATTCAAGTACGATGTCTTGCGTACTTTAAAACGACCAAAACAACGACCTGGATCGAGGCTTGAACGGCTCCGATACGAGAAATCCCAACGGTTAACGGAAGTGGAGGAAAAAGAAGCCGATAAGAATGCGACAGCGGATAATGAAGCTGATCCTGATGAAGAGGGTGGCGAGAAGGACAGCGACGGGGAAGCGGAAGACGAGGAAGGTGACGGGGAAGCTGCTTCTTTAGCCTCGTCGCTTTGGGCCTCGATGCATTCCAGGGCAGTAACCGAACAAGATCCAGAGGATGACTATTTCACCTCTTCCCCCAACATACTCCGGAGTCTCAGTGCGCCTGGAAGTAAAGCCTCGCTTTCTCTAGCCGCTCATAAAGCCAAGGCGAAATGGCGTTCCCTACTTTCACCTACTGTCCCGTCAAGTCCGACGAAGTGGCTGAAAAGACCTATATTCCTGGAACAACAGCAGAGCTTTGCGACTAGGCTTCAAAAGTCCAAGGCTAGCCAGTCTATTGAAGACCTCAAGCTCGGGGTCCCGGCTCCTGATGCTGAAATCAGTCCAGAAGACGCATCATTGCATACAGCGCAACGTAGTAGGGTCAACTCCTCCAAGTCACTCGCGCCGAGTGACGAAGCCGATGACGAAGATAAAGGTGTTTACGATTCTTCCCATAAAAAGCGTGTTCCCAGCTGGTAAGCCATATCTTGTCGTGTTATTCGATTTCGCTTTGACTGAAAATTATTTGCCTAGGTGTGATCGAATTCTATACAAAAGCACTGTCCAGCCTGATCCTGAGGTTGAAGCTGAGGAAACTGAAAGTTCCGTGCGTCCGCGGACAAGGGTGACTCAGTTTCTCGTAAACGCGTTTCGCCCCTTGTCTGCTCGGTCACGGAGAGAATCATACAGCTCTTTATCATCTTTCGTGCATTCGGTCACTTCCTCGATATCTACTCATACGAGTGCTACGCCTACCCCCAAAGCCGAAACCACCCCTTCTTCTCCAATACACTCCCCCGATCTTCTAGAACAAGTCGCGCCTTTCTCAAGATTTGTTTATGGTGATGGTAACGCAGATACCTCACCGGGCGAGACGGTACCCACCGCGGCCAATCGCCTTTCTCCCCAAGCTGATTTCGACCCCAAGTTGAAAAGATCGTTTTCTTCATCCTCTCAGCCTCCCTTCAAACCCAACACCCTCGAAAGCAAACCTAGGAGGGCATCAACTTCTGCGCCACCTGTTCCTCCCGAGGTACCATTTGCTGCTGCTCCCCAAGAGTCACAGACAACCCCATCAAGATGGCGATTCCTTCCTTTCCTGCACCACGGTTCCACACCCAGCGCCTCTTCTGATTTAATACCCCCTTCCGCGTCCGTCCTCAGTGTTAAGCCTCCGAGAAAAGGCGATATCGTTTGCCTAAGCTATGACACTCTGGACGATAGAGGTATGAGACGGTTGGAGGGGCGAAGCGACCATAGACCTGTAATCGGATCGTACGCTATCTATTTATAATATACTTATCTCTCTGTTTTTTTCTATGCTCATGAATTCTGCTGCTTAATGATGTTTAGTATGTGTTCTGGACTAATGTTCTGGACTAATAATCATATATCGTACTTTACTAGATATCATGTATTTTTGGATACCACTCGCGCACATAGTTTGCACATTTATTTTAGAGTATATATACACGTACACTACGTAGGTATGAGAAGGGGGTAGGCTGGTTGCGTGAAGTCAAGATGATGCTAATCCTGGATGACTTCCTTTTACAGTATTACAGTAGTATGTTGGAAGCGTGGATACACCGCTGTTCCCTTAAAACCTCCATTTCTCAGGCTTTTGATCCAGAGAAACGCAGCTTTGCGGTTTCGTCTACTCCAAAGCAGCTCCAAAGTCTATAAAAGCTCGATTTATATTATCATGGTGGGCTGCCGAAAGAGCTTCGCCGTCTCCAGTAGCTCGTTACTGTATAATTACTGGTTCCAGTTCACTCCAATATTTTACGAACACAACAAGCTCACTCCGACAAGTGCAATTTCGCTCAAACGGCCGAAGCATCAATATTTACCCCGAGTCATCGATGTCGACAGGCGAGTATCACTGGCATGTCAAAACGATGTTGATATTGAATAACTTGCTTTGACTCTACAATGAATAGTATGTCGGAAGCGCAAATGCAGGCTTTATGAGGCTCGATGCTGCTCAAACGGTCAGCAATACTGTTTTTTTTTGATCAGAAACCGTGTGTCATATTTGATTAGGCCCTTCTAACTTTTGACAGATTCAGTAGAAAAAAATGGGTGCGGGAGACTCGGAAGAACGCAAACCTTGCGGTTCCGTCTGCTCCAAAGTCAAGGTAGTAGTAGGTTGACTCATATCTTGATGCCGTATTCAGAATGGTAGGCTGCCGTCTCCGACTTCCCTCGGTAGGCTCTCATAAAGAGTCGCCCATGAGGAGCCGTAGATGAATCTACCGTTTCTGCTCTCCGTGCCCTCCGATCTCATATTCTCAATGAAATGATTGCTCATCTGTCTCTGTGGAATCTTGGAATCCTCATCTTGGTTGTAGGCTTGGGGTGGTACTTTTTGAGGGAGTTTTCTGTTAGACAGTCTCCGACTTGCAACATCCCAGGCCCCCCAACGAGCTCCTGGCTCAAAGGTGGATATATAAAGCAGTTTCTCGTTGCCCAGTGTTAATGTCTCTCTAGGTAACCTAGAGCAACTTTTCGACCCCATCGCAGGGTGGAATTTCCATGATTCTCTTATGAAAACATGTGAGCATCGAGCAACGAGAGTAGATTTAAACATGCATGTGCTAACAAAGTATTAGACGGGAGTACATCCCTTCTGCGCGGTAGTTTTGGCGTAGGCCACCCTTTTCGTAATGAGTATGGCTAGCTCGCACAAGTTGACTTCCCGTCTTTGGTAGCAAAAAATTCTTTACACATACGATCCTAAAGCAATGAACAGCGTGTTGGTTCAGGTGATAAATTTTAGTTTCTTCTTTTCGAAATGTTGAACGTCTCTCTTTTCTATTACTCTTGGCAGAATCAGGCAGTATTCGAAGAAAGCGATGGGTTCATCCAGTGCATCAGTTATTTTCACAACGGTGAAAAATAAAGCTAATTCTCTCTTCAGATCCCAACTGCTCATCTTCGGGAATGGTTTACTGGGAACCATCGGTCTTGAAATTTGTTGTTTGTCTAAAATAAATATGCTAACTCCACTTTCAACAGGCCATGAACATCGTAAGCAACGAAAAATGCTAAATCCAGTTTTTTCTGCATCACATTTAAAAGACATGAGTACGCCACGCAGCTGTTCTGACTACGAAGTACTCAATCGCTCTTTACACAGCCCCGATACTCTTTGAGGTAGCTCATAAAGTACAGTAACGTCTACTGAAGTCGCTGAAGAGAATTCTAATGATTTACCGACAGATGCGGAGCGCGCTTGAAATGTCCCTTTGTGATGGCTTAACAGAGGAGGTAATCGCTGTGCTGGACCAACCGGCTACCACATCGATACTTACGAAAGTTGTACAGATTGACATGCTTTCGTGGCTCGGTCGTTCTGCCTTGGAAATAATTGGAGAAGCAGGCTTGGGGTATTCTTTCGACCCAATGACGAACGAGTTGTCTGCCCACCCTTTTACTCAGATACTTAAGGATCTGCTGTGAGCTACTTATACCCGGAGTACCTGCTTCCAGATGATTGAAAACATCTGTAGTCCTACTGTCCAGCCTATGCTGTCCTTACGCGACCTCCTTCCCGTAGTGGTGAAAATCGGCACTCCCAAGCTGCGTCGTTTAGTTGTGGACCTAATTCCTTGGAAAGATCTTCACCGAGTGCGGGATATGGTTGATTATATGCACGGCTTGGCATTGAAAATCTATAACGACAAAAAGCATTCTATGGAAAAAGACGAGGAAACGCTTTACGAGCAAGTTGGGAAGGGAAAAGATCTCATTAGTATTTTGAGTAAGTCGCCACTTGTTGGAGGTATTCTGCGTGCTGCTGACTCTTTCCTTTTAGTGAAGGAGAATAGAAAGGCTGAAAGTGAACATCGACTCGATGAGAATGAAGTCATTAGTATGGTGAGTTCGATCGAGTTATAAAAAGTATGAGCCAGAACTTATATTTTCTAGATCGTGTACGTCCTAAAATGTGCCCTATAATAATTTTAACCGACTAGGAGCTGCAGGACGTTTGTATTTTCGGCGATGGACACGACATCGGTGGGTGTCCAGTCGCATTTTCAGCCATCTATCAACGTACTGAGAACGACCTCGGACTCTGACATTCTCTAGAGTGCCATGGCCCGTACACTTCACCTTTTGGCCAAACATCAAGATGTCCAAGAAAAACTCCGTCAAGAACTGAAGGCTGTTGCTAGTGAAGAACAAGACTCTGTCTCCTATGAAAACTTGGTCTCTTTGCCTTATCTTGACGCAGTCTGTCGCGAGACTCTCCGATTGTAAGTTTGGTTTGTGATAGACGGAAAGATCGTAGCATACGAATCTTGGCAGGCATCCTCCAGTTCCGTTCACAGTACGGGTGTAGGTTTGAATAAGCAGTGCAGAAGATCCAAACGCGCTGAGGCTCCATTCACAGTGCACTTCAAGATACAGTTATACCGCTCTCCAAGCCAATCGTAGGAAACAATGGTACTCGAATCCAAGAGATACCTGTTACACGGGGCACGCATATCTTTATTCCTATCACGAATGCCAATACTAATCCGGACCTTTGGCTCGAGGGTACTCACTTCCGTTTGTCTGGCTGTAAGAATGCTAACCTCTTTTATAGATGCTAAAGTGTGGAAGCCAGAGAGATGGCTTTTGCAGCTACCTGAACCTCTCGTCAGCGCGCGCGTTCCTGGTGTCTACTCTCACTTGTGAGATCCACATTTTCCAAGGCTAGATCTATCGTATTGAAGGTCCCTTTCTAGAATGACTTTTATTGCCGGAAGTCGAGCTTGCATGTTCGTGTGCATTTTTATATCTCAGGCTCAAATGTGTCCTGATTATTTTTTTCCAGTGGCTTCACGATGGCACAGCTTGAGATGAGTACGTTCAGAATTAAGGAAGTTCTTTCAAAGTCTAAGCGTATTTACTTCACAGAGGCCGTACTCTCTGTCCTCATCCAAAAGTTCAAGTTTGCACCTTCGTCTCGAGACTCTGATATCTTTTGGCAAATGAATACCGTCGTCGCTCCTGTTGTCGGGAAAGATCCACATCCTAAATTGCCCTTGAAAATTACTGTTATTTAGCGTAGATACTGGAGATGGCCTTGACGCCTGTGGACACAACGGACTACGTTTAGGCTACTGGCAAATATGATGTGACCAGCTTTGATCAAACTATATGCACTAACTGGAAGATGAACATCCAACTCTGTTCCATTGAATATAGAGTTAATCAAACTGTACAGTATAGTATATATATTATTCGCTTTTATTGACAGAGCTTGCTGTGCGCAACCGCTCAACCCTGGTACGACTGCGGCATTGCTGCCTAGCCAAATCCTCCGCCTCCTCGTTCTTCAAAATTCCAACCACAGTCTTAGCCGCCATGACATCCTTGCGTACGTAAAATGCCTTGATAAACATTTTATACAAAGGCTTTACATGTCGTTTAAACGATATTTCCGGTTTCAAAGCTGACATCCCAAATGGCGTAGACGAAGACGAGGTCAATGAGGATCGAGTGCCAAAAGGGACATCGTTGAGTCTTCGCCAATGAGAACCAGCCGGATAACCTAAACGTATACAATTGTCAAAAAGCAAACGTGTTTTGCTGGGATCTACGCTTTTCCAGTGAAGCAAGGCTTTCACGAAGATATTGAACGTAACCCGATCCGGAATGAACCCAAAGGTTTCTACCAAGTATGTCTTCGCTCGAAAGATCTTCCTTACAACATGGACATTTCGAGTGCTGGAACGCCGGATGATGCGGTGCAAGAACAGGTTGCCAAGCCAAGTCTTAGCTGAGGTGTCCAGATACCGCAACGAACGCCGCAAGAGACCTTTGGCAGCTGCAGACCGCTTTGATCGTAGAAGAATGGAGAAAGCGAGCTTGATACTTGGTATATCGTCCGGTTTGCGACAAAGAATAGACAATAGTTGCGAAGATGATCGACGATCAAAAGCAGCCGTTCCATGAAATACTCGGCGAAGCATTACTTCGTGTAAGGACAAGGACGAACGAATACTCGGTCTAGGATTTAGAAAGCGTCTAGCAAGCGTAACGGCACCACCTTTGTGCAGTCCAAGGAAAAGTTTCTGTCTGAACCGTTCTTCAGATAAATCTGACCTGGTCTTTGAGATGTGACGAAGACGAGCGGCAAGACGATATTGGCGATGACGAAGAAGGCTGGCGAGTAATCTATGCAGGAATCGATCATTGAGAAAAGAAGGGACACGTTTGTTCATTAGCTCTGCTATCCGTACAACATCCAATGCACGACCAGAGGCGATCAAGGTCATGAGAGGATACCGCAAAGGATACTTCATAAACGGCGGAGGGGCTTTTGCCTGTAGAAACCTGATTAAAGCTTGCCCTAAGCTGCGTGCAGATACCGGAGCCAGGTACGGATAACGCTCAGCTCTTAACGATTCCAGTACAACTAAGAGCACCTTTTCCAAGGGTGCAAGTTCCAACACGCGCTCGAGCATTGGGTAGACAACATGAACTCGGGTTGGGGCTAAAGCCACTGCTAGCCAAGTCGTGACGTTCTGTCTAATCGGTATATTGTCGGATAGACAGAACTCATAAAATTCATGTGCCAACTGAACGTCCCGGGGAAGCAGTTGTTGAATGATCACTTCCGCATGATGCTGAACGAGAGAAGATGGGGAACCGGCGGCAGTAGCAGCTTGCTGCATTCCAAAGAACTGAAGAGTGTCTGTCCAGATCTTTCCATGACACTGGATCGAGGCCTCGACGTAGTCTCCCATGAGAGCTTCAACCTGGATTCGATCGGCAGCCGTGTACTTTGGATCCAACTTGGAAAGGGCAAAATCCACGATGCAACGGCTGCATCGTTCCAGAATGTCAAGATCTCGGGTCCGCGCAGCGAGCCGTAAAAACGAGCCAACAATAGCGCGAGAGACAAAGATCGGCCGGTCAGATGCACCAATCCTCTCCCATTTTCCCAACAGGCCCCTCATGATGGAACGAACTTCACTCGGATCGGAAGATGGCGCGATTCCAGGAACCATAGTTTCGAGGATCGACAAGGTCAAAACAACATGCCAGTCACTAAAATGCGGCTCGAAAGATACGTGGTCGAAGTTGAGGGTATGACCAACAGCAGCATTATCACGTGCTGCCTGATGCAGCGCAAATAACGAAAAGTTTGCCCAGCGAATTTCAATTGGGACGGAAGGAGAGAGGATGTTCTGTAGTTGGCGACGACCCCATTGCTGAACAGATATGGGAACTGGAAGTTGGAAGAAGGAAAAGAGCGGAGCTCCGAGACTTGCGACAAGTTGAGAAAGATCTACGGGAAGACGCTCGTGCCGCTTCGTAAGATCATTGTACATGTGGGTAGCAAGATAATGACTGGGTCGAACCGAACTGTGTGTGATCCGAAAACGATTCCGTAGAGAAAGCAAAAACTTGTTCCTTGAAGATAGGGTCAAGTTTTCCGGGTTCGAAAGGAAGACATTCCATATTAGACGAAGTGAGCGTCTGTGCAGGTTTGAATGCAATGCCAACATGCTACAGAGGTCTGCAACGGCCATATCGAGACATTCCGGGTCACCAGATGCCAGCAAAGCTTCAAAATAAGGGGCTAGGATGTCAGGGAAGCGAGTTTGTTTCCATATTCGATGATAGTGGAATGAGGCATTGGAAAGAAAGCCTACGAACTTGGTTAAATGGTTTTAAAATAAGCAACGTTCAAACCACCAACCGACTCTATTATCCCGTTCACTAGCATGGAATTTTGCGATCCAAGCCCACATAAGCCAGTAATGATCTCCGCGATTAAGCGAGTAGCCCAGCTTCTCTTTGTCTTTTGCCACGCGAAAAACATACTTCCAGAATGAACCAGAGGACCGCTGCGAGTCTTCTATATGAGCATTGGTGATTCGCGGGGCACTGGATGGAAGCGAAGACGTTCCAAATACGCTGATCAAAGCACTGAGTTGACGAGGACTGAAACTTGAATGCTGCGAACGTGCCCGTAGTGATTCGTACAAAGTAGCAACGGTCTCTGGCGCGAGTTTCTTGAGAGAGCACGAAAGAGTCACGAGACTCTTATCTTGCTGCTGAACCTTGAAGGACGCGTTAGCGGAGACATTGACGCGTCGAGAGCTTGCTGGCCGTTCGTTCGGACTCAGAGAAGACTTGTTTCTAGCGAGGAGTCTGCAAACAGGGTTCAGCCAAAGAAAATACTCCGTATGTCTTTGAAGTACGTACCGAATGCCGCCCGAAGTCTGGACGGTCGACTGAAGCCATCGCAACATTCCATTGCCAGTGAGGAAGGAGGTCGTTGACGTTGACGGCGAGCGTTCAAAGTAACTCGGAAATTCGGCATCTCTGCATAAAACTGTACAGATCATGTGACTGTGTACTATTATTTCCTAATGCGGCCACGAGGATACAAGGACACAAATTTCGCGATGGCAGCTTCAACTTCAATTTCACTCACTGGGTTAGTATTGTCGTTTTCACTTTCGGTGGGGAACGTCTTTTAATACTTCTTAACAGTTTCTAGTCCTTGAAATATCCAGTGGCATACCAAAAGGTCACTAGGGAGGCACTCATATCGTTTTACCTAAACAGTGAGCTCAGTCCTTGTCCTTACAAGATATCAATCTAAAGGGAACGACAGTATCAAAATGGGAGCAGGCCGCGCAGAAAAAGAACTCTACTTTATCAAGCTCAAGGAGCTTCTCAATAAATATCGTGCGCTCATATTATTTCCTATCAAAGAAATCGGGATCTGACTTTATTTTTTTTCAGCTTCCATCTTCATCGTTAATGTCGACAATGTGGGGTCGAATCAAATGCATCAGATTCGAGTCGCACTCCGTGGCAAAGGTGTTGTTTTAATGGGCAAGAACACTATGGTCCGAAGGGCTCTCCGATCCATCCTCTCTGAACACCCCCACTTCGAAAAACTCCTCCCTCATGTCAAGGGTAACATTGGTTTCGTCTTCACCACCGGTGACCTCAAGGACGTTCGTGAAGTGATTGTCTCCAACAAAGTTGCTGCTCCTGCCCGTGCCGGAGCCTTTGCGCCTAAAGACGTCACAGTCCCTGCTGGTAACACTGGTATGGAACCCGGAAAGACTTCTTTCTTCCAGGCTCTCGGTATCCCCACCAAGATTGCTCGTGGTACCATCGAAATTGTTTCTGATGTCAAGGTCGTCACCGCTGGTACCCGTGTCGGTACCTCTGAAGCTACCCTGCTCAACATGTTGAACATTTCGCCGTTCACGTACGGTATGACCGTTGTTCAGATTTTCTCCTCTGGAAACGCGTTCGCCCCGGATGTTCTCGACGTTGACGAGTCGGAGCTTATTGGTCGCTTCATGTCGGGTATCAAGACCATTGCTGCCATTTCTTTGGCTATCAACTACCCCACCATTGTGTCTGTGATGCACACCCTCGTTAACGCGTACAAAAACCTCATTGCCGTTTCCCTTGCTACCGACTACACTTTCGAGGGTTCTGAGAAGGCAAGTTAATATTGTTATTTGAAACTTCTGTCTTATTGATTGTCTTTGCAGATCAAGGAATACCTCGAAAACCCCGAGGCTTTCGCCGTTGCTGCACCAGCCGCCGCCGCCGCCGCTCCAGCCGCTGAAGCTGCCAAGGAGGAAGCTAAGGAGGAAGAAGCAGAGGAAAGTGACGAGGACATGGGTCTTGGCCTATTCGACTAAGCGGCTCGATGTTCCGTATCTACAATTGTTTCGATATAGTTGTAATGGATATTTTGCTAAGCTCATAGTTGTAATTGAGAATTTATCGATGAAGGCTGAATTCCTGGTATGGTAATAAATTCTTCGGCTGTGAACGGAAGGAGGAATTTCGGGGTCACACTATTTTCCGTGACCTCATCCAGCTCATCATAGTAAAATCATAGACGATGCAAATCTCCTGTTGTTGTTGAACCATTACCAGCTCTACTTTCTTCCACATCCCTAATATCTGAACGCTAGTCTGTCCATTATAACATACTCGCCTACTAGTCTCTGTCTTTCAGAAAAAAAAATTCATATTCAGAGAAACTAACCCTCAATTCGGTACAACTTTCCAGCACGTTCGTCGACGATCTGTGATTCTAGGAATTTACCTTTACAAGTAAATAGTCCAATCCTGCCCAATTCCGTCTACATCCGATAATCTTTTTTGATCTTCGTGGCTTTATTCAGTCTTCTGAATCTCTACTTAAACCCAACCAAATGGCCTCTTTCTTCTCACCCACCGACAATCCCAGCAACATGGAGTTTGGCGACGACAAGAAACACCTTATTGTCGTGTCTAATCGACTCCCCATTACCATTAGCAAGGATGCTAATGGTGAATATCACTTCAAGATGTCTTCCGGTGGTCTTGTCTCTGCCCTGTCCGGTTTTAAAAAGTCGCTCAGTTTCACGTGGATCGGCTGGCCGGGGTTCTTCATTCCTCCAAAGGACCGCGAACTCGTCGATAAGCGGCTCATGGAGGAATACTCTTGTCAAGCCGTCTATCTGGAAGATGAAGTCGCCGATCGACATTACAACGGTTTCTCCAATTCCATCCTTTGGCCCTTGTTCCACTATCACCCTGGAGAAATGAACTTTGACGAAGAAAACTGGTTGGCGTATCGGCAGGCGAATATGCAGTTCGCAGAGGCCGTTCGCCAGCAAGTCACCCCTGGGTCAATGGTCTGGGTCCAGGATTACCATCTCATGCTCCTTCCGATGCTACTCCGAGGACTGATAGATGGAAACAAGGCTGGCGGAGAATACACGGTCAACGAGTTACATAAAATTACCGAAGGTGTTGAAGGTGAAGACCCAACCGCCGACAAGGAAAAGATTCCCGGAATAAAGATTGGGTTTTTCCTTCATACTCCATTTCCGAGTAGCGAAATCTATAGGTTTGTCCGTTCTCGATTCGGAGAGTCGAGTTTGGAAATTTAGCCCCCTGCTTTAGAATTCTTCCAGTCCGACGTGAGATCCTCCTTGGTATCCTATATTGCGACTTGATAGGGTTCCATACCTACGACTATGCTCGTCACTTTCTCTCGTCGTGTACACGTATTCTTGGACTTCCCACCATGCCTAATGGGGTCGAGTTCGAAGGGCGTATGGCTCACGTCGGTACCTTCCCGATTGGTATTGAGCCTGGCTCGTTCATCGAGGTACACTCTTCCTCAGAGACGCGTCATATAACTTTGCTGACTCGGTCTTAAAGAATCTGAAAAAGGACTCGGTGAAAATGCGTATCGCTGCACTCGAGCAACGATTCCACGGCATGAAAGTCATAGTGGGTGTTGACCGATTGGACTACATCAAAGGTGTTCCACAGAAGCTTCATGCTCTCGAATTATTTTTGTCCCAGCATCCAGAATGGATAGGAAAGGTGCGTGCGCCACGTCTGTCAATCTGACCCCCAACTTACACGCACATACCATTTCTTAGGTCGTCCTTGTCCAATTAGCTGTTCCCTCGCGTCAAGATGTCGAAGAATATCAAAATTTGCGATCCATCGTAAATGAGCTGGTTGGTCGTATCAATGGACGGTTCGGAACAGTCGACTTCATGCCGATTCACTTTATGCACAAAAGCTTGCCGTTTGACGAACTTTGCGCGTTGTACGCCGTCAGTGATGTGTGCTTGGTTACCAGTACAAGGGATGGTATGAATCTTGTGAGTTCATGCTGACATTCAACTTTCACGGGTTCAACTCGTGCTTACCATGAGTCCCTCAGGTCTCATATGAGTACATTGCTTGCCAGCAAGCACGCCAAGGAGTCATGATCCTTTCCGAATTTGCCGGTGCCGCGCAAAGTCTGAATGGCTCAATCGTCGTGAATCCATGGGACTCGCAGCAGGTCGCCGACGCTATTCACGAAGCGGTGATTAGAGATGCTCCTGCACGCGCCGAGAATCATAGGAAGCTGTTCAAATATGTGAACAAGTACAGCGCGGCGTTTTGGGGTACGAGTTTTATCAAGGAAATGACGCGTATCAGGTCTGGGGATGCTTTGAAAGACAAGGAAGGACAGGCGGTGTTGAAAGCTAAGGGTGACGCTGGAGGGACTGGACAGTCGGTACCGGTGACTCCTGCTATCAAAGCATAGTTCGGCTGCTCGAGGATGTCTCCCTCCGACGCTAGGGATTTCCATATTTTGATTGTCATTGAAGGAACAGCCTCATTCACGACGGTCGAGGTGCATTTTTTATTTACTTATGGATTTTCTATAGAGCAAACCGCTTTTACTTTACTCTGCATCTCAATCGTAGATGTTTGTAAATTACCAACAAAACACGAATTAATTCTTATCCGTATTGAAAATATGTCCGTGAGCTTGAATGCGAAGAAAGAACAGGCAGAACGACTACTTACTGGTTTTGGTAAGAAATTTGGTTAATCCTGGCGCGCACGATATGATGCAATTGAATGACTGCCGACTTGAGACTGCCGGTGCGGTGGCTGACACCGTAAGGGCAATTGAAAAATCAACAACCTCCCCTAGGCCTCATTGCGAAGAAGTAGGAGAATTTCACAACTAGTTTCACACCTGCTCACACGATAAAACAACGGTAGTAACCAAGAACACAACGTAGGTCTGGCCGAGCACATTCATCGCTTCCCTACTACTCGCCGTGATTCACGCCAGCCCTAATCGCTTTGGGTCCGATGCTAACCTCGCCGTCAACCGTAACCGGACCATGATAAGTATAGAGACGGGGAGACATTTGGTATACCGTCACACAGGGTGGTGGGCTTGGAATTGGTACCCAACGTGAGGGGATGCAGCCCTGGACATCTTGAGAAGTTACACATCTAAGCGCAGTTCTCCATTCGAATCTAGGGAGAACTTTTACCCACAGACGTGCGTATTGAGTTTGTCTTGACTGCACAGAGCTCTCAAGATGAGGCAACCAGTCCGTCAGGCTCCAGCGTCGAAGTAGTGACTCGTTGGACTGGCTCGATGCGAGCTTGTGATTCAGTACTGTTTCAACAACTGGAGTCTACGAGACACCAACGGGATGCTGAAACGTATACCTTGAAGCAGTGGAATCGAGAAGACACATGAAAGCCAATTCCAATGGCTAGAGATAAAAAGCATGAGAATCACTGATGTGAGTCGGGAGATGTCGAGCTCGAGAACGCATTCTCTACACTGTTGACTACGGTCAGTCAGGGCGTGATTACATGACATTACCCTGGGATTTAAAATTGAGACCTTCGAGCTGGTATTTTGGAGAAAGAAAAAAAGGAAGAATGGGAGAACTGTCGTCCCGTTCTTTAACGATGGAGTATTTCGAGAAGCTTAAGCGCCACTGAGACGCTAAGCTGGCACGAAAATTTTAAACTCCATTTTCAGCCATCAATACCATTTCGAGCTCGAAAGCTGTAGAGCCGAAGTCCACGATGAATTGCAAAGAGAGAGAAGGTGATTTAGGGCCTTGCGGACGATCGTGAGCGTATGACACTAATAACATTTGTTCTCCTAGAAATCTGGGCTATTTGACGAGATTTCTTTCTTTCTTTCCTGCTGCGGTTGCTGCAGCGAAGAACATTGTTTATATTTGTAGGATACCGCTGATCCGGGAGAGGAGTCCACAATCTATCCACATCGGCCTGAAATTACGTCTAACACTCGAACGAGAGAGCAGAATAAGAATAATGCAGTGTAATTTGAGCAGCGGGACCTGCTAGGTACTCGTGGAGAGAGCCAGAGAACTGGTTTTTTGGGGATATTTTGACACTCATCGATATAGATATGGAGCAGGCTGTTGAATCTCAGCGGCATAAACGGGTAATCATGTATCGAGCTATAGCACTTACTAAACGCACAAAGCTAGGTTGAAGGAACGATCTGGCTCGAGTCGGTTTGAAATCAAGTTCGGCAAGTATACTACTCCCGCAGGAAGTGTAAGAAAGGCACTGGAAACTGTTCATAGATATAGTTCAGGCGCTGGAATTTGCAACGATGGCTTCATTAAATTGAGCAGTAGACTTACAAAAAACTTACCAAGCCTACTTATAAAGCTGAACGATTAACGTAAGGAGATGCCAGATACTCGCACATCCGCTTCTTTCAGACATTACTGAAACGGCGGATTGAACGAACTGCCAGTTTAGAACGACACCGGCGACCGCGTCCTGAATAATGACGTAAATAGCACAGCTGAGGCGCGTTGACCACAGACCACTGGCGGATAGAGCATTGGATCTACTTTGGATATACTTTGGACATACAGCAGAGTTGGCAATATCGAGCGCTTGACGTTTTTTAAATTACGTACTGAACTCAAATCGATCAAATTTAAGCTTAGCTACGGATTTTGTTGCTAGCGCCTACCCTATGGATAGCAGTAAGCTGAAATGGAGAACAACAATAACTTCTGAAGTATTCCCAACATCACAAGTTGCGACTAGAAGCAATAGCTTGAGAAAATCAGCGCTTGACTTCTCCAAACCAAGTCAAACTGCAAAGTTCCTCTGTTCAGTCTTCAGGCTTTATCTCTAGTGGCAATAGAAAAGCTAGAATCTGTATATTCTATATATTGAAATAAAGTAAAGACTACAACTGGAGACAGAAAATTATAACTGTATGAATCATGAATCGTGAATCGCGAGAGATGTCGAGCTCGAGTAAATCCTTCAGATTGTCGGTAGGGCCTGATTAATGTGACTATAAGGCTTGGAACCGGGACCTTCAAGCTTGAACTGAATTATTAAATTGGATATTTCAAAGGCAAAAAGGGAAAAATGGGTGTACTTTCGTCCAGTTCTTCAACGACGAAGTGTTTCGGGAAGTTTAGGCGCCACCAACTGACGCTGACGCTAAACTCGAAAATTTTGAACTCCAATCTCAGTCATCGATGCCATATCGGGACTTAAAGCTGTAGAGTATTTACTTACCAATTATATCCGGTCAACGTTGACAGAGAAGGTGACTCGGGTAGCCTTGCGGATGATCGTGCTATCAACATATATTTCTTCCCGAAATCTGAGCTATTAGAAAACATCAAGAACTGTAAGTAGCGTCTCTCTCGTATCTTTTCTGCTGCGGCTGCGGCAGCAAGCGAGAATACCTTGTGTGTTTAGAGATGGCCGTACGTGTACATCCCAAAACAAGTTTTTTGGCCATTGGCGGACGTGTATGACACGCAATCTATCCAGCTTGAATGATCATTACGTCCAGCCTACAGAGGCGATATGAACTGAGCACAATGAAAATAATTCAGTGATACTTGACCAGCTGGACCTACCGGGTACTCATGCAGACAGGAAAAGAACTAGCTTTTGGGGATATCCTGATATCTATCAAAGTAGACTGCTGTCCAATCTTCCAGCGACATACGCGGGTGAGACAAGAGGACCGTATCAAATCGAGTACCGCAGCTTAATAGAAATGCGAATCCCTAGGTTGCAGGAACAATCAAGAAACACTCTGGCTCGAGTCGGTTTTAACTCGAAGTTGGACAAGTACACTGGTTGAACAGCACCTGGAGGTTAGGAGAAACTGTTCAAAGTAGTTGAAGGGTGCCTGCGATGGCTTCATCAAGGTGAGCGGTGAGGCTTCGGGGCTGCCAGAACCAGGAAGACAGAACGAACGGAAAGAAATGACCATCGGCGAGATAAGCAGTCCCGGGGAAGATGCGCAATGAAGCTTCAAAATCGAGCGGATCAACGGCGCTTGCTCCTTGATCGTTGAAGAGAAGGCCAGTGCTTTTACCATGCAGGCGCGCCAGTGCTGTTGGGATAATCGCCGGAACAGTCACTCGAGTAGACAGAGAATATGAAGATATTTCCGTTTGACCTCGTAGTGGAGTAGGAGGGAAGCAAACAGATGGGGAGTAAAACTACAGCGTAAATTTTGAAATGGAACTGCTCGGTGAGCAACCGGCAACTCGGCAAATAATATCTCCAACAAATACCTGGATAGAGAAGTCCATGGATAGCAGTACTGTTCAACGAGTCGGTTTAGAGAGTCACTATAGCTTCTGAAGCGTTCTGAATGTTGCAGTTTGCGACAATAAGGGGAGACAGGAGCTTGAGAAAAGTAAGCGCCGGATATCTTCCCTCAACCGGACCGGCAATAAACTGGGTATGGTCTGGTTTTCATTGTTTTCATTGCGGAAGCCAAGTCGAACTATATTCCCACTAGCCCTTGAGGTGTCTAACTGATAACTTTTGGGTAAACAAGATGAATTTGACTATTGCTGGCAATTGAATATCTCTCCATCAGACTCCAGCTGCCTTTGCTGAATGGTCTGGCTCTTGAAGTCTTTGTCTTCATAGAAAATCGAGAGGAGTGAGTTATGTTCCTTAGGGCTGAAAAAAGAGGTTGACAAGAAACCGGGGTACTTGGCTTTACGAACTACGAACCAGGTTGATTCCGCCTCCGAGTAAGTTTTTTTTCTTACGCTAAACTTGGGTTGAAAATTTGAATTCGAGGTTTGTCCCTTAAGTTTTTTTATTCACACCCTCTCCGTTTGGGTGCAAAGCTGTAGAACAGGCAACGCTTTGGGGGTGATAATCCATCAACCACGGCGACAGGAACTCGCAGTAGTACTAGACGACAGCACTCAAAATTTTCAGAAACTGAAACTCGCTACTAAAAGCTCGCGTATAGAGCGATATACGCGACAATGGAAGCCGTTAGGAAATCAAGACTCGAACATAGGAAAATGTCAGATGCTGTACATTTGCATAGTTAGGATTTCAATGAAGGAAATCAACTGCTACTGCTGAACCATTGGAGCTGCGCAAGCAAAATCTGCATACAAGAGCTTTGGACAATATAAAATTTTGGAGCTCAGATGAGAAAGATCATACTGTAGCATCGCCACTGCTATGTGTCAATGACGGTATTACATAGGGACGAACCACTAGGGACATGTCGCCAGTGACCCGACTTTCACCTCACTCCAAATACTGCGTTTCATTTTAACTCTTTAGAGTAATTATTTCCATCATGAACGTCACTTCCTACAGCATGCCACTTAAGTGATGAAAGCACTTCTGACACCAGAGGCAGGGGGTCAGTACACGGAAGCTCAATATGTAACCATTAATGTCATAGTACATTCCACTTTATCTCAATCCTTACTGTAAATCGAAGGCTTCCTTTTGGTGCGTCATGGCGGCCATTTACTCCACGATCCACGATTGTTGAACGTTGATGAACCGCTCCGCGAGGCCTGTCTATCGCGTATCTCTCCTGATCTCCGCGAATCAATGAAAGACGTACATCGGCGTTCATCTATTTGCTGAATTTTTTCAACGGCCGAGTGAGATAAGAGTAAAATATTTTTGAACTGGTCCAGACGCTTCTAGTAGTCAATAGTGAGCTGATCTTTTGCGCAGCAGCCTTGGAACTTCGGAAGAGGCTCATGTTCTTGGACCTCTACAGCTTTTCGATTCTGTATCCAGTTCCTAGATCGCCAAGGTAGCTTCTGGCTAACTGTAGACTTCTGGAGGTAACCGTTTAATACGGACCCTGATGTAGTTTACTAACCAAAGCCTTGCAGAATTTCTCGGGCCAAGTAGGGTATCAACAAGGTATCAAAGGAAAACGGCGCTAAATGTCCCAATATGGACGAATAGCTGTTGAATTATTCTCACGTAATCCCCAAACTAGTTCAATGTTTTGAGCGGCTTTTGTACGTTTTAGCGCGTTGATGCACGTTGGTGTCAAAGCAGAGCATCGCAAACAGTCTCGTCGAAGAGAGGACAAAGGCAGCATGTTATAAAGTAATCCTAGAATAATGGGGAGATAAGTGGAGAAGATCTCGGCTTGTCCCGCCCACTCTGGTATTGTAGCCAATGACGTGGCAAGGGGTCATGAAACGCAAGGCCTTTACTGGTCTCTCTATAAATATATTTATCATATAGTATTCAGTGCCATGTCCGGCAGCAGACATGGGCAGAGGTATAGATAATCTGCCGACAAGAGACTACATTTGAAGTAGAACTTTCCACTGCAATGCCTTTCAATTCTGCGCCTGCGGGCACTCGGAGACATGAGGATTTCGAGTGGGAGAAACGGAGCTCGGTGGAGTCAATGCGATTTCTTCAGCTTCTGGACACATTTTACACCAGTCTACTGCGTAGTCCTAGCCTCTGAATATCATTTCTGGTAACGAATACAACGGTGTGTCAATATGAAATTTCTAACATAAATCACACCATGAACTAGTCTACACTGCCCAGTTTCTTTCACTCTCGCTCGGTCAATGAAAGTGAAAATAATCATTGCATACAGCAGCCAGCTCACGCTCGGAACGGAATGAAACCGGATCTAAAAATTCTTCCGGTTATGTCAAGCATGCACATATGTCGGGGGAGTCTGAATGCACTGCTAGTAAAAGCATGTGCATGCATGGAACGAAAGGAAAAGGCCTCATATGCAACCAGGAAGGTGCTGACATGTTAGATTACGATGTAAGACTATGCAGGAGCTGCACGAGTCATGAGCGACAGCTTTGACCTTTGAGTTTCACTTGCTCGGAAGCTTACACCGTTTCTCTTTATTCAGCAAATTAGCTCGATATTATCTATACACGGAATGCTGTGATATTTGGAAGTCAGTTTTTCAAAACTTGGCAACTGAGTCTGACCCGAAGGTGTCAGTTTCCGAGTCAACAGGAGGATGTAGATGCCTAGAAAGAGCACAGGTAAATTACAGCTGCAGATGATAGAGCACATTTGGACCTGTTCAAATGGATTTCTGACAAAATTAACGCTAGAGCATAAGATGATAGACAGGTTACGAAAAGCAGGTGAGGAGTAGATAACTTAAAGCTTCAAGTTGTTGTCTCCAAGGGCCAAGAAACTTGGCTGTTCGATATACTCTTATATACTGGATCAAAAACCGAAAGTTACAGCAATTCTGGGAGCCAGGAGGGACGTCAGACTACAGTGATCATTGCATAGATCTATCATGATTTCGAGACTAAAGCTGTAGACCATATACTTATATAAACCAATCACGTCCAGCTTAGGGGCTTCAATCCCCTTGCGGACCGTCGTGAGTGTATACATGACACCATCAACAATCTTCTCTGCTGCAGCTGCGGCTGCAAATATGAAGGAACGCAGTGTGGATGTGTTTGCAGCCGCACATCCGTTTGCTGGGCTCTTGGCAGTCATATATGGTAGCTTGATAGTCCATTACGTCCAACCTACGGAGGCAATATCGTCTAAGCATATTGAGAACAATTCAACGAGCAGGACTTCATGCAGATAGCAACAGAATCAGCTTTTGGGGATTGACATTCATTGAAATAGACTAGGCTGATGAACTTTCCAGCGACATACACGGGTGATAAAGCCTCATTGTGTCAATTTGCGGATAATTGAATACAGCACTAAACGCGTACAGCTAGGCCGCAGGAACAATCAAGAAATGCTCTGGCTCAAGTCGGTTTGAATTTGAAGTTCGACAAGTACACTGGTTGAACAGCGTCTCGAAGGAATGTAAGGTTGGCGGGAACTGCGTTGAAGCGCTGGAAGGTTCGTGCCCGCGCAAAGTGAGTAGTAACCCTACCAAGCCTATGAGGCCGTATCCAGGAGAACAAGACGAAAGGAAAGAGTCCTAGCCGCATATAGAGACCACCAGCGTGAAGGGTAGTCCAGGTGAAATTAGGAAATGAAGCTTCAAATCGAGCGCTTGAAAGGCGCTTGCTCCTTGTTGAAGATCCCTGACAGTTTGCTGACAGTCGAGAATATTGCATTTGCAGTAGTTTTGCCACGCATACTCACAGGTGTTATGCCAGCGTTTAACTAAAAAAAACTCCACGGATAGTGATATTATCGAATCAATCTTGAGAATTAACATAGCTTCTGAAGCGTTCTCGACGTCGCAAGTTAGTTGCGAATAGAAGAGCACAAGCTTGATAAAAATAAACGCCTGACATCTGAGCCCAAGCCGGACCGGCCCGACCAGAAGCTTTGTGTAGAAACCAGGTTAAACTTCAACCCGACGTTGTTCTGCCTTTATCTCCAGTAGCTCTTGGAGTGTCAAGCTCACACGTTTTTGGGGTAGATAGAATGAAACTGACTACTGTAGTTGAATAATTCCATCCTCAGACTCAAGCTTAACATGCTGACCCCGGAACCATTTGGCTGTCTGGACCAGATCTGTACAGAAACGAATCTCCCCAAAAAACAAAGACACCTGGAGCCGAAGAAACAGAGGGTGAGATGAAAACCGAACTTGTTGGCTGCTCGAGCTACGAACCAGGTCGATATCGCCGCGATGAGCTTTTTCTGAGGCCAAACTTGGGATGATAATTTGAATTCGAAGGTTTGCACCCTTAAATTTTTATTCACACCCTCTACATTTGGATGCAAAGCTGTAGGATAGGCAACGCCTTAAGGGTGCTGATCCTTCCTTCACGGCGACGGGACGCAAAGACCCTGCAAACCTGCAGTGTCTGATATTCTCGTATTTTAAGGTGCCAGGCTCATTTAAGCCTTTTGCTCAACTGTTTCCATATCTTGGCTGTGTCGTGTATATCAGAGCTCTACTTGCGAGCTTCTCCAGTCCGACAATTTATTCGAGTGATGCCGCCTCGATAATTATTACCTTAGCCTTTAAAGATCAGAAAGTCAACTGCTGCTGCTAAATTATGGGAGTTGCCCAGGGAAGAACTGCAATTAATGGAGCTTCAAGCAAGGCAAGTGGGGCTCAGATGAGATGCATGCGTAGCATAGCTGCTAGATGCTATGTGTCAATGACGGTACCTACTAGGGTCACCGACCTTTCACAGTTCACGCCACTCCAAATAATGCGGCTAATAATAACTCTTTAAAGTCATGATTTCAATCATAAACGTCACCTCTTACAGCCTGCCAACTAAACCATAGAGAAAGTAGAAGCACTTTTGACATCAACGGCAAAGGGTCCGTCCACTCAAGCTCAATATGTACATAATCATTAATGCCATGGCTCCTCCCCCGTTATCTCAACCGTGATCGCTCCTCTTGTAAGTTGAGGGTTTCCTTTCGGTACATCAGGCCCAATGTTTTACACTCTTATTCCTTGATTGTCAATGAATCGCTCCGCGGGGCCTATCTTAGTTGATCTTCGCAAATCAATGCTAGACGCGTATCGGCCTTCATCTATTTCTACACGGCCGAGCGACATGAATGTAAATTTTTTTTGAACTGGTACAGAAGATTCTAGAGTCCAGAGAGCTGATATAGATGAAAAAAGCACTGCAGTTTTGAAAATTTGCAGGAGATTCGAGCCCTTGGACCTTTACAGCTTTTCAAATTGGTATGTGGTTCCTGGCTTGCCAAGGTGGCTCTGGCCTTGGATTCCTAGAGGTAATCGTCTACTATAGTATGGAGCCTAATCTACTGATATACAGACCAACGCCTTGAAAAATTTCTCGGGCCATTGCGAGTCGGCTGTCAGAGGGCGGCGCTAAATGTCCCGATATGGACGAAGAGCTGTTAAATCTTACGTAATCACTGCTAAACCGGTTTAAGTTTTTTTTTGATGTTATGGGCGTCTTTTGCATGCACTTTGGCGCTTTGATGTCAAAGCAGAACATCTCAAGAGCCTCATGTAGGGGTCCAAGAGGGGGAAAGGGCAGTATATCCCTTGGATAGTGGAAGACACAACTTACATATAAGTCACGAAGGCCCCACCCTGCCCCGCACACTCTGGAATCGTAGCCAATGACGTGGCAAGGGGCTGTGAAACGCAAAGTCTTACCGGTCTTTCTATAAGAAGGGTATAATATTTATATGTTGAGTACCATGTCGGGCAGATACAGACGGGCAGAAGTATAGATACTGGGCCGATGAAAGGCGTAGAAAGTTTCTGCTTTTCAATTTCACGCCTTCGGGCATTCGGAGACATGAGAATGTTGAATGGGAGCAACGGGGCTCGGTAGAGTCAATACCATGATCCCTCCAGCCTCTGGCCGCTTTCTACGCCAGCCTAGCACGTAGTCTTGGCCTGTGAGCACCATTGCTACTTTGCATAGATACAGCGGCCTGTCAATATGTAAATTTTAGCTTGGCTAGCTAAACAAACTGATTCAACTACAGTCAACGCGTTGACACAGGTAGACGATATACGGATGCGGTGAGAGAATCGAACTCTTATAGCGTGAGTCGACTGAGTCAATGTGAGCTGAAATGAGGTTTACAGGAGGACAATAAACACGAGGAGTAGGAACATTGTACCATGTTAGGTTTGAATAACATGTTTATCCGGATGCCACGAGATTTGCGAATGATGTATTGATACTGCAACTTAGACGCTAAGTATCTTAGATATATCACAGCAGTCGCAAAATTTGTCTTCGCATTGCCAGAACTGGATCAATGAAAGCGGGAATATTCATTACATTAACTACGGAACGGAATGGAATCGGGTCCATAAATTCATGAGTCACGTCCAGGCACTTCTGCATGCGCAGACCACAGGATCACCTGAACGTACCGTCAGCGAAGGCTTGGGCGTATTGTGTAGGACGAAAGGAAAGAGCCTCTCGGTCAGGAAAGCGTCTACAGCAAATGAGTCCCAGACCATGGTGTACTCGGAACTGCACACTAGCTGCACTCATAGTGAGTGACAGCATTGACCTTTGATTTCAAGTAGTAGTCATTTGGAAAAGTACATCGTTTCGTGCGAGCAAGCTTGCTGCCGGAATCAAAAGTCAAAGTGTAGCCGGTGAGGTATAGAAATGCTGTGATAGTCTGTAGATACCTTGAACTAAGTCCGACCCGAAGGTGTTGATTTCCGCGAGTCACCGGCGAGTCAACAGCGCACCAGTACAGGATGTGCATACCTTCAGGGAGTTCGGAGAGATGACATGAGCAGACTTAGACCTGTTCAAAAGGAGTTCTGATAGCAAGCAGGGAATTCCTAAAGAGAAGGTCAACAATCAATTAATCAATCGAGAGCTAAAAAGCTTGTAAGAGACTTGGCGATTTTGCCCAAGTAAAGGGGTAGTGGAAATGACATTCTGTGAGCCAAAAGGGACGTCATTGAAGGGGCAGATTCGATCCTTGGATTATGAGTGGAATCGAGCGTTGTGATGTACGTAAGCGAAGTGTGGGAAAAATTTCAAATGAACTGGTTCGTCTACAGCTTCCCTTCCAAAAGCGGAACTCTTTTTATATAGCTTGGTGTTTCGTTTTGCTCTTCCGTCCGTTATGTCGCTACCTAATTCTCCAGAGATACGCATACAGGAACCTGACCACGAAGTTCACAATGACGACCAACAAATTATAGTATCCCCTTCTTCCCCTTCGCCACCTTCCCCGGCTCTCTTACCTTTGTCGCGTCCTTCGCCCACCCCGCTAGATACAAATTTACTCTCGCCGACTACCGCTGGCTTCTCACCCAATTCTCCAGCAAGCACCGCTCCAGACAGCGCTTCTTTACACGATGGGTCTTCCATTCTCACTACTCCCCCATCCCCAACACTTTCCAATCGTTCTTCGGTGCATTTCGAGCAAAAATCCACTCTTGCACTCAGGGAAAATTATCCGGACGCGAAAAGTGGTGGTAATTCTTATGCTTTGTTGAATCCCAACAGTCACAAGAGAAAGGGGAGTACAGCGACTTACAATAGTATAGCCTCCTCCCATACCGAGGCTGGTACGGACCCGGATCCTCATTCGCCTCGCGGTCTCCACGAGCTCAGTGAGATCAAGACGAACACAACTGATGCAACGCGTGTTTCTGGCAGAAGTCATTCACCGGACTCATCTGCTCCAACCCCCAAAGGCAAAGGGCGTGCCGACGAAGATGGAAATAAACCTAGGGACAGCGAGGAGAAACATCAGATTGAGCTCGAAGAAGATGAAGATATGGATCCGGCACCTTACGCCTTCACCCCGCTCACGCTCGCGCGAATGTTGGATCCAAAGAGCTACGATTCTCTGGCTAGGCTAGGTGGTATAAACGGTCTGTTAAAGGGTTTAGGTGTGGATCCAACGCGAGGACTCGGATCTCAATCGTCTCGCGGTCCACAAAGACCCGGAGAACCTGAAATTGCGAAACAGGGAGTTGGTGGAGAACCCGGAGATCAGCCTGGAGCGGGGGAGGGTGCTTCCCATCGTCATGCTCCAATAACGCCTGCGATCGTGCTCACGCAGCCAGACGCCGAGGAGGGCCAGGGGGATATCGTCAAAGGCGATTCAACCCCTTCTGTGCACTTACCACATGAACTGGAAGCGTTGAGTTTTGACCCACGGACTTTTGATTCCACAGGCGCTTTTCAATCGAGTTTAGAGAAGAGAAGAGAAATTTATGGAACCAACGTGCTCCCCACGAGGAAAAGCAAGTCGCTGCTTGCATTAATGGCGGCTGCGATGAAGGATAAGGTTTTGATTCTGCTCAGCATAGCGGCCGTGGTCAGTTTAGCTTTGGGTCTCTTCCAGGATTTCGGTTTGTTTTCATTCATCTTTTGCTGGTGTTTGGTAGAATTCACAACTATGGTTAGGTACTCCGAGATCCCCTGATGATGGGCCCCCGGTGGATTGGGTAGAAGGTGTTGCTATTGTGGTAGCCATCTTGATCGTGGTGCGTATTTTTGAACCGACTAACTGATCTGTTGGCCCACTTTTTCGGCTTCTTTCAGGTCATCGTGGGTTCCCTCAATGATTGGCAGAAAGAGAGACAGTTCAAGACCCTTAACGACAAGAAGGAGGAACGTGGTGTCAAGGTGATTCGAGGTGGAATAGAGAAACTTGTCGATGTGAAGGTTTGTTTGTTGTCCCTCTGCGCCACGAGTAACGTCTTCAACTTGAGCAACAGGAAGTCGTAGTGGGAGATATTGCACTTTTGGAACCTGGAGAAATCGTTCCTTGCGATGGCGTGTTCATCAGCGGCCATAATTGTAGGTGTGATGAAAGTGGCGCCACAGGAGAAAGTGATGCTATTCGTAAGCTTTCTTGGGATGAATGGTCGGCACTGCGGAAGAAGCATGCCGACGACAAAGACAGTAAGTGTCTGCTTTTCCGTGCGTTCGGCGATGTTTACCTACGTTTTGTTCAAGTTCATCATTCCGAGCCGGCGCATACAGATTGCTTTGTCTTATCGGGCAGCAAAGTCATCGAAGGTGTAGGAAAGTATGTTGTCGTCGCCGTCGGTGAGAAGAGTTTCAACGGTCGCATCATGATGGGTATGCCAGTTTTTCATATGCCGCCCTCCTCTCTAATGTTTTGTTTCCTCTGCAAGCTCTTCGTGGTGATGCAGAAAACACTCCGCTTCAGCTCAAACTCAATGACCTTGCCGAGCTCATCGCTAAACTTGGTTCAGCTGCTGGACTCATTCTGTTCACTGCTTTGATGATTCGATTCTTTGTTCAACTGGGCACTGGTGAACCGGTCAGAACTGCGAGCCAAAAGGGTATTGCCTTTGTCAATATTCTGATCATCTCTGTTACCTTGATTGTTGTTGCCGTTCCTGAAGGTGAATTCGGTTTTCAGTTGACTCTGTTACATTCAAAATAACATTCAATGCTTAGGTTTGCCTTTGGCCGTCACACTTGCGCTGGCGTTTGCCACAAAGAGGATGACGAAGGAGAAGCTTCTCGTTCGCGTCCTTGGATCCTGCGAGACTATGGCGAACGCTACTGTCATATGCACCGATAAAACTGGGACATTGACTCAAAACGATATGACCGTGGTCGCGGGTTCTATTGGGATACACGCCAAATTTGTTCGCACGTTGAAAGAGAACGAGGGCCGGACGAACGCTGAAGAGAGCCCTAGCAAGGCTGCTGCCGAATCTGCACCTCCGACGAGAAAGCATGCACATGATTTCTCCTTGGATCAGTCTCAACTGAATACTATCCTCTCCCCCGCAGTTCAAGAGCTGTTCAACGAGGCTGTTGCCGTAAACTCTACCGCGTTTCAGGACACTGATCCGGCGACTGGCGAGCTGGTTTTCGTCGGTAGCAAGACGGAAACCGCGTTTTTGAAGTTCGCAAGCGAGTTGCACTGGCTGGATTACCGTAAAGTCCGTACAGCTTATGGGCTCTCTTCTCATGGGGACGATGAAGGCGACAGTGAAGAAGATGGCTGGAAGGGCCAGGTCCTTCAGATGATACCGTTCTCTTCCGAACGAAAGTCTATGGGCGTCGTTGTCAGCACCGGTGGAAAGTATCGCTTCTACGTCAAGGGCGCTAGCGAAATTTTGAGTAAGAAGTGTACCCGACATATTATCGTCGGTAGACCAGGCCAGGACAAGCCCACAAGCGACCACATCGAGACTCAAGAAATCGATGAGCTTGCGGCGGACAATATCAGCCGTACAATCATTTTCTATGCAAACCAAATGCTTCGAACCATCTCGGTCTGCTATCGCGACTTTGAGCAATGGCCCCCGGTGGGAATGAATGTAGACGAAGAGGGAGAAGTTTGTGTATTTAGATGACTCGTGAATCCTTTTATACTGATCTGTTACTTCTAGGTTGATTTCAACGACCTCGCTCAGGATCTCACTCTTATCGCTATCGCTGGTTTGGAGGACCCTCTGCGCGAGGGTGTTCGTGACGCTGTCGCCAAATGTCATCGAGCGGGGGTAACCGTGAAAATGTGCACTGGAGACAACGTTCTTACCGCTCGCTCCATCGCTTCGCAGTGTGGCATCTTCACTAAGGGCGGTATTATCATGGAGGGACCTGTTTTTCGTAAACTGTCTCAGCCTGAGATGATTGAGATCGTACCTCGCCTACAAGTTCTCGCTCGGTCTTCTCCTGAGGATAAAAAAATTCTCGTAGAGACGTTGAAACATATTGGTAATCTTGTTGGTGTCACCGGTGATGGAACGAACGACGGTCCTGCTTTAAAAACTGCTCATGTCGGTTTCTCCATGGGCGTTGCTGGAACGGAAGTAGCAAAAGAAGCCTCTGATATCATCCTCATGGACGATAACTTTGCCTCTATTGTTAAAGCGATTATCTGGGGTCGTTGTGTCAATGATGCAGTTCGGAAATTCTTGCAATTCCAGATTTCTACCAACGTTACTGCTGTTGTTATCACGTTCGTGTCTGCTGTGGCCTCGGCTGAAGAGGCGTCTGTTCTGTCTGCCGTTCAGCTTCTCTGGATCAATATAATCATGGACACGTTCGCCGCTCTTGCTCTGGCTACCGATCCCGCGTCCGAAGCCCTTCTTGGTCGAAAACCGGAGAAAAAGAATGCATCGCTGTTCTCTGTTGACATGTACAAACAGATCATGTTTCAAAGCACTTACCAGATCATTATCACTCTCGTTTTCCACTTTCTGGGAGGTCGTATCATCGGAACCGATAATGAGACTGAAGTCCAAACCCTGGTTTTCAACACCTTTGTGTTTGCTCAAATTTTCAACTCTGTGAACTCGAGAAGACTGGACCGCAAATTGAATATCTTCGAAGGAATTTTAAGCAATTGGTACTTCATCCTCATCACCCTCATCGGTTCGCATTTGCTGCTCAATAGTCTCCCGTGCTCTGTCCTGATCTTGTTTCTCAGAAATTGTTGTCCAAATCTTGATTGTGTTTGTCGGCGGAGCTGCATTCCAAGTGACTCGAGTTGGTGGCGAAGTCTGGGGTATTTCCCTTGCTCTTGGATTTGTCTCTATCCCGCTCGGCGCTCTCATTCGTTTACTCCCCAACGAACCATTTGAAAGACTTTTCGACAAGGTTGGCTTATTCGGAAAGCCGGAGGTATTGCCTACTTCAACTGTTGACCGAGAAGGCTGGAACGGTGCCATCACTTTCGTGCGCGACAATCTCAGCACGTTTTCTCAGATTCGCGGTGGCCGTTTACGCTCTTCCTCATTTGTCGTCAAGAGTCGTTCTGCCAGGTTAAGTAGGGACCAGGAATCGCTCGGAATGTGAGTGGACGCGGCCATCATAAATTAACAGAGCTGACCAATTTTGCCCATAGTTCATCTCTCCTTACCATGGCTCCGACATTGATTGCTGGCGCCGTCGCCACTCACGGTTACCGCCAGGAAGGTGGCACGTTGTCTGATCCTACATCAAACGATCCCTCAAAGTCGTCCGCTGCTCTATGGGAAGGAAAACTACAATTACATCCAGATACTACGCCCGATGATCCAGCGTACAAAAGATTTGGTGGCGACCAAAATATCATATAGTCTTATCTTTTTCTATTCTTTTCTTCGTTCAAGATTTCTATGTGCCAAACACTACCGCCCGCTTCATGAATTGGTTGGGAATTCATTCCCTACGCCTATGATACAGTCTACCTCCCGAACCAGGCTAGAAGTACCCTAGCACATCTTTCAGTTCCGGCTCTGGCGGGTCTTCTACTTCATATTTTTTTACGGCAGAAGACTACGGTACGACATTTTGAGCAATGTATCTTACATATCATGCCCGGTTATTCACGCATAAATTAGGATATTTCTATTCCCCTTACAGCTTCTTGCACTTATTTACAATAACTCTCAGGTACAATACTTATGAAAGGTCCCAGAACGAATTGGTTCAGATATTTTAATTCACGATTTTACGAGTAGCATTTACGAAATAGACATCAAACGGATGGCATACTTAGATGACGCAAATTGCATTATGTAGACATCTAATACAGCACCTTGCTCAATCTCTGCACTTCGTTCAGTAGGATATCACCCTGCCGTATCACCTGTTCGAACTGTGTCGTCTTCTTGCCCCAGGCTTCCGACGTTTTAGTCGTTTCGACAACTCCGTGTACTTTGTCTATTGAGGCAAGGATACGGCCTGTCGAAATGAAACGTGACAGTTCACTGTATTGCCATAACCAAAGATGATGTTGGCATTGTTAGGCGGCGGCGGTAGGAATCGATTAGAAGATGGGGGTGCAAATGAGGGAAATAAGACAAACCTGTCAACAAACTCTATGCTGACGCCGAACGCTTGTGCCAAGCTCTCCAGAGTCAAGCTTCGGTAGCTTTCTAATAGCTGGGCGTATGCGAGAATACGCATTTCACGCACATAAAACCGTGCATGGGGTGAAAGGATTCGAGACGGAAGGAGAAGATTTTGCTCCAACAGCGCTACAGGAGACTGATTAGAACATCTTTTTCCTTGGATACACCAGTCAACTTACCTAGAGCACGGAAAAACTTGTCATAATGACATTCATACAAGTTCTTGACCAGATCGCCGAGGACTGGGAGTTCGGGAAGCGTTTGGTTCACTTCGGGAGAGCTGATGAGCTTTGGGATGGTATGTCAATTGAAGTTCTAGACGTTGGATGATGAAACAAACCTTCTTCTTCAGATCTACCCTGCTCAATGTGAGAGCGCCAGCAATGACAGTCAAGGAGACAAATTCGTTATAGCTGAGCAACTCCGACGCGGTAAACGTCGAGAGTGCATCCAAAAGAAGCTCGCCTCCTCGTTTGAACTGACGATTGGAGATTAGATGTTGCCCTTGGTATACTTTCAGACGGTTCCTTCGATCCCAGTCGCCTCCTTCCTCGATCAGCCTTACGACAAAAAGTATTAGCGGTCAGTCTAAACATCTTGATCCAAACAAGCTCACTTTTCCGCCTTATCCATGCCCCAAACTATCAATGCCTCGTCATTCCAAAAGTAGCCAATCCTAACCAGCGTCAACACGATATCGATCCTGCTGCCAAGACCCGGTGTCTTTTCCAGTGCAAGTTTCTGCGCCTCAATAGCCTTGTCCTTCTCACCAATCCTTGTCAAAAAATTGGCACGGGCCTTAAGAGCATCAGAAATTTCCGATTCGCCCTCTGTAGCTTCCGCAGATTCAAGAGCATCGTCTAATGATTTAAGTGTCGCTGCGTTTGCTTCTTGCATGGAAGCAAGAAGGCTGGAATCTAAAGGTAGAAGGGGTTTTGAAGAGGAAGTGACGAGTTGGTAGTAAGGAGCCATTTCTGAGAAAGTAGATGAAGCAACATTAACAGATAATTACGCGGCAGAAACGCAGATAATTTACCGTCCTGTTTGATTGCTTTGAGAGCTGCCTCGCGAGCTTCATCGTGCAAACGGCTCAGAGAGGGATTCGAAAGAATAAAGAGATTCTGTGCTGCTGAAAGATTGGGAATCGGGAACACAATGTCGTCGGCCATGGGAGCAAGAAATGAAACTATTGAGGGCGACGCGTCACCCCCAGAACGTGATCTTGACGCGACTTCGTAATAAGCGCCCAAAGTTTAGTCCGTAAAACACAATTTTTTCATTATGTACGCCAGATAGTGGTAGCAAATAAACACATAAATAAAAGGTTAAGTACCGGAGGTCGTCAGAAGGAAAGACAAGTACAAGTATCCGTTCTGTTTAGATTGAGCAAATGAGCGATTCCTACCCTAAATCACAATCACAATAATCCGGCAGCTCTCAAATCTCTAGCCAACCTAGCCTCCTCGAGAGCTTCCTGACCCGGAATGATAATGGAATGCCCATTCTGGTCGACGTGTACTCTTCCTGCATTCTCACCCCAACCAAACACTCCTCCGCCCACTGCACCCCCACCGAATAAGCCTCCACCACCACTCGCAATAATAGCGTCTCGTCTACTTTCTTCTTCGTCGAAGCTAATCCCAAACACAGATGCAAGATTTTGTCGCATCATGACATCGTTTTCGTACTCTTCTCGGGTAAGGAACTGGGAACCTGGCGGTCCATTTGAGTCGTTCGGACGAGCAGTACTGCCGCCGCTGCTGCCGGAAGATGTGGAAGAACGGATCGATGATTCCCATCTCTTCACACGCCAGAATGATATTGTCGATGATAGAAGAAGGAACCATCCTACGTACAACAAGAGCGCTCAATATTCAGTCAACTGTACTCGAAAGAATGTACACACCTATCGTCATCAACAAGAAAGACAACCAGTCCCGGGAGCTTACACCTGGGATAACCTCTTGTTCACTCGGATCAACGGTGGTAGCAGTACCGTTCAGCAGATTGTTGGGCGTTGGTGGGTCTGTCCGGTCAGTGGTGATGATCCCTACTCCATCACCAGTGCCGTCATCACTCCAACCACCAGCAGAGGCACTGCGAGAATAAAAACCGTATTGGATGAGGGTGAGCCCAAGCCCAGCACGGGAACCGTACTTGGCAGCATGAGAGGTATGCAAGATAAAAGTGAGGAGGAAGCCGACGAATTGGAAGAACCAGGATATAGTCAAGTTGAGGAAGAACACCCAAATAGAACCAGAGGGAAGATCATCAATAAGCATTGACCCATCTCCCCCTTCACCGCCGTTGGATAAAGCAGGGGCGTGAACCGTGGTTTCCCAATACGGAGGAACAGCATCCGCCTGAGCCGAGGCATATGACGGGGGTGCCTCTTTCTGAATTTCCTCTGGAACAAGGTGTACATTGCCATTAGGATCTCGAACAATGCGAGATTCAGAAGCAGGCGCAGGTTTGGCCATTACGTTCGCAAAGACACCATCATTGTCCGATCCACCACCAATACGAGGACGGGGAACAGAACTGGAAGAATCAGATTCTTCTGTAGGTAGCTGTGAATAATGAGTAGGTAACACAGCGCCCATTATTCTGCGGAAAAAAGTTGGTCTCGGTCGACGGTCAAAGGTTGTGCGGACAGGCGAAGTTGGTATAAACCCGTTGCTATTACCGAAATTGTTGGGTAAAGCGGATGAGGAGGGGCCGGGTGGGGAACCAGGGGGAGGGACATCATAATCCCTTTCGAAGTCGTAAGTACCAGGGAGATTGTCGCCAGAGTATGAGTTTGGTTCAGTCGAAAGTCCTGCTGAAGCTTCGATGTCGTGATGCTCAGGGTGATGATTTTGCAGGGGTGTCGTTTCATCTTCGTCCTCGTCTGAACCAAATGCATCTGCAAGCTCTCTAGAGTTGGTCTCTTCCTGTGAGGGTAAGGCCGTATAACGGGTTGGCATCTTAAGCTAGAGAAAGAAATTAAAGAAAAATAATAAAGATTGTGAAAGAAAGAAGGAAGATTGTGGGCGATGATGGCGATGATGGTCGGAAAGACGCAGTGTTCTTCATCAGTTTTCGGCAATCGGCATACCACGTGGTAAACGTATTCAGCCAGGGGCACCTTGTACATACATCTTGTATAGATTACAAACTTAGAAAGAAGCAATAAAAACCTGGTTAACTTGAACAACTGCACTGGAAACCAAGCATGCTTCCTTCCCCAATTCCACAATATCGTCTTTCCTCTTTTTCCTCTGCACTCAGTTCCTCGGTTTCACTTTGACCCAAGTCCAGGTCCATCTCCGTAAGCTCCGAGCCCCATTCTTCGAACGGATTACTGGCCATCTATCAAATCATTATCAGTACCTGACCTAGTCAAAAACGAACATCGTGCCCAATTGCCAGGGCATAACCCAAGAAATTATACTCACATGCATGACCTTTGCCAGCTGTCTCTTTCCCTTCTCTTGATTGACCTCAACCCGTTTGATGATCTCCTCCAAAACCCACTGCCTCAGAACAAACCTCGGATTCGCTTGCTTCGCAGCTTCAATCCTGAGCTTATATACGTCTTCGAGTGCCACTGCACCCTCCGAAACCTTCCAGCCCTCCTGATCTTGCTCGATGCGTTCCTGGAACTTCGCTAACCACTTCTCCCAATCTTTCTTTGCAGAATCCACATTGACCATCAGAAGCTCTGTCGGCGAAATGTTACTCAACAACTTCTGAATGAAGGTGGAAACATAGGATTCATTTATGCCAGATTGGGAAGGGTCAAAGAAGCTAAGCAGCCGAAAGGTACGATGGAAATCTAAACGATGGTCTTCCATCATGTCCAGTAGCGGTTGGATAAACTGAGATTCATCGCTGGGCTGAGAATGACAAAGACCAAGTCTCTACCAAAATGAAAGGAACAGTCAATTAGCAGCTATCTGGGATATCCACGGAGAAGCTAGTTGCGCTCACCTTGCGCATCAGCGTGCGATTTTCAGCACTACAAGTGGCCTGGAACATGGCCTCCATGTCGTCCTTGATAGCATCCGTAGCTGTCTTCCGCCACTCGTCTATCTTTTCCGTGCTCGCATCGGCAGCCCAGTCTTTGGAAACTGCTTTACCGGTCTCCATCTCCACACCTATCAATGGTGCTAGGGAATTGAGGAGAGCTCGGAGGGCGAACATTCTGCAAAGGTCAGGATCGCAACTTTAGATATACGCTAATCAGTTAGCGGATAAGACACATACATCATGTTCGGTTGATACTGTGATATCGAGGGGTTAGTTAGCTTAGAATGAATCAGGGAGCGTGCATACCTTATACGCATATCGGCCGCCGTCGTCAGTATGGTTACAAATATGCGCGGGGTCAAAAACATCCATAAATGCGTATGGGCCATAATCTATCGTAAGCCCGAGGATCGAAATGCTGAAAATGCAGAAGATCAGTGTCTACATCCTTACATACTCCAAGTCGAGCACATACTTATCTGTGTCTGAGAAAAAAAATTGTTATCCTGCTTACACGCCCCACCTCGAGAAGAACTTACTCATGACACCGTGCATGAAGCCATATGCTTGCCATCCTGCGACCATCTTTGCGTTTCTCCTGGCAACCTCTAATACCAGTTCTCTTCCCCATGGCTGTTCTTCAGCCACATCCAATCTCAAGACCTTTCTTCCAACCCACTCTCCCAGTATTCTTAGACTTTCCCAATGAGATTCTTGTTGTCCCCCACCGAAAAACACCATACTCAGCCCATTGGGAGGACTAAGAGCTTCGAAAGATCCTATCCGAAGGAATGAAGGCGCCATACGAGTAAGGATGCAAGCTGTCTCAACCCTTTCTCTTTGAACTGGGACGGAGGGAAGAGATACAAGGGAGAGTGAACGCGTAGTAGGAATGCCGAGAGCGGAAATAGCTGTAAAGAGAGTCAGAAAACGCTAGAAACGCACACCCTAATCCTACCTTCTGAACCCAGATACTCTCGGATGGATGAACGCAGAACAGCAAGTCCGTCCGCTGAACGAGAGTAAGGTGTTCTTCCGGCACCTTTCAGTTGCAACTCAAAGGTCTCGTCCGGGTTCCATGGGTGAGGGGTGGCAACTACAACCGGTTAGCATTCTGAACGTGCCATACTAGACGGTAGACTTACGGACAGAGACAGCCCTCCCGTCCCCCAATTGACCTTCGGAGCGAGAAAATCAGCACCCTCGGTGGCTCAATGTTTACAATACCAACCTGCAAAGGTCCCGAATTGAAAGCCTGAGTAGCGATGAGTCCATGGAGCAAAGCCGGCTCTTTCTGGATTGGTCTCCGATTTAGGGTAATCCTTCGACATGAGAACTGCTCGTCCGCTGAGCACGTCAATCATTTCTTGTCTAGCAGCTACGATCTCCTCGTTTTTCGATTCGTGATTGGCGCCATCCCCTTCCGAATCATTTTCTACAACAAGAGCAGGGACACCAAGTGAAGCAAATGCATCACCTACGTCCAGATGGGGGACACAGTCTTTCAAGCCATTCTCGGATATGCCAATTAGCACCCGTTCTTCCGACGAAATTTCCGGATAATGTAACTTGAGACTCCGTTCCGCATCAGAGCCGGATCTTGGATTCTTTGGTTCTCTCTTTGACAACCACTCTTCGATGAAAGCACCCTTGTCTTCTAATTTCTCTGATTCTTCTGGAGATGGGAACTCGATAGCGTACGGAAATGATAGAGGAAGAGGCGTAACACAAGAGAAATGAGCTTCTGAGGAAGCTAATCGAGCTCTTCGTTGAATACTCGGGGTGGTAGTGAGTATCTTCTCGACAAAAGTTGGTACCGAAGCACCGCCAGTAGCTGGATCTGGGACCAGATTATGGGTCAATAATTGAGATGAAGGGGGAATTGGTAAAGCTGAGATTCTGTATTTCTTCAAGGTGCCGTTGCTGTAATTTGCAGTCATTCTGGGCAAAGATTGTAAACGTAACCTTGGAGGTGAAAGTTGCATGCAAAGGAATGACAAGGACGATGAAGCCATGTTTTGACAAATTTTGCTTACGTTTAAGCGCACGTCGTGCGCCTTTTTGTGTAAAAAAGGAAACTAGCTGAGCCAATCCAATGATCTGCTCAATAATTCAGAGTCAGTGGAACGTCAACGTCGCTGACAGCCCGCTGAGGAATCCTTTCAACGTGCATGTATAAAAGGATCTCCTTTGCTCTTGTATCCCTATCACTCACAATCGCACTCGCACATTTCCTTAACTCAAATTCCACTTTCAACAGAACGACTACTAGTAGTAACTTGTCTGAGACCACAACATCACCACCAGACATGTCTGTAACATCGGCTTCCCGTAGTATCATCAAGAAAGTTTTGGCTGTGGAGACCCCAGAGGTAAGTTTATGCTCTGTCGTGATCCTAATATTGTTTCTCAGATTTTACTACTCAGGGAGCCGGAGCTCTCGTTCGACGTAGTATCGGATCCATGACATTGAGGAACCTCTCTCCGTTCTTGATGTTGGGTAATATTTGGATTTTTTATCCCTCTAACACATACTGAATGTGTATTTTCTCAGATCATTTCACGATCTCGAAGGGCGCAGTACGTCTATCACTCACTAAAGAGGCTGAATTGTCGGACTAACGACGGTTAGGGCTTTCCTGATCATCCACACCGAGGTCAAGCCACAGTCACTTATATGCTCGAAGGGTGGGTCCTTAATCGAAGATTACAACCTTGCCCGACTTTTTCTCATGCAATTCTCTGTATCTTTAGAACAAGTCGACATGAAGACTCTGCTGGACACAAGGGGACAATTGGTGTGTATCTCAGTCACATAGTCAAGGTATCGTGTATTCACGTCACCAGAAACCGGGGGTGTCCAATGGATGTGCGCAGGCAAAGGCATAATTCACGCCGAAATGCCTGTTCACAAGGAAGGTTATCCGGATCCTAAGGGAATGCAGCTATGGATTGATTTACCAAAAGAAGTATGTTCTTCGAGTTTATCCTAGGCTCTTTTTTGGCGGTCTGATCAGTAACGACTTCTCGCAGTATAAGATGGTTGACCCAATGTATCAAGAACTTGGACCTAGCGAGTGCGTCGGTCCATCTTTGACCTGATCTGTCTTGCTCATTCTACGCCCCAGAATCCCCTCTGCCTATCCAGAAGGCGAAGACGGCTCTGTCAAGATCAAAGTCATCTCTGGCAAAAGTCATGGCGTCGAATCACCCGTAAGGCATTTAGGGGGTTGCTGGTACTTCCATTTAAGTTTCAACAAGAAAGGAACTACTGTGTTTCAAGATATACGTATGTGGCGCCATTTAGATTTCCGGTTTTTGTAGCCTAATTTGTTCCTGCACCCGAACCTCAGCGGCTGGATGGACCGCTTTCATCTACAGTAAGTTTCATTATCGCTCGTTCCTCCGCCATTGTTCTGAGCCCTTATATTTTTCAGTCTGGAAAGGATCTGTGATTGTCGGAGATGACACTATGCCAGCGCAGGCCTTCCACACGCTCGTCTTATCTTCGGAGGAAGGTGAAACTGGCGTTAAGATGACCTCCGCAGATGACAGTACCGAGTTCATTCTGGTACGCTTTTTCGATTAGTACGACGGTTCACCCTTCTCATCCTTGTTATTTTCTATCCGTAGGTGGCCGGTGAACCTCTTAACCAAACCGTATTCCAATACGGTCCCTTCGTCATGACTACCCGAGAAGAAATCCAGAAAACATTGCTGGATTGTGAGTCTTGAGGCTGTTTTGTTTACTTTGAAGGCTCCATCCTAATTTTTTAAACCGTATCTCCAGATCAAATGGGTAAGAATGGGTTTGAAAACGCTCATACTTGGCAGAGTGAGATTGGGAAACAGTAATCCCAATCGGCTGAGATATTCGTGCTACAAGTGGAAATCCGGCCTGTATTCTGACACTTCATTCTATTTTCTTCGTCTCGTTGTATCGATAGTTTTCGATTGAAATTTGATTGCCGAATGTACATTGGAATTTATTCATCTAAATGCATTCAAGTGTCACAGGAAGGTAAACTTTCCGATAGTTCTTTGTATAAATTACGGGACATACATAGTACCAAGTGGAAATTGAGACCCATACGGCTGGAGTATGTATGGATCACGGTCGGACAGTGCCGAGAGCCCTCGACACTTGTGGAAAATAGGAACGAGAATCGCGAGGCGACGTATGTAGAGATGAGAACGAACTCAACAAAGGGGGGGCACAAACGAGGCAAGAATAGAGCTTCGACTAAAGAATTACATACAAAGAGAGCAAATATATACTGCTAAGAATGAGAGCTCATAAGAAACTCGTTACATATATACAGTAACGAACGACGATGAAATCGGTCAGTATACACAAATTTGTAGACAATGGAAGTAACATCAGAGGCGATGGTTACAGATTAGTCTGAGCCAATTGATATCACCAACTTGGACATTAGCCCGCAATCAGTGATCAAGCTTCAAGAGCCAGGTTGGCATCTTTCAATACTCCCTGGGTATGAGCACGGGGTGTAATGGGACATGAAAACTCTTCTGGGTGACTATACAAAGTAGAAGCGTCAGAAAATGCTGTAGAAAACCTGTTAAACGAATACCTAAGCAAATTTGGAGTCATCGAGGGCGGTTTTCCTATTACAGCGCCGACATCGAATAGAGACAGGATGGTGATAATGGCCATAAATACAGTGTCATCCGCGAGCAGGATTCCTGGGCACACCCTGGTTCTCAAGAATGAAGATCCTTGGAAATGCTCTTCGCATCAATGGTGCTTACCTTCTTCCATAGCCAAATGCGAACTTTCGCGGATCAGGATTCAACATTTGCTCTAGACCAAGAGAATCGCCCCACAATTGCTTTCCGTTGAGGTTGGGCTCTCCGATATTGTATCGCTCTGGTTTGAACTCGAAAGGATCTGGATAGATCTCGGGATCATGCAATACTCCCCTGTTCAACGACTCAATCAGCACCGACAGCTGCTATTTTGAGGAATCGACAAGTTACCAGCTGTTCGCAATTACCGTTGCTCCCTTCGGAAGCACCCAATCTCGGTAGACATCCTCAGCCATTACCAAATGAGGCTCGGCAATTGGGCCCATCGGATTCCACCTGTACACCTCCCTTAATACTGCTTCAATGTATGGCAACTGGGGTCTATCCGTGAAGAATGGCAAACGTGAAGTTCCGATGACTCTGTCGATTTCTGCTTGTGCCTTCCGCTGGACTTCTGGGTATTGCGCCATAGCCAGCACAAAAGTTTCCAAGGCAGAGAGCGACTGGATCCATGTAGCCAGTGGCCATGTCAGTTTGTATGTTCGCTAATGGCTTGACACAACTTACAGTATCTGATCCGGCTATTAAAGAACACGAATGAGTAAGTGCCTAGGATACCTTTGAATCTCTTACCGCAATAAAAGCCAAGGGAAGCCCATTTGAAAGCGTATTCTTCATCTTTGGTTGGATTCACTTTGCGTTCAAAGAGACCCGAGGTGAAAGACATTTTGGCAGTACCAGCAGCCTGTTGACGCAATCAGAATGTTTGCCATGCATGGTGTCGAATCAGGACCATACAAATTGCTGTTTCACTTGTCGATAGGGCAAATCAAGAGCTGCTTCTACAACTTCCCGATATTCCTTGGCTTTCTTCTTGAACGTGACTCCAGTCCACGCAGGAATATATTTCACTGCCATTGAAGGAACAATAATCAGAATCTCGACTACCCACGGAGCCCCTTCAGATCAGACTTACTGCTAGGAAAAAGGTCGACCAGGTACCTTCCGGGTATCATTGTGTCCGCGAATGCGTAGTCAAGCCCTTTGGCCAACTTCAGCAAGAGGTCATTCTCGCCCTTCATAACATGTCCATGAGAAATTTCAAAAATGAGGCTAGCTATGTGGCTAGAGGACATCGTTATTACTGGGCAGATGCGGAATATCACAATCGAGACACACTATGTCAGATGCTTCCGGAAGTCTTGCGGAGTCTCCAGGAAACGCGTAGCCAAAGTAATAGCTTTCTCTTGCTGCACGCTGTGAAATCGTCCGACTTCTTTCCGGCCGCCCATGGCTTCCGCATACAAACGGCGGTACTCCTTATGTAGAGGGCCTGAAGGAACCAACATAGGACTGTCACCGAGTCCTACCCTAGGATGTAAAAAGCTTTTGATGGAAAATTCGAGTCTCCGAAATGGTTGTAACTCACAATTCACTGACCATGGTCAGCCAGGGGCGGTCAGCATACGTTGCTCCCCGACGGTCAAATAGGTCGAAAATCGCTTTCGGCGAGTTCAAGATAATTATAGACTGTCCCAAGACAGATAGATGCATAACATCTCCTACCATTTCATTGAAGAATCAGTCGATTCAGTGTGTGCAGGTCTTCTGTAAATAAAGTACTTTACAGACCATATTCTCGACCCCACTCCGCATATTTGACCCAAGCTGGTGTATTAGCCCTGGGCATTTGAAGTAGGTTTCCAATTAGGGGTAAACCCGCAGGTCCAGGAGGGAGTTTCGAGTTTCTTCTAAGGAGTTGTCGAACAAGCAGTACGGCTGAAAATATGACCGCTAGACCAATCATATTTTGAGCCGAAGCATCGTTGAAGAGTAACATTATATTGTTCAGAGACTATTTTGAGGAACAGTAGGATCGTGACTGAACTATCGGAGACGTGAGGGGTATTTAAGGGTATATGCATTAAGGTTCAGTCCATGGAGCCACCATCTATAAGTTCTGTGATAAAGCAAGTAAGACGTCTCTGTAATGCGGGAATATAGTGAAGAGGTCATGGGATTGACATTGTGTTGCATTGACGTCAGCATGTACCGTACCAAGATCTTGATGCGCTTCTAGTCGATTCACGGTCGAAAAGGGATGCAATTCAATGATATCCAAACGAAGCATGCATCCTATATTTATCGAACATTCATCAACTTCTTCGTCATTGAATCGAAAGCATTGGTATGTTCCCTAGGAACCATTTCCGGTTACGCGAAACTGTTTCAAGACATGCATACATGGAGAAGGTTCTGATAACAGAGATCTTTGGGAGATTATCGAGGCTAGTAGTGTTCATTAAGGTTCAGTTCACGCACTACATATTCTCTGCTTTGGCATTAAGAAAACAATGCGGCACACTCAACCGGGTTGGATTACTCATCTCGTACGGGCAGAATGTTCTAGATACCGTCGTTCTATTACAAGTTTCTAAGTAGCAATGTGGCATTAATTGTGGCATTGACTCGGACCTTATCAAGGTTAGTAGTGTTCATTAAGCGTCATTTCACCAACCCAGGGAAGGTTCATTTGCGCGCATGGCGGGGTGCCCGTACCCATTCGCACGGGCACATTCGCGTTCACACGTCGTGGCGTTCTGCTCGCTACTGTTAGCCACACTCACCTAAGAAGTACGGTGCTCGGAGCTCAATGTTCGCTGGCCCTAACTGGGGTCTGCACGTTCTTCGATGAAGACCAAGCAAACAAATACCAGTCACATTTCTCTCGAACTAGTCTGTATCGTTGAATTATTTCAAGCAGGAAAAACAGTGTACCAAAGTCGGGCTAGTCAGTTTATGTTCAAATCGGATACAATGCAATGATATCATTTGACATACATATATTCTATGTTTATCGAGCAGTACCTCGCGTCGTCGTCGCGCGAGAGTACCGGCTAATCCGTACACGAGTGTACGGCTCCGCATTCAATGTCGACACTGTTTCCCAGCTTGTCAAGACGTGGATACTTGGAGCAGAATTACAAGCTTCTGATAGTGGAGTTCTTTGGGAGATTATCGAGGCTATGTAGTAGATATTCATGAAGGTGAGAAAGGCGGAAATTGTTGAAGAAAATTCAAAAGAAGGTTGAAAGGATCGCGGCGGACGTAAGGAAAGATGCGTCATGTTATGCAATTGCATGTCCAGCAATCTCTCCCTGCTTCGAAGTACATAATTCGCTCGATAATCCGCCGCAGTCGGATTGGAAGGTCCCATTTGGCGCCCGCGTGGCTTACGCATTTTTCAAGAGTCAAGTCCATAAAATTGGTCTACAGCATCATTCAAACAATAGTCCCCAAATCCATTTTTAAAAACTGTAGAGTACAGTTGAATAAAAATTTTCGTGACATTTCAGATGCACGTCAGCCAAGTAGCCCTTTGACATACTTCAACAAGTCGCTTCCCTGAACGTAAAGCAAATGAGCGGCGATATGAAAGAAAAAGTAGAATATTGCCTTACCCCTCTGGCTTTTACGCCATTCACCATATTCTCAACTCCATCATCCTCCATATCATCTTGCGCGACCCTCCGTCCATCGGCGTCATCTCCGGCCAGCACGCTGTCGATTCTCGACATCTGATGTCTATGTGACATCCGGTACCGCAGGACAACAGTTAAGACTGCGCGCCAGCCTTCCATAGCATTCGGACTGGACGTTCCATTTAGTTGGGAAGTTGAAGAACTCGAGCGGACATGCAAGTTGGTCAAGCGCGAAGAGGAAACAGACACCGCAGAAGGAGACGTAGGTAGCGTAGGCACTACCGTTGAGCGAACTACATAGGGGCAATACGAACGATGCTCTTTCAGTAGATCAAACTGTCTACGTGCCAAGATACTATTAATTCTTTTCGGCGGCTGGGGTGAAGGGATGCTATCGGCTTCCGAGGATTCTACAGGAGCTTGTGGTGGTGGCTTGGGGGGTGCAAATGCCCAGAGACCAACGCGTCTTTGACATAAGACGCAATGAAGTAGAGTAGTATCTCGTGCTACGGTTTGGGATATGGCACTACGCAGAATTGGCTTGAGGCTCTCCGTAGGACCGCCTGGTGTCACGGAAGAGGCTCGAGAAAATGAAGGGGTCCGAGCGGCGGATGGTATTCGAGAACTTGAACGTGATGTAACGGCAGAACGAGACCGTTCGGGAGCCAGGCACCATCCAAAGAGAGAGGTCACAATAGCTGTTTGAGAAGGTTCCGGGCGCGTCTGAGGAGCAGATGAAGATGAATCAGACGATTCCAGCGAATCAATCTCGCGAGGTAACTCAAAGGAAGAAATAACAGTTCGTAGAGAATTAAGCTGGCTTTGAGTCTATTCGAAATAAGCATTTGTAACAGAAGAACATAAGAAACGTACCAGGGGATGCTTAACTTCCACTTCTTGAAGTAGAGCATCCAGGGTAGCGGCATTTATCTTGACGTTCTGCGCGGTGGATGCCGGTGACTGAAGGGGTATTCGATATATCGAATCTAAGATACGATTGAGTTCACATGTAATAGAAATAAATGAGCAGAATACGCACCATCGCATTGTCTCGTTCTCCAAGGACATCCATTTTTGTGAGTTTGCACCAGCGACACTCGTTGTTTCTCGATCAGAGCATTTGCTGAAACGAGTTTAACAGAGCACTCTTTCTGTACGAAAAACTCTTACCGGCATCTCTAGACAACCCCGCCTTACTAGCGACTACCCACGATGCATTGCATAACCCGCACACCAATCGATCCTTCCCGTCATTGATCCAACCGCACTTTGCAGCTGCAACTGCATCAAGAGCTGGAGGTTTGTTTGCATAAGTAGCAAGTTTGAAGGTTTCAAGACGCCCCAAAAAAGACGGTACAGAGGACGGTCTGTAGTTAGCCAATGGTGACAAGGGGGACGCAGGAGAATTATATTCTCCTGATTTGTGAGGAAAAGCTCTTCGCGTTTTGGTGGCAGCTCGAGAAAGAATGGCGGAAAGATTCGGAGTGCCTTTGGATAGAGAGCCGAAGTTGGAACCAAGTGGGTTTCTGATTTGAGGAGATAAAGAGCCAATCGTCTCAGAAAATCGATAGAACCAGCATGTAGCAGAGTTGAACTGACTTGAACGGGTCGGAATTCTTGGACTTTATACCGTATTTTGCGAGCGTTGAGTAAATTGAACGGGGGTTAAACGGCTTCTTATTCGAAGAGCTCCGAGTTGAAAGTTCACTTGGAGTCACAGCAGCGTCAAGAGTTTCGAACGCATCGTCAAGTTTCCGCTGCGATTGAGAAATGTTTAGCGCTAATTTTGACTGTGCGAGTTGTCTCTACCTTCGTTGCTCGTACATTTGTAGCGGACGACGAGTCGTGGTGAGTATTGTGGTCCATAATAATTGGATGAAAGGGAAGAATCGTCAGACGTCGTTGGACGTCGTCAAAGTTGAGAACAAACCTGTTAAGCGCTCATAGCCACTCTCACCTGGCGTCTATCTGTTTAGCGCTCATCCGGTCAATTATCGAAGTACCGAAATTCTACTGTCTACAGCAATGAGATACAGTACATTTATTGAATCCGCCCTTTTTCCGTCCAGCACTCACGATCATACTCCATTAGGTCGCGCTTCCGAAAATCTGGTACCGTCTGCAGATACTTGGACCAATCTCATCATACTGTGCCTTGGTATGGCAGGAAGTATAGAATTCGGGCTGCAGCAGTGATTATAAGTGGCAAGCTAATTGGAAGTCATCGGAGCAACATACGAGCGATGCTAGCAAAGATCCACCAAACCACACGGCGTACCTGTTACAGGTTCGAGGGCAAGGTAAAAACGGTATGTTAAAAAAAAGTCTAACGTACCTCTGCCGTTTATGAGAAATAACATCAACTTCCACGCCGGAAGACTGAAGATGAATCGTTAAATAATCGGGGTTTTCCGATACGTCGTAAAAGGACAAACCCTGTGTGCAGCGCCACTAGCAAGGACGCTGGCATCCAAACGACGGTCCACCAGTTGCTTTAAATCTCGCTTGAGACGGTTACCAAAGTGTTGGAACATTGTAGATCCACCAGAAAGAACAATGTTCTACAGAACACGTTAGGTAGATCATCGTGTTCTTGCACAAACTGTTCGTACCTTGTACAAACCGCGACGAACATCGATGGGTGATTGTTGAATGACTTCATCAACAATTTCCGGAAGAGGGGTTAAAAAGTCGGAAGAATATATCTCAGGATTGAAGAAGATTTCGGGGGCAAGAAATCGTTCGTATCCAACATCGACGCTGTATTTCTACGACGAAATTTAACCCAAACACAGCGCAAAAACTTTCGGATAGCTCACCTGCCCGGTGACACTGTGTTCACCCTCGTATCTCTCGAAATATTTGTACGGTTCGGTATCGTACTTCCGAAACTCTTTCACGATGTCTTGACAGACATAGCTGAAGTTTTCCTTCACTTTCCCAGCAACGTAGAGCTGATCTTCTCGAGGAATCGCGTTCTCACCTCGCTCTCGCATAAGATTGAGAACGAATTGAGTGATATCGCGGCCCGCGATTGGGATATGCTTGATCGCGCTTCCAATAACGTATCCTTCGGCGCAGGGGATAACATGGGTGACACCGTCACCAGAGTCAATGACAGTGCCTGTTAGTGTACGATCGGTGACACGGTTGGAGGACCATGACGCGGCCAGAGCAAGGACGGCTTGGACAGCGATGTAGAGACCTTTGATATTGAATGATTCGAAAAAGATTTCGGCAGTTTGCTCTCTATTTTCGGGTGGGTTGAGAGGTGGTTCGGTCTACATGAGATTGATTTAGAGATCATTACAAAGATAGATAAAACTGCGGGCATACAAGGAGAAAGTAATGATCCTCAGGCTCCGCTCTGAGATATTTGAAGATCGTTTGTTCCCAATAACGTTCCATATGGTCCCAATTATCGATCATTCCGTGGCGAATTGGATAGTGTACTCCATATCCCGGCGTTTTCGCGTTGGCAAGGGCTTCATCGCCGATGAAGAAATCAAGATCTTCGACACCACGTTTGGAAGCAAGATGACCAGGTTTTGACGGCAGAGGAGGAGCTCGAGATGATTGAGCGGCGGGGCCTCGAGTGGCTATTGCGGTGGGAAAGACGCTGTACAATGCTGTATTGGAATCCTAACCTGAGACGTGAACTAACGGAAACTCACAACGATGGATCGGAGTTTCCAGCGAATCTGGGAATAGGTTAACAAGCAAATACAGGAAAAGGTAGATTTGCATACCCGACTTTGGAGTACCCTGTACCATTGTCGCATATAATCGGTGCCAGTAAAGACATGATGATCTTGAGAAACAAAGTGCAGTGCGTAGCAGATGCGTAGTGAGCGAATGAATTGACGCGGTGTTTGGCTGATGCCTTGGTTCAAAACAAGTCCTAACCCTAACCCCAATTCTACCATCGACCGAGTCGGAGCATGGGCGTCGGAGCATAGCGATATACCTATGTAGGCTGGCATTCGTGTATATGTGGTTTTCAGGTAACATCTGTCCAATCGAAAGGTAACAAAAGAACCAGACAGTTTTGACACTATTTATCCCAAGATTTCAAGCCAAGTACATGGTTCCAACGATCCTCTCGGTGGTCAGCGTCAACACCGACTCTCCGGTATGTAAAGAACCAATTCCCCAATCAAAAAAAGACGCATACTTCGTAACATAGACCGCGATTTTTATTTTCAATCTTCTCTATCTCCTCGCAGTTAATTTAAAGAATACCCCTCACTCGTATACGGCGGTTGGACGATAAACCTTGTAGTACGTGACAAATGACTACCCTCGGCAGGTATCGTGCGCGCCACGCGATTACTTCGTTCCCATAAGCCGCAGGCATTGCAAAGCTGGAAAGAAGTTTCAAGGTTTTTTTCAGGCCCTCCAATCGAGTCCTTTCGCCAAAGGAATAGCAGCAACATGACTTACATGTTTCCCAGGATGCAACTTGGACCTTCGCCATAGAACAGTGTGGGTAACACCGCAACTAAAGCACGTTTTGACCGGCGGTGCTTCCGGAACCTTTTTTTTCGTGAGGGACGAAGAAGGAGGCGGATATGGTTGTGGATTCACGATGAGAGGAAAATTAATGTATCGGCCAGTGTGTGGGCTCGCGGCAGTAGAATTCGGAGATTCTTCGATATTGTAATCACGGCGACTAGGTAGTTGTGGTACAGGAGGCGAGAAATGGGATGAACCGGAGCGCTGTGACCTATGAGATTTTCGAGTGAGCTGGGTGGCCGGTGATGTAGCATCACACCTACGGGAAGTTAACATTGGCCGGAACGCCATTTACGCCTCTGTAATCTTTGTCTGTATCACCTTGACGTCCATGGTTACTCCCGCCAAAGTTCTCCGCATGGGCATGTTCAGGACGAAGCTCGGTGTCTATCTAAGAAACACAGAGCCGAGGGAAAGGGCGTCAGATTGAAAAGGAAAAAAAGGGAGATAAAGTTCAAAAACTTGCGGGAGCTATATCAGGAGGGAAAATCCCCCTTGGAGGTGTACGATAGGCTTCTTTTTAAGGGTCGTAAAGTTGCTCTACAAAGAAGCAAAATCACCGCCACTTACCGGAAACAGGTACATGTCTTCGTCCAGGATTCGTTTTGTTGTGCGCCCTCGACGAAGAAAAAATATGTTGCGAATGATTCGGCTTGGATGGATGACGTTCTGACACGGTCAAACCATTGACCGTCGATGAGCGATGATTATGGTGAGACTGATGCGGAGAAGACATATTGGGTAGAAAAGTAGTAGAGTCAAGAGTGGGATTCAGTAGTGACGGAATCGAGCATTTATAAGGCCCGTTTTGCCCGTGCGGGTTATTTGCCATTATTTTTTTGAGGCAGACGTACGCTAGAGTTTAACCGCCACAACTTGAGAAGACAAAAACACAAGGGGGCTGATACATCAGCCTGTCGGCCTAGGGGCTGACGACAGTACGTTTCCACAGACACATTAATGATGATTACAACGAAACCTTTAAATAAAGTGTATTAGCGCGGCTTGATTTCTGGTGAGTCTGTTGTATGCGCCTTACTTATCACCCTGGACCCCAACAGCAAATCTATACAAACTGGGCCGCGAGGCATGTCCACGATCAAGGATCAAATTCTCCTCTGGTAGACCCCTCATTTTCTAAGCCTAAAAATTGGCTCGAACTGAGTTTTCACAGTTTCGGAGTCGCAGTCTGCGAACACTTTGTAGCACTCCTGGTTCCGCCGTGAGGACGAGCACCACCACAAAAGTTAAGCGACACCATAAAATTTTTCTCTTTAGCCGGATGTACATACAACTTGGAAATCATTCCTACGTAGATGTCAATCATAGGCTCTCTGTTCCGGTCACAGCTACGACGGGCTCTGTTCGATGTAGCTGATTTCTGACCTGGATTTTGCAACAACACGTCAGCCCGAGTCCACCCTCGATTCGAAAAAATTAATCACCTCAACAACCATGTCGGCAGGAATATCCGGAAGACTCTCTAGAGCTTCACCGTTCCATGGTAAAATTTCCCACTGTGTCGGAGCGTTGCTAATACAAAGACAGATATCCTCCGGAAGATGAGCGCCATGTTCAAGGTTAAAATGTTCCCGGACTCCTCGCTCTTCTGCGGAGTAATTCGGTGATTCAGTCCCAATGTCTTAGCATTTACAAGTACAGGTACCTTCAGTCATTGCTGTTAACTGCTCCATCATGCCCCGGACAATGTTTTCCGCGGCCTCTTTGTATACTCTCCGTCTCGCAATTTCCAGTACTAATTTCCGAAACGCCGTTTGATATGAAATGTACCGCTGCTGAAGGTCTTCAACTGTCAACAAATGTCGTTGCATTTCTGAAAATCTATCCTCGCATTCCAACTAGATGTGAACGCAGTTCCTCAGCGTACAGCACACATACCCCACATAATGGCGAGTTCACACGAACCTCCGTAGTTTCTTGTGTGTGTAGCATCTCAATCATGATATCTCCAAGTTCGTCCAATTCATCTAGCACGCTGGATAACCTCTTGAGATGTTCTTGATTGTTATCACGAAGCTCAGAAAGCTGTTCGCTGCGCAGTTGGTAATGAGTTGTTGAAAGAATCCACATGACCGAACACATACTGTGTTGCTGTGACAGAGGAGAGATTTTCTTTTAGTTCAGCCAAAATAGATGGGAGTTCCTCAGTATCTCGATTCATATCTAGATTCAGAACTAATTCAGTTATAAGGGTGAAACAAGGTGTATTGAATGTACCTTGCAAATCGTCCTCACCAAACGCATCACCGGCCTCGCTTTCTCGGAGCGCATGTGCCATTTGATCATAGTGGGCCGCGAGACTCTCCAAGTGACCTGCCATTCCAACTTTGGCATGGTCCTGCGAATTGATAAGAAACTCGATGGGCGGGGGAGGTGTCAATTCGGGCAGGTACCCGCGAATGACACTGATAGCGGCAGTTAATTTTTCAGGATACTCGAGCGTACGATCCATACTGTCCTGCGAGTGCAAGGTCATACTATAGTAATGAAACATTCCAGATATTAGACATGCCTGGATGATGGTCCTCTGCTCCTCCATCGTTTCGAATATATCTTCTATTGCCTGATCATCCACAAAATCGCGAAGAGATTTCCAATCCCTTCGGTCGGTTTGAAACTTTGGTCTATGAACTTGAATAGTATCCGAAGGGCTCCGGGAAAGGATGTTGGGCTGATTGGGTGAGGTGTCCTCAGAATCCTGACTGCCAAAAATAGACGAGGCGGCAGAGGTCTGATGAAACTCTGGTGGAACGGGTTGGGATCCTAATTCGTCCAGAATCTTGTCTAATGCCTTAGTATGTTTGCCTCGAAGCTGATCCCAGTCCTAGACGGTCCCAAGAAATGATAAGGAAAAAGTATGGAAGCTCTGCTTGAAGTACAATACCTCAACTTGCCTTTTGAGCTTGCTACGCTTTTCTTCGAGGCTTTTTGCGACATTTTCAGCCAGCTAGTCGCGCATGAGAATGCAAAAGTAGGGACAAAAATGATAAGTGTACCTGAAGCTGCTCGAGAACACTGTCTGTAATCCATCTGACCTTGGCGTCTAATATGAGCACATCGACTGAAGTCTGGGCTGAAGAGGTGGAAAGCTCGTTGGCTTTTAAACAAAGCTGTTCGCCGTGCTGCAGAGACTTTTTTGATTGAAGATGGAGAGAGACAATGTGGGGATCAGGCGCTGGGGGAGTGGCCATTATCGTGGTTTGTAACAAACCAATGCCTTGAACCCAAACTGTCATGTCCATATCTCTCTGTCTTGCGTGCTCATCTTCCCTTCCACCACGTCCTCATGAGCCCATATTTACTACCCAATGTTGCTCCAAACCGATATGCTCTTCTTGCATCTCCGCCAATCCACGTCTCGCACGATACAATCCCTGTCTGGCTTGCCTTGGAGGAGTTGACGCAGTTGGATCCAGAAGCAGTAAAGGAATGCAGAAAATGCAGAATGTGAACCTTGATGGCGCCGTTCGCGATGAGGATACTTTTGTCTTAGGCGACGACGAAGACTCTAACGAGGGAGGTGCTCCTCCACCACCTTACCTTGAACAGTCACCTTCGCCCCAAACTCAGCCTGAGAACGTTCCAGAAAGCCGAACGAATGACGTTGGGACTCAGTCTGAATATTACCTCCAGCGAGGAGATACTTTGCACGGAATCGCACTGAGATTTGGCATAGACGTATGTTCATTTTGCTTCAAGTCTTTCCCAGCTAATGCTTCTTTACTCAGGCCCGCGAGCTATGTCGATTAAATAAGCTTTCTCCTAGCACTCTAAGTACAACTCCTCATTTACTCCACACCCGAACTGTGCTACTCCTTCCCTCTTCTGCTCGCACTAAGGACACGGCCGGGAACAGTCTACTGACGCCCAAGGATGCTAATGATGCCCAAGACAGACTGAGAGCGGTGAGACGAACTCGTGAACGAGCAGAGAAGCGTATACAAACGATAACCAAAGAAGTAGATTGGAGAGTAGCGAAAGCCTATGTCGCCCTGGCGGAAGAGGAAGATCTTGACCAATTTAAAGCACAGCATGATCTCAAGCAGAAGGAAAATGTTGGGTCCAAACTTGGTACACAGATGGGTGCTGGGTCTCATTTCTCAAACTTAGAGATGCTAGCATTGGATAGGTATCTTGAAGATGATGAATGGGAAGGCAGAGAACGGAGGGAAGGAAGATCTATCGCCATTCCAAGTTTTCCTCTTACAGGCAGAACAGAAAATTCGGTCCATAAACGGTTCACTTGGAAGTAGGTTTTGGGTGTCAATACACGCTCTCTACCGGATAGATTGTATATCAAAGCTATTAGACCTATCTAATTTCATCTCAAGACTCGTTACGTCTAATGAATAAAGAGTATGTGGGCACTGAAATCAGTTTTCAAAGAAATCGCGTATACAACCCGCTCGTTCCACGGAAATGGAAATGAACATGGACTCGAAGCAATCTTCCCATGAGGCGCATCCATTGTTGAAAAGGAGTAACAGGGAGGGAGCTCATGTTCTTCGCACTTATATGATCGTATTTTTACATACGCCAGCCACTTTGCCTCAGCTGTGATTCCACCCCCGCGTTGAAAGAGCGATCAACAATGACCGACGACGAACTGAGGATCGCGGTCCTGAGCAACAACAAGGGAACAGCCGAGAAAAAAAGTATAGAAGCATCAGATTGAAGCTACGAATTATTGAGGGCCTCTGGTACAGTAAGTTCGCGGGAATATGAAATTACCTACCTCGGGGGAATCCAATCGAGGAGAAAGAGACGTACATTCTCGCCTTCTGTCACGCAATCTCAAAAGCGAGTCAATGATCAGAAAGCTTCAACGACAAAACCGGTAGTCTTGGACGTACATATGTTCGAACCGATGCGCACATACACACAAACTTTCACTCTGACACCGAGAGAGAGAAAACGGGATCCTCAACACTAAGTATGACCCTAGTCGGCTGCAGAGAGTTCGCTAAAAGAAATCTTCCATCTAAAAGAGTCATCCAGCATTAGATGGAAGCAACGCAGAATCCAAACACGTACTGGGCATATCATTCTCCTCTGCTCGCCAAAGCGCTTCAGCCGGATCCTTCGCAACTCCGCTGACTACATGTCGTTTGACTAGACGTTTCTGTGCTTCATCGATGGCCAGTTCGAGATACCACCGTTCATCTAAGAGAAGGGCAGCTTCTCTCCATGAACCGACATTGAGCGCAGTGTATAAACCTTCTATAATTACGAGACGATGATGAGGATGAATCTGGACGGCATCGGGTTCTGGATCTTTAATCGCATGGTCAAAGGAAGGCGCAGTGATAGTCTGCGTGTCTGGGGTGATTTCCTCGCGCAGTTTTCGAACGAACTGCAGGTAAGCTGGACCGTCAAAAGTCCAATGTATTCCTCGTCTATCTCGAGCGAGCTTGGGATCGGGAAATTGGTCTAGTTGTGCACGAGTAAGATGCCAGCCGTCGAGGGAAATCAGGATTGGCTTTGAAGGATCATTCTCAAGGAGAGCATCTGTGTACTTGAGAAGAAGATTCGCAAAAGTTGATTTGCCTGTTTATGAATGAAATAATATTAGAACTACTAAAAAGACGAACAGCAAGGCTAACCAGAGGCAGGAATTCCATATAACCCAACCAAAAGTCTCGCAGTTCCTGGTATTCCAGCTAAATGTTGAAGCAGATCTCTGGCCAATCCCCTTGCTGTTTCATCCATTGAGCGTCGACGTGAAAGCGCTGACAGTGACATAACTTGAACCCAAACTTTCACTACCTAATATGGATGGTCGTGTATTGAAACGGTAAATTCACCGAGCACTTTGTAATTTCGCATCTTTATCAACGACCATCTCCAGCTCAGACCCTTCAACAATACAAGATAAATTTCTCGTAGGGTATCAAGGATGGTAGGCTGATCTGTTCAGACGCTTCTCAGATCATTCACCAAGTCCTTAGGTTTACTTGCGCTGGAGATGGCGAACCTATAGATCCAGGTCTCGTTTCGTCAAGCTGACCGTACATTTCCCAAGTTTTACTCAAATTCTTCAGGTCATCACGGCTGGCTCCACTGGTACAATCATCCAATTGCAGACGGTGGTAGGCCCATGATCGATCCATGGCCAGATGTGTCAGAATACACTCCTTCAGAGCTCTATCAAGCTCCAGGCATCAAATTTCCCAACGGAGAACCAGCCACCCTATTTTCTTCTCGCCATCCAAAAACTGTTCAAAGGTATGCCATGCCATTGCACCCACTTTCGCCGCGCTGAGATTTGTTCTCAGACACTTCAATTGGATGGCGCGACACAGTATAGATGGTGTTTTCCTACAGCGATTCTTAGGTGTGTGCGATCCGGAACATCAAAGTAAAGGCATACGGCGTCTTCGAGATGAAATTGGCGACCGCGTCAGGGAAGCCGCGGAGAAGGAAGGACGTGTATTTGCATTAATGTGCGGCTGCAATCCAGTCTTATCATTCCCTTCTCTGCTGAAAACTTTTGGTCTGCCAGGTATGATGTCTCAGGGGTGAAGCCCGAACGAGTCATGAGCATTTTAACCAGAGACTGGAGCCATCTTATTCATGATCAAGGGATTCTAGACAGCCCGAATTACCTTAAGGAAAAGGGGAAGCCAGTGATTGCACTCTGGGGTTGGTTTTGTCATACAAACTCAATATATCCTTCCACTCACTCTTTTTACTCGCATTTAGGGTTTGGCTTCCACGGAAGAAATCATACTCCCGAGCTGGTGAGGGAAGTTACACGCTTCATTAGAGATGTTACACCTGGTGGAGCATACCTGATGGCTGGTATGTGCCCAGTCGATCTCAATCTCATGTCATATCCATTTTTCTTCTCCAGGAACACCTACTCACTGGAGAAGAGCCGTTGAAGACGCGGATCGTAATCCTGCCTTCCTTGACGTATGGCTCAATGAATTTGATGGGCTGAGTCCATGGTTGGTAGGAAGATTACGAGACGAAGAAGCTGTGGATAAATTTGCCGAGCAGTTCATGAAGGCCGACATAGATCTGTTGAAAAAGAATCACGAGGAAGGCAAAAGGAAGATTGACTATATTCCTGTGGTATATCCTGGCTTTTCTGTAGGTCGAGTTTTTGTTCCCCAAAGCAGAAATCGGCTGGACTTACTCACATTCATGACTATCTCAAGGGCTTGAATCTTAGTCAGGGCGAATGGGGCTTTAATCAGATCAAGCGAAATGGGGGAAGGCTCCTGTGGCAACAAATTTTCAATGCAAAGCGGCTTGGCCTAAGGACTATGTATGGGTAAGTCGAACTGGTTCTTGAATATTGAACGCCGTGTCGAGACTGATCTATGTTTGTTCTAGAGCTATGTGGGATGAGTATGTCCTCCCAAACCTTATTGATTTCATTTGAATTCTAATCCAATACCCGCGATGATTTAGATATGACGAAGGAACTGCCCTCATGCCTGTTGTCGAAAAGACTCGTCTGTTGCCTCGTGCTGAAAAGTTTTCCTTCTTGGCTCTCGATGCGGACGGCTATGATCTTCCAGCAGACTGGTAAGTGACATTGCATGTTCAGACCCTAAAGCTAATTTCTTCCCTTTTGCAGGTATATGAGAATATGTGGTTTTGCGGCAGAAGGTCTGCGTAGCGAAAGGATGATTCATGAGACTTTCCCGTCGAAGGAATTGCAAGATTATTGGTCGACACGACCTCGTTATGAGCAAGTCAAAGCTATATCGGAGAGTTCTGGGTCTGGCACAAGGAGTGATGATGGGGATGATGGGGAAGGAAGCCGGTCTTACAACGATTGGCTAGCAACTCAGAAAGATGGGAAAGATGAACCGCCTCCGCCTCCTTACTCCCTTCAAGCAGAGGAACCTGCTGCTAGTACTTCATCAGCATCACATGCTCAAGTTGGCGACCCTCAGTTGCAGCAGTCGCCGCACAATCAACAAATGTCAGCAGCCGTAGTTTCGCTCGCATCTACCTTCTCTCGCCAGTCAATATCGTCACCATCTGCTGCCTCAGACACTGCATCGTCGGCGTCGAGTTCCAATACAAGGCCTCCTCTCCACCCCTCTCATCCGAGTAGAACCTCCTCAGGTTCCAGCGGGACTGGAAGCTCGTCGTCGATATCTCGACCTCCAGCCCATCCGTCTCGCCCTCACCCCCCGGAACCAAACTTTTTATCGAGACCACACTCTGTCTCCGTTTCACAACCCCACACACAAACGCCGACCCAAAGTCAGCCGCTGGCTTCAACTAGCTCACCCCAGTGGCCGCCTGCAGAATGGAATGCAGCTGCTGGTCCTAGTCGGCCATCTTCTGTTCCTTATCAAGCTTACCAGCCAGGTAGACCTTTAGCTCATGGCTCACTTCGACCAACGACAACTCCACCGAGACCTACCGGCGCTCCAGATCCGATGGCCTCTTCGTTCCACGAACAACCAGCGCGGCCACAGTCACATACATCTCTTCGGCCAGCGGTATCTTCTTCGAGACCCGAAACTCCTTATAACTCTCAGAGTGGACCGCAGACAAGTCCGCTGCCTCATGGTGCGCCATCAATGCCTTTCCTGCAAGATCATGCTCCCAATGCGCCGAACTTTTCTCCTCCTGGGCCGAGCTCACCTCCCCTCGGAAGTCCATCGTTTCCTCCAGGACCGTATGGTCCAGCAGCGGTGCATAATTCCCCATCTGTGCCCAGTACATACCATTCTTCCTATTCACCGCCTCCTGGCAATCCTTCCTTTCCTTCTGGACCTTACAGCCCGACGACGGTTCCCTCACCGGAAGTTCCGTACGCTGCTCGTCCTTCTCATCCTTCTCAGCCTTATGCCGGTAGTTCTTATCCGGGAATGAGTCCTCCGCATAGTCCAGTCGCTCAAGGAAGATATCCAGATCAATATTATGGATCTTCACTGCATCATGTGGATGGGGCGTATCCCCCGCCTCCGATGCAACCGTACCAAATGCCAGGTCATCCTCCCGCCCCAAGCCCTTATCCGCACGAAGCACCAGGACCCTGGGCTCCGCATCCACCGACCCAAACCCGTGAGTGTAACGCATAATTCATAATTTTTCCTTCTAACGTGTTACAGACCCCTCATATTCGCCTTCACCGGTACCCCCCAATCAATACCAGGCCCCTTACGCAAACTATTCTTATCCTCAACAAATGCCCCAGACATCTTCGACGTCCTCGAGTCTTACGAGATATGCGCGAAACGCCGTTGATAAAGTGGCTGGACAAGACACTCGACAACAGTTTGAGAATACGTTGGGAAGTTTAGCTCACAGTAAGTGTCATGGATTCCTCCCGTCCAGTGGATTAGATTTTTCAATGTTAATTCTTCAATTCCTTACATAGGTGGCAGCAAACTTCTGGGGAAATTTACCAAATAGTCGTCAAGCAGGAAGTCAGAAGCGCAATATTAATTGGATAATTTCGAAGGACTTGACTCGCCTTCCGAGCAAGAAACACCAAATGGAGAGAAAATGGCATTGGACAGTTGACGCGAGTCAGAGATCTAGCTCAGTCACAATCTTGCCTCGTGTTCATTAGAGAAGAACGACGATCGTGCTTCGTGTAAAACTGAAAGAGTAAGAGTAAAAACTTTTATTACGGTTGCGAACTTTGCTCGACCTGGAGCCTGCCGTTTTGTCTGTCTTCTTGGAGTCAATTTCAAAATCACGAAAGTTTTCCAGCTTCCCATTGGTTCCAAATTTTCAAGAGTGCAAAGCTTCTGCTTCCTGTAAATTCACCCTCATTACCACGTTTCAGCGAAACTGTATTCTCATCAAAGAAGTTGTGCGTAAGGGAAGATCATGACAAGCATGACAGTGACGGTCTACAATAATACCTCGAAGCGGCGATAGACAGATAGGACCTGACCTCGGAGACTGGTTCAATTTTTGCATCACTCTGCGGGTTTCACTTGAAATGACATTTACTTAGACTTGACGGAAGGCTATTTTGCTTACGGATCGTTGCGACGTGAGGGAGCGGTCGTCAGAAGCTGTTTCAGAGTCCGGCAGTCGTAGCATGAGGTAAAAGGAAGCTGTAAATTTTTGGAAAAAGATTCCAAGACAAGACGCTTGAAACGTGTGCAAAAACATGAAAGTTTTCCAAGTCGTTTAGTTGCGAATCATGCAGCTGGATATGGCCAAAGAACAGCAGGTCTTGTTTTAGAATCGAGGGCCCGAGGCTGTGGAAGAGAAAGCCATTGCGAAGGACACTCAACGAGCGAATACCATTAGACTCTTCTGTGATGGGGCCATGAGGAAAAGAAGTATCTGTTAAAGTTAGGTAAAGACCGCCCGCGAAGATATGGAGGCTGCAAGTCGAATTGGACGAAAAGAAGGATGGTCATTATATATAATACTGTTCGTTCAACGGTTAATGATTCCCCTTGGCCCATGCAATCACATTATTATTCCAACCACCCTTCCCTCCTCCTCCCTCAAAATGCAAATTATTCTGCCCCCACAGACCACTATCCAGTAGTCTCAGCGTGCCATACAGAGTCCTCTGGCTTCTCAGACGGATCGCCGACGACTGGCTATCCTGATCACGAGTATCCGTATTTTTTTGATCGCAGGGGGACATCGATAAATGCGCTGTCCAGTCCCTCCGTGCTGCCAGCTATGAACCACAACGCCACCGGCTTATCAGAAACCGGGGATCTCTCTGTTGCACTGGCGAACGTCTACGCCGAGGACACCCTTGCTTATCACCAGTCCTGGAATCTCCCCTCAAGCCACGGACATGCACGTTTGGCGGAATCTACCGCTTTAGGGTCTGATTTTTCATTTAAAAACGCCTCCTACTCTGGCCCAGCATTATCTCCTACACCAAAGCTTCCTACCCCTTCCGAGATGGCTATTCTAATGAGACCCAACAGCAGACAATCGCCTTCAGAGCTCCCCCCAAAGCTTCCTCCTGTCCCGCTGCATGCGGTCGGCACAGACCTTGTATCCACCCTTCCGCCTCCCGAGGAAGAGCTAACGCTTGCCAGAGAGCGAAAGCATGCTTGCTCCATGTGCCACAAGCGGTGCGTATGACACAGTCGGTTACTTCCTGAGCTCATATGGCCCTCTTCTGCTTAGCTTTGACCGACCAAGTACACTCAGAAAGGTGAGCTGTCTCGACAATGTTTTGACGTGTTCATGAGGTATGTTGACTTTCGAACTAAGCATCTGCTGGTACATACGGGAGAAAAAGGCACATACTTTTTTGATCCTTAGATTAGCATCTACTCGCTGACGTCTTGATCTTGCCAGCTTTCCAATGCGAAACTTGCGGTAGGCGATTTGGTGTAGCTTCCAACCTGAATCGTCACGTCCGTCGATGTATCTTGAAGCCTGTCAACACGATGCATTCTTCTTCTGCGATATCTGCCGCAACGGCAGATTCTTCCCCGGAACCTACTACTCCTACCGTAGGCTCACCCTCCCGTTCCCATGCTCCCTGCGCGGCTCCTCGTGCAGCGAGGGCCCAATCGGCCGCTCAACCTCACAAACGCCGAAGACGTGCTCCTTCTCCTTCCCGATGGATACCGGAATCACTCCGCGGTTTCGTTCTCGAGGGGATACAAAAGACGACGTCAGTTCCTCTGCCGCCTGTCAACCCGTCAGCATTTGATGAACGCGATTCGTGGGACGAGAACGTTGGCAATGCACCCTATCATCCTCGAGAATGGATTTTCAAACCGCGACTTCCTGGTCCGGGAATCAACAGCTTTGTATTTGGCGGTCAAGACGTCCGAAATATTGGCGGCGGTGGAGGGCGGGAACAGATTTTGGGCAGAATCATGGTATTTTGAGAATACGCATTGCGTAACGAAGAACTAGATCTAGGCTTAGTATACTTTACCTGGAAGCTCGATCTTGTTGACCATGGAGTCTTGTTCGTTACCAAAAGCAGGAGTCAGAGCTTACGGTGGAAAATGACAGTATCTGTCAGAGAGTGAAATAATCCGAGAGTTTGCTAAAGAAATTTGTAACATTGGAATATGACATACATTTGTTATTACATGAGATCTTTGTCCATCATTCGGGGCGTTTGTATTCTCTGAATAATTCAAAGTGTCGTATCTCTCTACCCACAACTCCTTTCACAACCTCGTCTCGCCAAGGAGTACTGGTAGCTGACTTCCACTCAGGACTTTCCCAATACTTTCCGACTGAAAAATCATGGACAGCAATGTATTTGAGCACGGGAATTCCGAGATCCTCGGAAGTTCGCAGCATGTTGTTTCCGAGAACGTATCTCCTGCTTCTCAGCCAACCAGGAATCTTGGATAGCATGGGTATATGTTCCACCTCATACCACTTGTTAAATTCAGCCTCTCCTTCTGGCATGACCTCCATTTGCACATAGCAGACAAACTTTGGAGGAAAATCGGAGGCTGAAGCGCTGGAGAGAGTGGAAGCGAAGATTGTGGAGTAAGCCCTTCGGTTCAAGTACTGGACTTCCCCAAGAAGACGCTTGTCTCTATCCGAACCGTTTGCTTTGACAGCCTGGTATTCAGGGCCGTCTGCCACACTGGGTTCAGAAATGTCATACAACGTCAGATAGGTAGGTTTCTGTCCATCGACTGCCTTGAAACGAGCGGCATTGTAAAAAGTTGGAATCGTAAGTCGGGCAGGAGCATGCTCGGTATCGTACCAATCTGGAAAGCAATAAATGACCTGACTCTCACGTAAATAAAGATGGTTGATAACAGACCATGATATTCTGCTTCGTCCACCCTCGGGCCAGGCTCAAGGAGTACGAAAGAAAGACCCTTAGCTTCTGTTGGTGGTAACATGGTGAAGGAGGCGGATGAAGATCGTCAGTAATGGGTAGGGAAAAACTTCCTGCTTTAGTTCGACGGAAGTCCGATAGTCGGGCCAGTGAGAAAGATCTGCCGCGGCACGGACGACCGGTTGCACTCCCCGGTCAAAGCTGCAGTTACGAGAACGACCTGAAGTCGAAGGCTGGCTAAATGGAATCAATATTCGTAGGTTACCTGTCCTTGGATGGAGTCTATACAAGCTGGCCGCACTAAGTAGGTGGGTTTTCGTACTTGGTTTTTTTAAAATTTGCTTTCGTTGCAGAGCAGCCGAGTGTAGCAGCTCCATTGGCTCCAAGTTTCTACATATCGAAACTAGGAAGCTACGTTGTGTTTATTTCTACATGGTAGATGGTATTTTGAAAATCAAATGACGATGCACCGCCAGTACTTGACTAATTATGACTTTATCCGACTGATGAGATCTGCAACTCACACATTTGTTCTTGTTTTTTAGCGAATTGGGGTGGTACAATTAAATTAGACACTTTCTGGAAGGAGACGCTCTAGGCTCCAAGTAGGCTCCTACTTATCTGAACAACTCAGTTCCTGATCATGATCGATATCGTAGTAATAGACCTCGGTGGCTTTGGACTCTACTTTGACTCTACTTGGACTCTGACTCAACTTGAACGATCGGAACGTAGTGGTCGTTGCGACTGTCAACGTTACGCGTCCGAACGATATACAAATGTGGTAATCGCTAGATACAGGACTAGTGGAGTTTTATTCTCGGACGCCAGATCAATGGAATATCCGAACTTTCTACTGAGGGGAGTGCCCACATACCCTTCAGACAAATTCTCCTATATATGAATCTGTTAGGAGTTCTCATGTAATGGCTGGTGTGATACATTTTCCTGCACCCGCTGTCGTACAAAGATTCAACCTTTATCACTTGAATAAATGAATTTCCAACCTTGACTTAGCAAGCACAGACAGCTAAAATGACCAAAAATCGGTTTTGTGGCTCTTGAATCTGCAGTTTCAGGTTATCGAACTAAAATCGTCTTGTCGAAGGTCCGGTGGCTCCTCTGAGCGAAACTTTTTTCTTTTCTTTTTTTCTTTTTTTTTTTTTTTTCCTTTTTCTTTCTCTTTATCCCCAACGAGTTAGAAGATGCGCGCACCCCTTTGAAACTGAGCTGACATAGAATGTTCAAGTCTTTATCTGCTATCTGCCGATCTCACGCTTAATTTTGCACACACTCGGAGCAGACTTAGAGTCCACTGCAGCAGGAAATGCAACGATCATGAAGTTCGTTTTGCCCCTTACCGGATGGTACCTGCTGCGTATTTTTATTTGTGTCGCGAACAAAATACCCAGAGCTTGTAGCCTGGAGAAGTGTCGACGCCCGCTATGCTCTCGATTCTTCTTTCCTATGACCAGAGCCGCAGATAACGAAACCGCCAGCTGAACGCCAAGAATCGATCATGGAGCGCCCTTAGATCTGCTTTACGACTCTGCCTCCAAGTTGAACGAGCTGAACGGTTCCTCCCCGGCCCCGAGAGTTGCTTACAGCATCGGCCAACTGACTCTGCCATCCTCCAATGTTTACAACTTGGATCATCAATACCAAAGTATAGCGAACGCTTCGTGAAATACTGTGAATCAACGAGTCAATAGTCAATCCTTATCAAGTGGCGTTCTATGTCTCGTAGTCATTTGAACAACCTGATGAGTTCGGAGTGCATACATCCCGGTGGGCACAACCGAGTTCATGTCGATCGTAAGGTACAGTCCAGGGTACAATGGCTAATCAAGTGAAACTTCTTTTAGGAGGCCACTTCCTCACCGAGCCTAAACGTAGGAGAAAGGGTAGCTTCTCTCCACTGGCCATAGGCTGTAAGAGCTCTGTAAATCAATGAAGCTTATTATTGACCATAATTATAATATAATATGAATTGGTGGAAGTATGAGATGAACCTGCGGCAATACCATTTGATCCGTATTTCTGATACAATGATTCAATAGACTCTTGTTTTCAAACAACCTAAATGTTCAACGACGATTCAACGACGATCGATTTGGAACCAGATTCGATGACCAATGTCTAAGTTAACGTCTTTGACTAGGTTAATCGGTTAATCGAAAATGAATCCAAATTGCAAACAAGGTCGGTGAGGCCTATTTACGTCTGTCTCCGAACTCCGAGTTGCTTTGTTTTAAAAGATGGAGGAATCCAATTTCGAAAGGTCGATTCACATCCAACCACTTCCTGCGCTACTGAGGATTCCCCATTCTATCCTCTCGCAGAATAATAGAGCAGCATGTCTTGCAAGTTATCCTTAGCTTCGTCATTACAAGCTTCCCCTAGGTAGGTACCCTCTACTTTAGTGCCTCCTATCCACAGCTTATTAAATTAGGACGGTCACTGCCAGGCCTTCCAGTCCGGAGTTGGATGCAGCATTTCGTATGCGGGGTTTTAGCCAAAGCCCCAGCGTTTGCAGCGACGAGTCTTCTGATAGTAGTGCGATCTCGTCCGTAGACAGCTTCAGCACTATCTCTTCCTCCTCTTCTATTTCTTCCGTTCCTTACGACCCTAGGCGCCGGATCTCTGCTTTAACCAATCGGTCTTCCTCCCCTGAGTTCTCTTTTGAGTCCTCGAAGTTCAAGTACAACTCCAAAGCTAGTACTGAGCACATCCTTGTGCGTGCTCGAAACGCTAACATTCCTGCTCTGTTGCGTCACCAACAGAAGAAGGCTACCTTCACCACTACTCGTCGCAGGCATACTCAGCACTTTTCGGATGCTGACTACGAGGAGCCACACACGTCTATCTTACAGCGGCCCAAGAAGCAAAAGACGAAATCTCTGGAACAAGTCGAAGCGGAGGAACGCCGCATGCTGGTGCGCAAGGCCGAATTGGAAAGTGATCCTTTGTTGGATCCGACCAGGATGTGCCCTGACAGGGTGTGGTGTGTTCCTTGTCACAAGTACATCCAAATCGACAGTAGGAGACAGTACTACGCGACTCTATGGTTCAAACATCGCGGTAAGAGGCACCCCGGAGTTCCGATGAAGGTTAGTATTTCGATATGCTCAATATTTTACTCGTAAGATTAACCGAAGATATATGTTGTTTCCTCAGCGTTCTGAATTTGCGAAATCAGAAACAACAGCGGACCCCGATGTGGAAATGGAGGCCCTGGAAGAGATAGACGAATCGGCGATGAAGTCTCCTGTAGCTCTCGCTGTCCCAATCATTGATGATGCTTTCGCGACAAACATCCTCGCAGACATGTATTCGAAAGCCCGGGGCCTTCGTTTGCTATCACTCGCGGCTGCGGCTTTGGGCTAAGCTTTCCAGTTTTGGATTTGAGTCTGCTTATCTTTATTTATTCGGGACGTTTACATTCCTTTGATTTCCCGTCTTCGAAAGCCACTCATTTCAACCCTTGTAACTTATTTCGTTCATTTATACCGCCCCTTGTCACGGTCTGCCCACCTACAGTAGATGGGCACGTTATTTATCAGGATCTGTAACATTAGTTATGAGCGTTCGGATTTTGGATATAGGCTTGGCCCATTTCTATTCCTTCGACCATTCCACTTCCAGTTCTCCCAAGCTATATCAGAAATTTTCTTCAGCTATGTAGAATAGTGTACTTTTATGTCTGTACCAACGTGTTCAATATATTGATACCCTTGGAAGATCATGCAGCGGGAAACGTTTGAGGAGTCAACTTGTCCGCCGGTTTACCGTAATTTTGTCTTTCCAATTGTGTGTAAGAGAAACTCTCGTACATTTCGATGACGCAGCTTCGATGTGGGGATGAGTTTCCGTAAAATTTGTGGAGCTTTGAAAATTGAAATGCAATTTGTCAAAGATAGAAACAAGGTAAGCTCAGTTATAGGCGGGCTATCGAAAACATATCATGATTCTGAGTATGGTAACTAAAATTGATCCTCTACGCTGAGGCGATTAGTCTAAAGCTCAATAAAAAAAAGTCGGAGGGTTACAAGTCATTAGAAAAAATTGTCCCTGGGGAGATTCGAGCTCCCGGCTTCGCGGAACAGCACAATTACCACAACACGATGATTTGACCACTAATCGACAGGGACTTGATTACTTTGTTAATTTATCCCGTGAAGACAACATTTTTGTAGTCGAATCCGCATCGATAGCCGATAAGATGGCTGTAAATATTTTTAGCCGAACACTGACTCCTGATCCGAGTAAGCAGGGAGAGCGAGGGAGTTTGGCTGGCCTTGGCCTTGCGCGAGTGGGTAAACCAATTCTGGCTGGGACAATATCCAATAACAGAATTATAGCAGGAGTAAAAGTTGTAATATGTTTAACTGGAAAGTTGATCGTAGTGAAAACGCGCGGGGGGAGCTGGCAATACGAAGGGTACCGAACGCGACGCGACGCGATCCTGGTGATTGCCGTTAGGCGCCCGGGGACGACTGCCGAATTTGGACCCGGCGTCTAATATCATGGCTCTTTCATCATTTTTACAGACATATGGTCGTAAAACAGCTGTGGTCGATACGGAGCTCGATGCATTATTCAAGTCTTCGTCAGGATCTGTACGTGTGTCGTCTGTTGTCTTCTTCAGTTATTTTAACTGGAACTTTGTCAGTCAAAACCCTCAGCTGCGGCTCTTCCACCGTCTTCCATCCTAGGTTCAGAAAAGCGCAAAAGAAAACATGAAGATATTTCCTCCGTCATTCCGAAGTATGACTTGAAAAAGAAAAGAGTCAAGTCGACAGAGGAGCAGGAAAAGGGAGCGACATCTTCTTATCCAAACAGTCCACGAAAAGCTGAGTCGAGAAAGAAAACGGAGAAGGCATCAGGATTGAACTCCAAAAAGCCTGCTGAGGAGGATACCGCCATGGAGAGTGAATCGGATGAGGATGAAAACGATTCTGAGCTCGAGAACGCGTACCTCTCCAGAACTCTGAAACGCAAGGATAAAGGGAAGGGGCCCGAGTCGCCTGACGAAGAACAGAATGATGGTGATAAATTTCAAGAAGAAAGCGAGGACCATGACGGAGTCAGCAGCGAAGACAACAGCTCTCCTCCTCAGCACGAATCTCTCACCAAAAAGCAGCGTACGAAAAAGGTGCTCAAGTCCAAGACTAGATATGTTCCCCCTGATGAAACTCCGGAGCAACGAAATGCACGAACCATCTTCATTGGCAACCTTAGCGTCGAAGTTTCACAGAAGAAGGTGAGTTTTTTTTTCCCATGTTATGTCTCAAACATTCATACTAAACGTTTGCCAGTCCCTCCTGAAATCCCTGCATCGACACATTCTTTCCCTTATTCATTCGGACTCCTCCAGTGTAAAACCTCAAATTGAATCCACTCGATTCCGTTCTGTCCCGTTCGCCGTACCCACTTCGAACCTTGAAAATGACGACGAGAAACTCCCCACCAAAAAAGGCAAATCCAAGTCTTCTACCAAAGCGCGGCAACATGATATCGATCGTACCAGCTCCTGGAAGATATCTTCCGGCGAGAAGGGCGAAGAAGAAATTATTAAAGGTGAAAAGCAGTTCCTCACTCCTGCGCAAAAGAAGAAAATTGCGTTCATCAATCAGGAGATCCATGCTTCCGGCTCCAGTGTAAATGCCTACATCGTATTCGCTCATCCTGTCCCTTCATCTGCCTCCGGTGAAGTTTCTGCACGTAGATCCAATCTTCCGCCCCTCCCGGGGGTGATGGATCCCTATGAAGCTGCTAATTTTGCCAGGGAGCGCTGCGACGGGTCGGAGTTTATGGAACGCACTCTGAGGGTCGACGTTGTAGCGCACAATGTAGATGTGTCTGCTGTTGAAGGGCAAGGAAGAGTCATTCGAACTGGGAGTGACGTAGACCCCAAGCGGTGTGTGTTTGTAGGGAATTTGGATTTCGAGAGTAAAGAGGAGGATGTGAGGGCATTTTTTGAGGGAGTCATCAGTACGGAGAAAGGGCCGCGAGTTGCTAGGGAGAATGAACCTGATGACGACGAAGGCGAAGAGGAGGAGGATGAAACGTCAGTCGGAGTTCCGCTCAAGAAAGGATGGGTTACTCGCGTCCGTATAATCCGTGACAAAGACACTCAAATGGGTAAAGGTTTCGCGTACGTTCAATTCGCCGAACGTGACTGCGTGGACGAAATCCTTGCTGCTGCTCTCGAGCCGGGTAAACTCAAGTTTGCAAAACGCAAACTTCGGGTAGAGAGGTGTAAGACAATCCCGGGGGCGTCGCTCAAAGTGAATGCCAAATCGTCGAAACCAAAAAATTCGTCTTCCTCTTCAGGGCGTCAGAATCATTCGTCTAATCCATCGACTCCGGTATCGATACCGAAAGGCGACCCTACCCTCGGCACTAAACTGGCCCATCTATCAAAAGAAGAACGCAAGAGCGTCAAGGCGGCGGACGCAGATCGGATGGCGCGAAGGTTGGCGAAGAAGAGGGCGAGAATGGCGATGGCTACTCCTCGGGGTGTACAGGATGGACAGGGTGCGGGAGGAGTGAAGATTCAAGGTAAAGATCGTGTGAGGGAAAGGAAACCACGTAATGGCGGGGCTTTTGCCGGTAAGAAGGGGAAGGGACATGGTGCAGGAAGTGCTACGAAAAATAAAGGAAAAGTGATTAGTGTGAAAGCCTTGGAGAAACGGAACGTCAAAAAGTAGATTGATGTAGTAGAAGTATATGCTCTGAATTTTACTGGGTTGGTATGCTGGGTTCGGGCTGATCATAGCTGTATAGAGATTGAGATGAGGGTAGATATTTATCATGATGAACATTAACCCCCATACACTTCCATAAATACACACATACCACAAGCGATACCTGTAGCTACATCAACCCCCACAGACAACCAACGAAGGAAAACACAAAAGCGAACGGAGCACAACTAACTTTTGTTGCGGCTCCCTGCTCCTTAGTACTTAGACTTACTTACTTGCGGCAATGAAGATTTTTTAAAAAAAGATGAACATTAACGTCTCTCTGTCAATTGAGTCATCAATTGCGTCTATCAGAGTCAGATATGGATACTAGGGAACTTGACTGGTGGCGAGACGCCTATAACCCTTAAGGGCGATGTGAGATAGATAGATCTAGCGGAAATCGTAGAATGGTGGTAACAACTTGAAGAGTGGCGCGTTACCAGCGTTCACGGGTTTATACCCGTCCTTCGCTGCCCTCCATACCCAGGAAGTCATGCTTTATTCTGAACCATCACCAATCAAGGACTGCATTACAAGATTAAACGCGTACTGGTCAAAGTCTTTTCCTCGCGAATTCCTTACGATGGGTCAACCAGGCCCTGATGATACAAATTCTTGTTCTGAGCTCTCGGATTCCAGTTGTGTATCGTCAGTTGTTCGAAGCGAATCCTGTTGACCCGACGGGTAGCGAATAACGTCACTTCATGGCTTCAATCATTACAAAATCAGACTTTCGATTCAGATGCTCCTAGTTCCGAAAATTCGCGGTCGCCTATCTCGGATGTCAATTGCAGAGAAGAAGACAAAAGGATTGCAACGTGTAAATATCATCATCCATCGGATGCATTGCCTTAAGATGACTACGATTCCTTTTCCAGTGCTTTGCCTGTCCATGACACTACAAAAAGCCTATCTTCCGTGTACTTCTTCTCAATTTTACGCCTTTAATCTTGGTGTTTCGCTGCTTGTCATGCTCAAGATAGTTAGGTGAGGGATAGGAAGCTCTCTGTCTCGATTTCGTTAACTGACCCTGTAGAATTGGAGACAACTGGATTCTGTGAAATTGAAACGGGCTCAAGCACAACGTGGAGTTCAAGTTTACTGCTATCACTTACGCAAAAAAGCTATCAGGGCATTGCAACGACCGCCGTGGGTCTATAAGATTCGTACGGCAAGTAACTGCATGCGGTTCTCCAAGACCACCGAAAGATAGAGTCCGAAATATGTCCTTAGCAGGCCTCAGAACGAAAGTAAAAGAGGCCGAAAAAACTTCTATGATCGCTCTTCCTGCTCCTTAGTAGTTGAGATCCGAGTTGAAAATAAACGTACAAAACCTGTCATCCAGGACGTTTGTATTCCTTGAGCAGCTCAAAGTGACGTATTTCGCTCCCTATCAAGTAGCTAGCTACCTTGAATGTCCAAGGAGTAGTTCCGGCTGCCTTCATTTCTGGGGTTTCCATGTATCCGCCTCTGGAGAAGTCATTGATAATGAGATACTTGCACACAGTGACTTCAGGATCGACGGAGCCTCGAACCATGGAATTCGAGAGAATGTATCTCCTACTCCTCAGCCATCCTGGCACTTTAGCAACCATGGCAATATGCTCCTCCTCGTAAAATTTGTTGAAATCAACCTCATCTTCCGGCTTTACCTCGAAAGCCGCGTAAGCGATGAACTTTGCAGGAAAGTCAGAGGCCAAAGCATTAGGGTGGGTTGTGGAGTAGAACAGAGAGTATGCTCGTCGGTTCAAATACTGGACAGTTGACAATAGACGTTTATCTCTTTCCGAACCGTTGTCTTTGACGGCCTGATATTCAGGTCCATCGGCGACACTAGGTTCAGAGATATCATACAGCGTCAGATAGGCGGGTTTTTGCCCGTCAGCAGCCTTGAAACGAGCGGCATTGAAGAAAGTTGGGATGGTAAGCCGGGCTGGGGCATGTTCGTTGTCGTACCAATCTGTAAGGTAGACACTTTCCAGAGCGAAAGAGGGGCAACACGACATAAGGACCAACCATGGTACTCTGCTTCAGAGACGTTTTGACCGGGTTCCAGAAGAACGAACGAGAGCCCTTTGGCTTCCTGAGATGCTGACATGATGGAACGAGTCAGAAGGGGCAATTGAGAGCGCAGCAATGAGCGAAAGGACATCAAATATCAATCCCACGACGGCGAGCCAGGGTACTTACCAGGAGAAAGTCCCGGCGCCCGTTTAAAGCGCCCAGATTTTGGCTTGGGCTGGTCATCTGATTGAACGAGTCACCAGTGAATTGTGAACTTTCGCTTTCATTGCTTGCACCGACAATGCGTTATTACCAGCAAAAATATCCGGAAGTCGACGAGCTTGTCATGGTGCAAGTTCGCCAGATAGCAGAAATGGGTGCCTATGTAAAACTTGTGAGTATCATCGCATCTCATTCCAAAGACAATCGGTCATCTGTTCGCAGTTAGAATATGACAACACTGAAGGAATGATTCTGCTCTCTGAGCTCTCAAGGAGGCGTATAAGATCAGTGCAAAAGCTTATCCGAGTGGGTAGAAACGAAGTCGTTGTCGTGTTGCGTGTCGATAAAGAAAAAGGTTCCTGTTCTCCATTCTCCGCTTTACTTTGGATCTTCTGATATCCAATCCAGGCTACATCGATCTATCAAAACGACGAGTATCCCCAGAAGATATCACCAAATGTGAAGAACGGTACATGAAGTCAAAAACGGTGGCATCGATTTTACGCCATGTTGCTTCGAAAATTCCATCTACCGATACGGAACACAAGACTGTTGAATCCGCACCGATCCCAGTCGATGGTGCGGATAAAGACAGTAAAAAGGCGCGTCGCGCTGCTCGCCAGGCTGCCCACGACGAAGATGGTCCAGACGAACTTCCCGTTGCAACAGGTAATGAGGAAGAACGACTTGAAATGCTCTATGAACAAATTGCTTGGCCCCTTGGGAAGACGTATGGCCACCCTTATGATGCCTTTAAGCTGGCATTAACGTGAGGGGTTTGCTAAATTTGTCATACAGTTTTCACTTATGATTTTGCAGCGAAGCGGACACCGTTTTCGGTACATTAGAGACGCCTATTTCATCCTCCGTTCAATCTCTGCTAATGGCCACGATCGCTCGTCGACTCACTCCTCAGCCAATAAAGCTTCGTGCGGATATAGAAGTCACTTGTTATACACCTGCTGGCATTGACGCCATCAAAAAGGCTCTCCGGGCTGGAGAGAAGGAGAGTAGTGAAGCAGTTCCCATCAAAGTGAAACTTGTCGCTCCTCCATTATACGTCCTGAGCACAAATGCAACCGACAAGGTTAGAAAACTACTACTACTACTACTTCTTCTTAGCTGTTGTCTCATCTTTCATGATGTTGTAGTATGCCGCTGTTGACCGGTTGGAGCGTGCGATTGAATCAATCCAGAGCACAATCGAAGATCAGGGTGGTTCATTAGTCGTAAAGATGAAGGTCTGCCCGTTGTGTTTGCTATCTCGCCCTTGATTGTACTAATCCAATGTTTAGCCCAAAGCTGTATCGGAAACCGATGAACAAGATCTGGCTCAACTCATGGCCAAGGCCGGCCAAGAAAATGCGGAGGTCTCTGGAGACGAGGATGAGGAGGAGTAGGTTGGTAGGGGGCACTATTTCTGGACGATTTTATATCGAGTGCATGTTGCTTTATTCTAATTAGAGAACCGAAAACAACCCAAGACGATCACTTTTCAGAGCCAGAGCCTCAACAAAGCAACAGCTTTGATTCCTTTAGTTAGTCTGGCTCTTAGGTCTCAACGCATCTCAACTCATCAACGATGATGTCGATTCCGCTCGGGCGTTCAACGATGGACTAAGCCTTTCGTAGTTCTGGTTCTCCACTTTTTTTTACCTCTGTTTGATCACCTTGTCAAACGGATGGCGGGAGCAACAAATGTCGGATGAATTGTTGTCAAAAGGTGACGTTTTTAGTAAGATGAATAAGTGGCTTTCCCTCTTATTTTTTGAGGAGAGGGCTGTTTCGGACGACGTCGTGGTCTTGGCGGGCTAGACAGCCCGTACGGCGTACCTGCTGCGGCAAGTTGAGTGCGCGGTATTCTATGGAGTCACATACAATTTGTGACATGATGATTGAGGGTGATTGCAAGTTGGATGTCGTCGCCCGAAATGCGAGTGCCTACGTGTAACTGGGATAAGTAGATGAAAAAAAAAATGAGAAAAATCTAGAAAAATCAAGCAAAGTAAAAGCAGAGCCAAGCGACTTGCAATTGTACTTCTGAAGATGAAAAAAAAAAAAAAAAATTGCGCAGCGGTGAATATTTTGCCGGTAGCTAGACAAGCCAAAAATAGAAAACTTCTCGCGCTTAAATAATCTTAGCGAGGGGAAAGTATTTAAAGTCATTTGGTTGACATTGACCCCTTGTTTTCCTCCTTCCCCCTACCAGTTGTCCCGGCCAGTCACTCGTTGACCTCTGTCAAAGTCCCAACTCATTCATTTTTTTTTGGACTTGAAATTGCCTCGCCCCCTCACACTCTTTACCGGACAACTCTCAAAGCATGTTCTCATTCTCCTTAGTAACTGCTACCCTCGCAATTTCCGCTCTTTCTGCTTCTGCTCGTGTCCTTCCAAGACACCGTGCGATTGCAGCTCGAGAGGTCACCGTTCCTTCGACCTATGACCAGAACTACCTCGAGGATTACTTCACTTACCATGCTCGTTACCTTGCATTGGGCTGCCAGTACAACCATGGTAACGACTTTTTCGACGCTTGCTGCCATCCTCTGCTCGTGAGTTGATTTATTAAATAAATAAAAAAACCTAAACCTAAACGTCTAACGCAATGTCGTGAATCAGAAAAACGAAACTTTGAGTGACCGTGAGGCTCGTTGCACACCAGATCCCACCGTTCTCTCCTCGGTCAGCGCTAGCCTCGAAGGTGTCACCTCAACTGACTCCACACCATCATCAACTGCCGATGCCACTACCCCCACCGTGACTGCTGCCGCTACGACCACACCTGTAATTGCCCAGAACGTTGCTGCTCCCTCATCTTCCTCTCAGGATGCCCCGAGCTCTTCTGCTGATACCGAGTCCTCATCCTCTGATGCTTCGACCCCTACCTCATCTTCTGCGAGTGCTTCCAGCACTTCCAGTGTTCAAACTGGCGGATTGTACGTTTTCAGACTTTCTCATGGAATCCTGTTGATCTCATCATTCTACTTAGTGGAACGTTCTTCTATCAGAATGGAGTCGCTGGAGCGTGTGGAACTGTTCACTCGGACAGTGACTACGTTTTTGCCATGGACTCTGCTATCTACAGCCAATCCATCTGTGGCAAGTCGGTGACGATCACCAACACCGCCAACGGAAAGGTTCTTAATTTTAATCATTGACATACTTTTTTTTACTCACGTTGTTTTTTTTAGTCCGTTACCGGGGTCGTTGCAGATGAGTGCCCTACCTGCAACAATGCCAACTCCATCGACATGTCACTCGCTGCCTTCCAAGCCATCGGCGCTCTTTCTACCGGTCTGCTTGACAGTATGTTGCAACACTCCTATCGATACCCGCTGATGCTTATTTACTATCCTAGTTACATGGGTTTGGGCTTGATTGATCCCAGATCGTCCACTCGTTGACGTATCGTTGTGTTGCTCCGTTTTCTTTGCTGTTTTTTTTTCTTCCCTTTATCAGTCTGATGTCGGACCGCGGTCATTATTGTTCCGCTTTTCCCAATCGGATTGCTCGATTCTTTGTAGGTGCTACTCGTCCGTCTTTGCCCTGGTCTGGCTATCTAGTTTTCTTTCCCATTGTGTTGCATATACATGGTTTCTCGCGTTAGTCTTTTCCTTTTTTACGACTTCCAAGTCACTTGCATTGTGTCGCTTGCCGATTAAAGGACATTTATACGTACAAAAGTATTCATGTCTATAATCTTCTGTCTTGGACATTTTCATCCATGCTACAGCCGCGCGTAGCCTACGGTATCTTCTTTTTGTGTTACTCTGCGACGCAGAGTGGTATTTTGCTCCTCTTAGACACACCTCATGGAATCGGCAATTCGATGATACCCTCTTTGACGAAGATCCAAATTTTGGGGGATTCGATGAAGTAAGGCACTGTAAGGGTCATCCCGCCACTGCGCCAGATGCATACCTATTAAGTTACAGATTGATAGACGTTCAGATCTCAGACCTGTGCATCTGAATCCCGCGCGGAGAGAGATTTACGATCTCAAAAGATGCGCTCTAAACTCTGAACTCTCCTTGTAGATAAATTGCACGCATATTACACATTTGCGTTGTAAGCTATTTCTGAAATTGGCACCCGCTTATGAGCGCGCCCAAGGAGTGTAAACGCCTAGATGACTGTCAAGCTGCCGAAAAAAATGCATGAATTTCCGAGTAATGTTCAGGTCCCCGCATTCTACCAATGGTTCAATTCCATCCCTTGCTTAACCTCTCCACTGCCTCTTCTTCCGTAACCGCATCTGCGTACTTGGCATTCAGGTCAAACATATTTGAATTATGAATCTCAGGACTGCGGTCTCCACAAGCTGAGCCGACGACCTGTAGGCAATGAACGATGAGAAATCCAAAAAAGAAACAAGCACATATACAAATCCAAATCTCACCATTGGTCTGAATCCATGTTGCATAGCATCTAGTGCGGTAGCCCTCACGCAGCCGCTCGTACTCACCCCACATATGACCAACGTGTCCACACCCAGCGCGTTTAAAGATGAAGCAAGCGATGTCCCAAAGAACGCACTCGCATACTGCTTCACAATCACAATATCGTTCGAGCCCGGTTTTAAGCCCTCCATAGGCTCATGCAGCCCTCGCGCATCCCCCTTTCGCCACACCGACAAGGCCTTTGCTTTCTTATAAAACAAACCCGCGTCCAGCATCTCTGGGTGGGTGTATTGAACCTCTGACCATAGCACGGGAACCTTCCCTTCCCTTGCCGCCTTTAATAATTTCCTCATTGAGTCCGGAGCGGCGAGGCCGGCGGGATTATGACTGATATCAAGCGGGGATCCCTCCGTCCAGTAAGCTTTGCATACGTCGATGAGAATGAGAGCCGGTTTGGTACCCCATCCCATTCGGTTGGAGAAGCCGGCGAGATGGTAGTCTTCTGTGGACGAATGAGGCACGGACATTGGAGAGGGAGACGATGATGAGAGATTGAGAGCCCTTTATAGCTGTGGATAAGTAATACAAATACGAAGATCGGAATAGGCTAGATAGCGGCAGGCAGGTTGGAAGAAGTATCTGGCGATATCAACAATACCTCGCCGTCTTCCATCTGGTCTGCGAGTGGCTTATCGTATTCTAATGATCGTTTCTCCTCTTCTTGTTCATCGGCCGATATGTGTAGTTGATACTTCTGTTAGCGAACGGCTTAATGTTTGAAGAAGTAAGTAGATTATGAAGGTACGGACATTCGTCTCAACAGTAGGAATACCAAAGTGCGTAACCAGTAGATCGAAGGCCTTTCCAGTGAGGAGATTCTATGGTTGAAGAGTAATATTCAAATCCACGCAAATAATGGGACGGCGGACGAACCTTCTCCACCCAAAAGTCCTTTATCGGTCTACCATCCATCTTTGCTTTGAAGAATCTCCGTTTATCTGGAGGTAATGTCGACTTTAGGTTCCTGGGATCCAGAGGTTCAGCTTGCTGTCTCAATTTCATCAATTCCAGTTTCCGCAATGCTGCTGTCTTCTTAGGGTCTGCAGATTTCCCCGGCTGACGTTTTACGGATGTTTTTGAAGTGGCGTTGGAAGTGGAAGGGAAATTCTTCGCCAAAAGAGCGCGTGCAGCCTCGTTCTTTGTAGGTTGCGACGGAGGTTCGATGGGAGAGCAATTATGTGAAGCTGATTCGCGATGTCTGACTTGTACATCAGTGAGTAAATAATCATTCCGAAAGATATATAGATGTACTCTGCGCAGAAGGATTTTTGACATTTGGTACAGGCAGCATTCAAGCTAATCTTGCTGCATTTGTCCAAAGTGCATTTCGGAAGCTTTGTAGCAAAGACCGACAAGGTGCTGGGAGCGCCGGAAGCAGAGCATGAATGAGCCTCAGGTTTGATATGGTCTTTACAGAGAGTTTGTTGACAGTGAGGACATGGAATAGGCAGAAAATCGACCTGAGAGCAGACGGAACATTGATTGCCTACGTTGAGCAATTGAGACATGATAAAGCCTTGGCGCTTGTTTAGACGCCCAGGACAGCGCGCAAATCATTTCCCACGAAAAACTACTTGGCTCCACGCCCTCAAGATCATCATCTCCACCAGCGACGGCCACAAGGGCCTTTCCGACCAGCTCCAATGAGGGTCTTCATATTTTCCTTCCTTTCATTCCTTTTCGCCCTTGTTTATGCTCAAACCGAAACTCAGACTGTCGAGGATGCGTAAGTGCCACAGCTATTCTTATATTGAAGGTCTTCTCACATTCAAATTTTCTTATAGCAATGGTAACACTGTAGTCGAGGTCATTTCTGAGAATCGACAGGGCCTTTTCACAACTGCAACAATGTGAATACTTTCGAAAATTCTTCTTCATACTACACTGACTTATCTCTTTTACAGAACAACCATTTTAGCTGGCGCCGCAACTACCCTGACTTCCACCTCTACCACCTCCACTACATCTACGACGGCGACGACTTTGCAGCAAGGCGGAGGCGTTGTTGGCCAACCTGCACCTACGCCTAATGGCGATCCCCATGGTCCCACTCCATATACATATACCACCGTAATAGGCGGGGTCACAACTGCTGTCGAAGCAATCTTCACCCCCTCCTTCACTACTCCGGTCGCGACCCCAGCTCCTGCAACGGTAACTAACTCATCTATATAATCAACTCCGTTTACTCATCTTTTACTAGGGTACAATTCTTGATTACAGCTCTTGGCTCGCTCAATTCGGCGCAACCTCATCAGCGAGCAGCGCTTCTCGTGTATCGCTAAATTTGTCTGGGTTGGGGCAGGTAATGGTGACGATGGCAGCGGGAATAGTAATGGGAGGATTAGCTATCCTGTCATGATAGATGTATGGACTGAGGTTTTTGGAGTTCTTTTTTTTATATGTTATCGATACACTGGATACTGTTTCTAATTGTTCTCTCGTGCATACGGACATTATATTTATAATGAAACCTGTACCACTGCAATACCTCAATTGTAGGACTGAGCGAGTACTAGCTACAGCAACACATTGCAGCCCGCGTGATATGACATATATTCGCTCCATGACGTCGGCGCAGTCAATCTATCCTCTCGAGCTTGGGAAGCTGTTTGCTCGTAGTAACTGCCCACGATGAGCGATCCAGCGAAACCTTTCCATATGCAAGAATCAGAGATGCCACCGCACGACAGTGGCAGCAAACCTGATGCAGATGGGCAGTACATGGACCTCGGAAGCATTCAGACGGATCCAAAAATAAGTGAGGGTCCAACGATATCCTGCCATGAATTATACTAAAGTCACCTTGCAGATTATGCAGAATACATCGCTATAGGCAGCGGACTACATTCCAAAGTCCGAGTCGAACCCGATGGACGAATAGTCGTATCTCTCGACTTGCAACGGCAGCTACCAGATTTATCTCCAGACCGTGTCCCAGAAGTCCAAGAATTCGGTGTAGACAAGGTAAAATGGAGGGAGTATCCCTCAATAAACATTGTCATTATGATTGTCGGAAGTCGAGGTTGGTATCTCGACCCGTCGAGTTGAGCTTTTGACTGAAGATGGCATTAACAAGGCGATGTGCAACCATATATGGCTCTCGGTAAACGGCTCCTTCAAGATGGCCATCGAATACGAATCGCCTCTCATGAAACATTCCGTTCCTTTGTCACTGACGCTGGCCTCGAATTCTTCGATATCGGTGGTAATCCTCAAGAACTCATGAGCTATATGGTCAAGAGTTTGTTCTACCTTTGAATTCACTGGTAACCTTTTCTCAATGCGAAAATGCTTTACAGACCCTGGATTAGTACCCGGTATCGAATCGTTAACAAATGGCGATATTCAGAGAAAACGCAAGATGCTTTCGACCGTACGTGTAACAATATAGGACACGGGTTGACGTATTCCTCATTGAGACTATAGATGATGGAGGGATGCTGGAAATCTTGTCATTCTCCAGACCCTCACTCTGGGCGTCCCTTTGTAGCCGACGCGATTATATCCAATCCTCCTGCATTTGCACACATTCACTGCGCCGAGGCAATGGGCATCCCGTTGCTTCTCAGCTTTAGTGAGTGCCATCGAAAAGTTTCTTCTAAAGCCGATATCTGATGGGACTTATAGCCATGCCTTGGTATGTACGCAACGCATTCCTAAATCCAGAATTGCTCATTCCTATTCCAGGAGTCCAACCACACAGTTTCCCCATCCTCTCGTGAACATTCAACAATCAAACGCGCAAGGCGGACTTACCAACTACCTCAGCTACGCCCTGGCAGATATACTGACCTGGCAAGGGTATGTTGCACGCAAAAGGGCTCTTGCCCTCCTAACTAATGGTAAACTCGATGTTTAGAATAGGCGATATAGTGAACAAATTCCGCCGCCGTACACTTGGCCTCGAAGCGCTATCCCTCTCATCAGGCGCGAGTGTCCTAGACCATGTCAAAGTCCCTTGGACGTACTGCATGAGTTCTGGTCTGGTGCCCAAGCCAAAGGATTGGAAAAGTCATATCGGTATGGCTGTTTGTCGTCGAACAGATGAATTTGATCGTGACTGGCGTACTTGCCTTGGTTAGACATTGTGGGTTTTTATTTCCTTGACCTTGCAATAGATTATACCCCTCCGGACGACCTGGCAACGTTCTTGGCTGCTGGAGAACCGCCGGTGTACATCGGGTACATCCTTGGATGTTTTGTAGATGCCGCGATACCTCTGATTCTAATTATGTAGTTTTGGTTCGGTCGTGGTCGACGATCCGACTGCTATGACTAGTTGGGTTTGCTTTCGAGTATGACTGCCACCTGTGTACCATTGATTATTTTGTTGCAGCCACAATAATCGAAGCCACTCGACAAGCTGGAGTACGCGCACTAGTTTCCGCCGGATGGGCAAGTTCATCTACTTTCTTTCTCGCCCGAGATACTCACATTACATCCTCTATCACAAAAAGGGCGGTCTAGGGGGTCTGACTATCCCTCCGCACATCTTTATCCTCGGAAACATCCCTCACGACTGGCTCTTCTCCGATGGGCGAGTATCTGCAGTCATCCATCACGGCGGAGCAGGTACCACCGCCATCGGGCTAGCCAAGGGCTTGCCGACAGTCGTCGTACCGTTCTTTGGCGATCAAGCATTTTGGGGAGAAATGATACACAAAGCGGGGGCGGGACCGAAGCCGATTCCACACAAAAAGCTGGAAATTGATAATCTGAGAGATGCGATCAGAGTTGCGGTCGGTCCTGAGGCGAAAGAGGCGGCGAAAGAGTTGGCGAGGGTCATCCAGAAAGAGGTATGAGCCGGTTCGTTAGACTTTTTCACTTACATGTACTGATCCTCTTCCGAAAAGGACGGCGTGAACAGAGGCGCGGAAAGCTTCTACCGACACTTGCCTTTGAAGAACATGAGATGTGATCTTGATCCGTCAAGGGTAGCAATCTGGTGGTCTACAGAGCACGTCTGTCTGTTTTCTCTCCTGAACCGGGTTACGATACTCATCGTTCTACGCAGTGTTTGAAATTGAGCGCCTTTGCAGCCCAAACTTTGATCAACGCGAGATTACTCGAGCTCAATAGTCTCGATCTCCATCGTATGTTTTCGAATGCTTCGCTCCTTCAACATGCTAAGTGTTTTTGAACAGGTGCCAAAGAATACGAAACGTACAAGCCGCCGTCAGATCCAGTCACCGGAGGAGTCAGCGCGATATTCTGGACGGTGACGCATTATTACCAAGGAATAGCCGAACTATTCTAGTGAGTGGACCTTTGAGTTCGCGCTCTATCACCCGATCTGAGCGAATCCGGATTGGATAGTTCGCCAGTTAAGGGTATTATCCACACGACGACTGCTATACCCGAAGGCGTCATGAAAATTGTATCTTCTGTGCACGAAGGGTTTTACAACGTGCCTAAACTGTACGGGTCGGAGGTTCGTCAACCGGGGAAGGTAACAGGGTTTTCGAGTGGGCTTAAAGAAGCAGGGAAGGTACAGTGGCTTCCCGAGCATGTGCCATGCTAGACACTACTGAACTGTTGAGGTTCTTAGGGTCTGGTATATGGGTACTACGATGGGATTACCGGTCTCGTGCGCGAGCCATGGCAAGGTGCACAGAAGGAAGGGTTTACGGGTGCGGTGAAGGGAGCAGGAAGAAGCTGTAAGGCATCTTTTTTATCCGTGTATCTCGATACTTCATCTTGTGTACTGGACAGTCATAAACGCTACCATGCGTCCCGCGGCCGGAATTGTAGGTGCTATTGCTCATCCCATCCAAGGTGTATACAAGAGTGTGCAAGGAACTCTAGTAAAGGAACAAGATCAGCCGCATTATCGGACCAGGGTCAAAGAAGGGGAGCAGGCGGTGGAATTTAGTACGGATGGTGAGAGGGCGGAGATTCTTAAAAAGTTCAAAGAGGCGATGAGGGGCGAGAGTGTCAAAGAAAGAAAGAAGAAACTTACGGAAACGGCAGAGTTGGTCACGTACGGAACTGAAGTATTGGATGGTGAAGAAGGATCGCAGAGGGAAGGGAGCGGGCCATCAAATGTATCGCCTCCAGCACTTGATCAAGCAGGTCAAGATACAAAGGAAACGTCGGATCCGGAGGCCAGTGAAAGGTTATTCGAGCGGGACCTCGAACTAGCGAAACGATTATCATTGTATGAACAGTGAACAGTTTGTAAACACGAATAGATACAATGTATTTTACAACTATATACATTACAAACGATTATCATAGCATAGAAGTTGTACATAAACGATGAATCTGAACCTGTCCGCATTTAAACCTCACCACCTCTCGTACCTCTGTCTCTTTCCCTACGCTTACCCTTAGTGCCCCGGCGGGTGATCCCTTCGGGCCTCAGGGTACAAAAGAGAAAATGTCTTCTTGGAGCCGTGCTTCCACCTGCAGCGATCGCAGCAGCAGCAACACGAGTGCCGAGGCTCAGCGGCCCAGTATGTGGTGCAGCTGTATCACCAGGGTTCAGGGAAGAAGAGGTGCGAGGAACACCCAAGGAGAACATCCGGTCAAATACTAAAACGAAACCAAATGAAGATCAGAAAAGCTACTGCGCACGAATCAGATACACACGAGTAGCAATGAAGGCCTTAGCGGTGGTCTGACACGCCAGATGTGTCAACGAAAGTGGTGGACTGACACCTTCAAGCTGGCGTAGATAGCGATACACCATCGACGGCTGCGGCGGTCCGAATCGAAATACAGCATGATAAGCCTGACGCCACTTTTCTTCAAGCAGGCGCGCGCACTGTGGCGGATCGGGGCAGGAGGAGCAGCATTGATATTCTTTGGCTACGGAGGTGAGACCAATTTTTAGCACCCGCTCGAGGAACCAGTTGCGTCGCTTCTCGAGTTTGAGAAGTGTTTCTTGGGTGAGAGTACTCAGCTCATGTTCAGACCAGCCACCGGGATTGTCGAGTACAAATCTATAACCAGTTAACATGAGACTAGAAATTCGTTCGATTACCACTTACCTCGAACTCTCCTTGTATAGCTCTTCCTCTTCAAACAGCTCCGCGATTCGCATAGCCTTGATAGGCTTCCCAGCAGCATGGGTGAGCAGGAATGTAAGGCAATCCCGCTGCAAACTGGGCTGAAGAAGTTTGTGAGAGATATGGATCAGAGGCTCGACATTGTTCCAAGTGATTATACAGGAAAGATGGGGATATATGTACTTGAGAAAGTCGTGGAAGGTACTCGCTCTTTCCTCCTTAAGGACGATTACAGCAGAGGGCGGAGGCGTATTATCATTCAATTTTGCAAGAGCATCACTTCTAGACTGATCTATTTCATTGTCGATATCCTCAATCGGGTCAAACGTTAATCGCATTTCTGTCTCAGAGTCAGGACCTGTGGGCTGTGAAATTGTGATGATAGACGGAGGACGTCTACTAGAACGCTCGAGACTGGTCTCTGAATTTGTTACTGGCCTTTCTTCTCCGTCTCCCCCAGTTTCGGCCCAGTTTCCACTCAAAGCCGCTTCGAAAAATGGGCTGGCGAAGACGAGAACTTCCTTGTGGGCCCAGAACGTCGTATTTTCCACTACGATCTTTACTGTCCCCGGGAACTTTGCCTGTTTGGTGAAAGTCTCATCGATTTCGATATCCTCTTCTCCGCCATCGGTCTCCTCTGCCCCTTCTTCCGGCTCGCTTTCTGATAACAGGTAGGGAGAGATACCAGACGCTGAAGCAGCAGCAGCGTGGACATGGGTTTCTGTTGGCGAGCTGAGAGACGCTGAGGGGTTATTTGGCCCACGGGAGACAGAGTAGTAATTGTTAGAGTTGCGGGCAATAAGGATATGGGAAGGATTCGTGCTCATGATGGACAGGTTCAAACGCTCTAAGCGCGCAGTCGCCCAAGTTTAGCGCCCTCATAGTAAGTATCTACAGCTTATTGAAGTTGATTCGGAACCGAGCTCGAGTCCACTAACAATGGGGTATCCAGTACCAGGAGAAGAAGCTACAAAGACCCTTTCACTCTGACGTTGGACCGAGACGAGAAGCTGGAATGATCAAATGAGCAAGAACATCACGACATAGCTGCCCGTTTGTCTGCGCAGTTCACATCGGGAGAGCGTAGAAATCAAGTTTAAAATTTTTATACGTCAGAGTGGGGTGTGTTCATTACCAAAATAATACATGTAGGTGCGTAGTAGGGGGGTGTAAATCGTAATACATTGAGGCAATAGCATAGCATATGAAGAAGGCGCGAAGATCCCAAAAGTTTGAACCACGTATATCTACACCCCCTTTCTACTTGGAAGCGATGGCAACAGATACCAGCCTGAGCCTGACGGCTCCGGGAAGCGGGTTCCATACGAGTGACACTAACAGCTCGCATCACGACGAACTGCTTAGAATCCGCCCATGCCTCCCATTCCACCCATGCCTCCCATGCCAGCCATGGGGTTAGGCTGTTTCTCCTCTGGGGCATCAACCACGCAGCATTCACTTGTAGTTAGCAAGCTCGCAACACCGGCCGCGTCGACAAGGGCGGTTCTCACGACCTTGAGCGGGTCCACGATACCAGCTTTGATCATGTCAACGTATTCACCCTTGCTAGCGTCGTAGCCCCAAGCAAACTTATCGGGTGAACCGTACGTTGAGAGAAGGGTACCGACGATGACACTGGATTCTTCACCGGCATTGTTGAGGATAGCACGGGAAGGACCAGAGATGGCACGGCGAATGATGGAAACACCAAGGTCCTGGTCGAAGTTAGCAGTAGGAATCGGGTTCGCGTTGGGGGAAACAGGAGAGGAAGCGGAGGCCGGAGATGGGGAGGTAGTGCTCAACATGAGCGAAGCTTTGAGAAGAGCGACACCACCTCCAGGAAGAATACCTTCCTCGACAGCGGCACGGGTAGCATTGAGAGCATCATCGTAGCGATCCTTCTTTTCACCGACCTCTACTTCGCTAGAGCCGCCGACCTTGATGACAGCAACACCACCGGAAAGTTTAGCGAGACGTTCCTGCAGACGAGTTCGGTCGTAGTCAGAAGTGGTCGTGTCGGCAATCAGAGCACGAAGTTGTTCACATCGGGCCTGGATAGCATCCTTGGAACCTTCACCATTCAAGAATATAGTATCTTCCTTGGTGACGGTGACGCTGCCGGTAGTTCCGAACATGTCTGGGGTGGCCTTGTCGAGCTTGATGTCGATTTCGTCAGTGAACACGGTACCACCTGTTAGGATAGCAAGGTCTCCGAGGATGGACTTGCGGTTGTCACCAAAGCCAGGGGCCTTCACGGCCGCAACAGCAAGTTGGCCACGGAGCTTGTTGACGATACATGCGGCAAGAGCCTCGCCATCGACATCCTCAGCAATGATGAGGAGAGGACGACGCGTTTGCGCCGCATGCTCCAAGGCAGGAAGAACGTCCTGTAAAGCCGAAATCTTCTTCTCGGAAAGAAGGATAAGAGGCTTTTCGAATTCGACCTTCTGGCCCTTGACGTCGGTAATGAAGTAGGGTGAAATGAATCCACGGTCGAACCGCATACCCTCCGTGACTTCAATCTCGTCCTCGATGGTTTTTCCTTCCTTCACGGTGATGACACCTTCCTTCCCGACCTTTTCCATTGCCTGAGCAATGAGATTACCAACATGAGTGTCGCCGTTTGCAGAGATAGTGGCAACTTGAGCAATTTCGGCGGTCGTGGTAATCGTTTTAGTTTGTGAAGCCAAAAAGTCGACGACACGGTCGACAGCAGCCTGGGAGCCGCGACGGAGGTCCATTGGGTTGCAACCAGCTGCGACGTTTTTGACACCCTCGGAATAGATGGCCCTTGCAAGGACAGTAGCAGTGGTAGTACCGTCTCCTGCAATTTCATTGGTTTTTTGGGCAACGTCCTGTACGAGACTAGTGTAGCCAAATGAGCAAAAACTAGGAGGAAGTCGCGTAAAAATACCCACCGGGCACCAAGGTTCTCAAATTTGTCCTGTAATGTGATAGACTTTGCTACAGTAACACCGTCTATAAAATTTCACGTCAGTAATTATTCTTCCATGGCAAGGTTTTGTACTGACCCTTGGTGATTTTTGGGCCGCCAAACGACTGTTCAATGATGACATTACGACCTAGGTAAATTATTTAGTACTTCAGACACTTTCAAAGTAGAAAATGTTACCTTTAGGGCCGAGGGTGACACTAACCGCGTTGGCTAGAACGTCCACGCCCTTCAGAATGCTAGCTCTGCCCTCGTTCGAAAACTTGATCTCCTTATGAGCGCCACGAGTTAACGAGGGCTTTGCGGCTTTTGCAGCTGCACGTCGGAGAGACCGAGAAGAGGAGGTCGACAGGTGGTGCATTTTTTTTGGTTAAGAAATGAAAAACTGAGGATGAGAACGGAAACACTGGCGCGCGCTTATTTACAAAAAAGTGACGCGGATGAGTAAGCATGGGAAAATTCCAGAAGCATTCGTCCCTGCGCATACATTCAATTCAGCCCATAACATCGAACAGCGTACGCAAAGAAAATCCCTTTGCAGCTTCAAAAGTTGTCTTCTTGACTTGTATTCGTGTGCTCTGCTACGGACTCTCACAGACTCTAATTTTCTTTCCACAGGGCGCGTCAGCACACAGAACTCACCATATTCGAGCAATTGTGGAAGCGTATGTAAGCTTGCAAGCTCAACAGAACCTCTGTGACAGTTTTACAATGCGTAGGCTTAAAAAATAGACTCGTTTCAGCTTCGAGAGCCTGGATTATCTGCAAACGTACGTTATGCATGATTATCGAATGAGTATTTTCCTAAAAGGTCATAAGTATTGGACAGAGAGTCAAGCTCACCGCCGGCTACACGGCTCCGAGTCAGCTTTGAATTAATACTAGCACGCAAGGGACAGCTTCAATATCAGGATGTAGTAGCTTTCTAGAGAAAATCTCAGCTGATGTCAATCCTGTCGATCTCGAGGACTGTGACAGCTTTCACCCGTCTCCAACCAGCAGGATAGAATATACCGAGGAGACAATTCTTTTCGGACCTTGAGAAACTCCAGTTGCAGCTTTTTTAGACATCGGAATGATGAAGTTCAACCAGACTAAGATGAAGCATGAAGCATACGAGACCCCGGTCTCAGCTATGTCGCTAGCATGCCTGGTTAAGCACGGTATATTACAGTCACGAAGATAATATCCGTTACCGCGACCATGGATTATGGTAAAGGCTAAAAACTAACTGCAGGATAGTCTGATCGGGCAGTGGCTATTATATGGGGTGGCATGTCGAGAGAGTAAGCGTTTGTAAGAGGTGTCCATTATGCATATGATGTTGACCAAATATCTAGGGTGAGGAAAATAGAATATTCCCTATGATATTACGGATGGTTCACCCAGACAGCTCTTGAGATTCAAAAAATCGACTGCCTTCTATTCAATATAGCCATGCCAGTGCGGCAGTCGGGGTCGAAGATATCGAAAAGATAATTCCAAGTTCGCATTCGCATGCCATATTCAATAAGCCTGATATGGTCGAGATAAGATTGACAAAGTTTGGAAAGTTTTCCGACCGACCATAACTCCAGCTTTGACCTTCTTTATTCGGAATAGCCCTTGGTTGCAAGTGAATAGAGTGCTAGTATGCTTGATCAGTTTGAACAGAGTTTTAGAGCTCTATGAACTATCCGGGGCGCATATACCCAAGGTAAGACTACAGAATCATGTCATTGGAGGACATTTTCCATTCGAGGAAAACATAAACTTGATTATCGATCAGTGTCATAGATACAGGTGAAAATTATGGAAGAACAAGAAAAAAGCATGATCATTAGCCACGTAGACCTTTCGCAGTGGTTTCAGGCTGTCGGTTCCACGATCAGCGGTAGTCGAGGATGTCTGTCTCCACCAACAACAATGGGGTTCGAAATGAGCGACATTTGCCAGAAAATATCTATGTCTGGAGGCATCGAGAACTTGAATTTTTGTACCAGCATGGAAAGGACAACCTCTGATCGGTAAGATGAGGAAAGCATTAAGAACAAGTTAAAGATACTACGCACTCATTTCGAGTTGAGAAAACTTGAATCCTCTGTATGAATACAAAGGCAGATCAACCAGCCAAGTCGGAGATTGGAAGCCAGAGTAATACAACATACATGCATGAAAAACTTCCGCCACCAAAAGTCATCCTATGAGTTGAAGAAAGAACAGTCAGTTTCCGAGTGCCCAAACGCCAAAATCCGCGGTGCTTACAAATGCGAATATACTCCAGGAATTTTTGAGTCTGTTACGGACTCGGGAAATGGTGAAAGCCAGCGCTCTGGTTTCCATTCCGTTGCGTCTGACTCAAGCTTGAGAAAAATTCAACTCTGCAGCTTAGAATCTCACCTGGTCCCCATATCTCGGGCGATCTGTTTGCGTTCAAGATCTATTGCAGAAGAAAAAAATTAGGAACAGAAAAAACGAAAAAGAAAAGAGCTTATGACAGATATTATGACGCGAGTATCTTTTGGAAGCAATACTTGTGAAACCTCAGTGCCGTGGACCGGCTTAGAGAAAGGAATTACGACGTCTTCCACAGACCTACAAGTCGCTCTGATCATATATCTCAAGTAGATTGATTCGTACCAAGACGTACTTTCGGATAATTGCAGTCACAGGAGGGTGAAGTCGCAAAGTCTCTCTGCAAATGGCGTCGAGATACGGGAGGGCGACCAATTCGTCGTAACTCAATCTCTTCCCTGAAGATGTCTTCAGCGCTTCGTTGATTTCTTGTCGTAGTCTATCTTGGACAATGGGATGAAGAGCGAGAAGATGGAGAATTCGGGAAACACCGTTCTGGGCCGCATGAGCCTAATCGTCTGCCAAAGGTAATAGTGCACACTCACAGAGGTAGTGTCCGTCGCCGCGAATGTGAAGGTCCTGGGCAAAACCTGAGTTTGGCAAATTTTTGGGAGTAGGTTCAAGATAGTACATACGACAGCTGGAGATTTATTCAGAAGAGGAATCTAAAATTTAAATAGATACGAACATACTTGAGCAATAACTTCAGACTCTGGTAATTGATCTTCGCTAGCAGCCTTCATGTTCTCTCTCACTACAAAAACCCGCATCCAATAAGTCAATCGGATCGGAGGATAGACTACGCCCACATACTCAAAATACTCAAGAGGTCCTTGCCTCGCCCAATTTGTTTCATCACAGCCTCGTCTCCCTCCGCAAGAGCGCATTTCTTTTCCTTGTAAATTTCCACAGACAAATTATGCATATAGTTTACCATGTCCCGCAGATTATGCAAGGATTTCCAGGGAGTAATGTCCATAATGAATCCGCGGACATTTGTAGGCAAGAGCTTGACGGCATAGGGCAGTAGGTAATTGATTCCAAACCCTAAACCAGCCAACGAAGGGCTGCATCCATTTAGTAGAAACCTCTAGGAAAGCTAAGTTTACACGTACACAAATTCTTTGACAATCATGCTGTATTTATGCTCTGGATGATCATCTTTCATGTTGTCGAATGAATATCCAAGACCGGATTGGCCTATGAGTTCGAGGGCGGCACGGGTCATCCATGAAAGCAGGTCAAGCTATAATAAGACTATCAGAATCTCGGGACGGTTGTTACTTTATCTGTATTAGTAGGACTCACTTCACAAGGCCCGTCTTTAACGCGACGAGATAAGGTGTTTTCCAACTAATAATGATAAGAACCAATATTTTGACAGATGAAATCCGGGCGGCACCTGGTCGACCACGTCGTAGAAGATGGGTACTGCAAAAAAGGTATGTAAATTAAGCTCCCGCTGAGGAAATTAGTCACCAGCTTCTTACACATTGAGCGCATGTGAGCAATCGAGAAGACAGGGTTTAACATCTTGCGCTGCCGGCGGTGTTGCTCGCCTGCTGTGTTCAGAAGACCTCTACCAAAGAAAATACCACCATTCCTGGGGCATTCGATAAATGGCTGCATCAACGTGGGAGCGAGGCGGTTCCGTACTCAACGCGCGGAGGCTTGAATGAGGAACTCTCCTGTAACAGGCCGGCTATGAGCCTAAAATTTTCAATGCTCAAGCTCATAAAGTCGCACTTTGACTAGGATATGATACATGGCTTTGGGGTCGAATGTGTAGAATTGTTTTCTCTGCCGAAAAGGTATCAGCTGCTGTACGAAGTCGATATAGAACACTATTCTTACTCCCAGAGGGCCGTTAATGCGGGAAGTCGGTCCATCTATAGAGGCAATGCTATGAGAAAATCACACCGGCCAATGATTTCAAAGAAACACCGACATACACTCTTTCGCTAACCAGCTGTTAAACTCCCATCCATTCTGTAAGTCGAAGACATGCATATGATCGCCTAGCATGTGCGTGTTTACTCAGCACACGAACGATTAGGGAGGCAGCTTTATCGTTTACCTTTCAACCATGATTGCAGTAGTGGGCCTTGAAGTCGGTTCAAAGAGGGCACAAGTGGGCGACAATTTCTGCTACTGCGACTTCGAAACAGAGTCCATATAGATGCCGATGTGACGATGACGACAAAGATCTGCAATAAAATGTCCAACCTATGACCAGAGGTTTGAAGGTGCCAGGCGTCGAGAGTCATGTTAGACATTTAGGATTATGCTAAGGATCTGACCAGTTTTATATACAAGACGCACTCCCCGTGAGACTGAACTAGAAGGATATCGATAACTCCGATTGTATGCATATAGCACAACCTTATGTGGCAGGTAGTAAGAAGCTTGAGAATCACTTGACCTTTACAACATCCTATTCTCGGAAGCATTGCCAAGGGCTCTTGAAGCGTGAAGAACACCAAAGAGGGAGGCTCGGACAGAATGACATTACAGTACATATAGACGTAGCAGACAACTGTTGAGTAAATCTTTCGAGCTAGCATTCAAATCCAGCTCAGTTGTACATAGCTACCCGGTTCGTGACTTTCACTTCCAAGTATCGAAAGCTCGTCCATTTTCGTCATAAAATATATCAAAGTTCTGTGGCGGTTCATACTCGGTGAAGTTTTGGGTATGATATATACGGCGTGCGGGAAATCTGAAAATGAAATGCCGCGTGCACACTGGAACCACATGATCAGACATCATATCGCTGATACACCCAGCTTTGACATCTACTTTCATGGCAGGTGCAAACTTTACAGGCGGAAGGAGGTAATGTCTTTCTGGCTTCAATATTAGAATTTTGCCACATTTATGAATAGGAACAAAGCAGTTGCTCGCGTGAAAGATTCCGTTGGACGCGCTCAAAAACAGCATTTTTGTGCTCAAAAGCTCAAACTTAAGCTTGCAGGTCGTCGCGTCGAAGAGGAGCGATCTGCTCCAAAATATTCAATCTCTGATATTCAACTCGCGCATGCTAGGCAGAACTCGACAAACGCCAACGATCAGAGCGTTGTTGGATATATACCTGCACCCATTCGTGTTTCTCCTTGCACTCCAGAGTCGAGACTGAGGCTCTCAAAGTTCTCTGAGAGTGCCTCTAGCTCGGCTACCGGGCGGTCTTCCAAGGTTCTGCAGGCCCTGGATACTTTGGAACGTACGTTATCCTTCATTCCAGAGTGCCACTATGACCCATAAGTCTCTCATGTAGCGCTCTCTTTAAGAGCCGCCATGGACCAGGTACTCTCAATCCCCAACCTAGCTGGGCTCTCCAAACGTCCACGACCTAGTATGAGACGACAACGGTCCTCATCTTCACCCTGCGCTCGTGAGGAAACCAGGAAACGCCGCGTAAACCATCTTTGACGTGTATAGTTGCCATAAGACTGAATATCCACTAGAGGACCGCCGAAATCGAGACTGGATCTCCACTCATGCGACCCTCTTCTGTAAATGCAAAGTTTGGGGACAATACTGATCTAGATCTAATTGGCCAACGAACCTACTCGGACTTTGGAAGCAGTCTGGCCGACTCACAATTTACCCCGGCGAGAGGAAGGGGCGGCGAGAATCAGGAATACTGTGAGCAGGAGGTATAACTTTATCTCTAACCGATTCAAACTGAATTCAACAGCTTCAGACACCAGCCAGCAAGAATCATGGACCGTCTACCCGCGCGCAAATGTGAAATCAAATGTCACTCTTTCCTCTTCCCATCGTTCTTGGCAAAGTTCAGACCCACCTCATCCCAACGTCAAGGATGCTTCTTCTCATCATGAAGATGATCCTAATTATCGTTCTTCTCTAGCATTGGAGAACTCTGGTGGGCACAACCTTGGTAGTGTCACGGCGGACTCTCCCCAGACGAATATATTTGACTATGAAGATCCTTGGACAGCCATAGGCGTCCTGCTAGGAATTGAGAAACCTCCCAATACTCCGCTGAAGAAGCGAGATATCCGAAAGGTGTTAGCCGAAATTCAGACGCCTCTTCCGACGCCCAAAGCGGATGCCCAACAGGAAGCCCCTCTGAAATTACCTACCTCCATTCGTGCTAAAAATGCCAATTGGGACGCAGAATCGGACCCCTTCAAGATATTCTCGCCCAATAATCGACATCAAAGCGTTCTTCCCGGTCTCTTACATTCATTGATTCCCTACAACTCTTCTGAAGTATCCTCAAGGCCACCTTCAACCCATTCCCAGGCAAATAGGCTATCGCCTCGCATTTCTGATTCCACTCGCCGTTCGTTTTCTGATCATGGACTAAAAGATACGGACGACCTAGTTGGTAATCGGCCTACTCTTCAGAGCTACCGTATTGATACTTCCCTGTCCACACCCCGCTCGAGTCGTGCTCGGTTTATCAGTCTCGATCAAGGCCCGTGTTATGACGAAGGTGAAGTGGCTCCCATCAATTCGGATTCTCATTATCCACCCTATCAGGCAACAACTCAAAGCTCGTCTCCTTTGTTCGGGAACCGGACATCGTCGGATGACGGGGAAGCTCATGACCAACGCGGCGAAGAAGCTTCCGACTCGAATACCGCCTGTGACGGCCATGTACGATATCGGTCCTCATTGCCATTTCGCCTATCGCAAGAAAATCAAGACTTCCAAACGGACGACGGGGATGGAGCTATAACGGAAATCTTCCATGATGACGCGTTTACGCCAATGAAGTTTGCTCTACCTTCCTCCGGGGAGCTAGGACCTACCAGTGGACATTTTGATGGCGTATACGAAGATTTTGCTGGTCCTCGGCACTGGAATGATTCACCACAGGCGCCGGAGAAAAGACCGCCTCGATCTACGGGTTTCAGATACCATTACATGTCAACGTACGGTGAAGATATCGTGACCCCGACCGCACGATTTGTAACCCCACAGCAGTCAACCGCTACCGCTACTCCTCCAGCCTATCACGCCCATCACCCTGCCGATTCTTCGCCTCCAATTATCCAATCGACCATCGAGAACATGCTCATCTGTATCTCTGATTCTGCTTCTGACGATGATTCTTCTGGCCAAAAGACTCAACGGACTCAAAGGTATTCCTCCCCTGCAATGCGTGCTCTCAACAGCTCTTCGCAACCTCAATTTCAGAAAGAACCTCTTGCTCCGACCTCGTTATTCAGCCCTTTGGGATCCGGATCTACCGCCTCTCTCGATCCTCGTGCTAAGCTCTCTACAAAGCTTGATATGTCCTTACACGGACGTTCTTTGCGCTCCAGATATGGACGTCCCGTTTCTCGTGTTTCCACTCCCACTACTTCCAAGTTCTTGACATCTTTGACCGCAGCAAGCGCTAACGCAACACAGGCTCGTACACCCGCCAGACGAATCCAGCCATCTCCATTCCGCTCGAATCTGGGCTTCAATGCATTGCAAACTATGCAAACGACCCAAGCTTCCCCTCAAGTTCAACTTTCTCGGCTTTCACCGGTATTACGATCGTTGCCATCCGAGTCTTCTGGATCAAGAAGAGAAATGGTTTCGAGAAAGCTGGAAAGTGACACAAGGTGCATCAGCTCAGTCCAGGAAGGACGCCAGGTCCTAGACAGTCAATCAGATCTTCGAAAAGTTGAACAGATGTTGACGATGCCCGTTCCATCACTCTCGATCAACGTGACGAAAGAGCACGCCGATAAGGAGCTGGATGCTCTCGAAACCTCGGACCCAAACAAGATTGACGGTCCTACTGAACGGTATATTGTCGACCGCGCTGATACTAGTCGGTTTGGGCACAGGCCAGAGATTCGAACAGCGATACCTACGAAGACCAACACGCGAGCCATGACTTTGTTGAAGCTTTTTGATGATGACGATATAGCGTCGGATAGCGATTGAAAGTGTCTGGGTAAACCGTTCGTTATTTTTTCCTGTCGCACACTCTTTCTGCGGCATTGCCAAATGCTCTATAACTTGTACTTCTGGCGTGACAGTTCCTCTACGAGACGTTTTGATTCTCGTACGCTCGGGCATATTCTGGTTCTGACGACTTTCATCTTCTGAGTCGTAAGGTCTAATGACGGGAACAACGTAAAAGAGGAAAAAATTTGTACGAAGCATCAAAGGCTTCCGTATCAGTTACGGTTATGTATCGAACCGACAAACATTTTTTTGCTCTTCTCTTCTGCTAACATATAACGGCAGGAAACAATCGGCACTAGATAAATAATAATATTTAAGGTGAATGGATATATGCAATAGCATGCCATGAGTGTCTAAGCAAATCTCTAGTCTATTGTGAACCTGCCAACGACTTCCCTCTGGTCATCTGCAATGACATCCTGAAATTCTTCATATAGTGCTTTGACCACCTCACGTTCAGTCCATCTCTGCTTTTCGCCAGTATTTTCAGGGTCAGGTATGGGCGTGAATGTGTACTCTATTGAAAGGGCTGAAAGTACGCCTCCGTAAGCGTGCGAAATCCCTGTACGCAAATTGTGAGCTTATGGGCATCTGGCAAAAAAACATGGGAAGTTCAAACCTGTGTCGACGATTACGATCTTCCCGTTGCATCGAGCTACGATATTCTAAGTTTTGTAATCGACGTATCAGTCATCCCGCAACGGGAAAAAAAAGAAAAGAAAAGGTAACCTACATGAAAGTGCGGCGTATGTCCCATAATCATTCTTCGCGTCCCGGTCTTTTTCAAAACTTCTTCCACATCTGCACATGCCTTTTCTTCGGGATCATATGCCCAACCGCGATACCACAGCGGTCCATTAGCTTCATAAAGTTCGCGTTCTTCAGTTGTAGTGCTTTCCGGTAGTCCGGGATAGTGAGGATTCATCGGATAAGGAGGAGGCTGTTCTCTTCTTTGCAATTTCCGCAGGAATGACGAACCAATCTCGTTGATTTTCTCCGGGAACGGAACCAAGGCGCCATAAGTCGGTGACAACCCACCATGGACGAATGATAGAGCAGCATGAGACATGGGACCATCTTCCAGACCAAGTTCACGAATATGGGAGGGTTCCAGCTCTTCCTTGCCATCCATGTCTTGTTCAAAATGTACCTGGGAGCGGACCGGAGGGTAGGGAGTGTTCGGTGGCCCCAGATAAGGATGTAAAGGCAGACGAGTTGTGACAGTGTAATTATTTGCCCAAGAACGACCGATACGTCCACTTGAAAGTATACGTTGACGAGCTTCAATAGTTCCAAAGGTCTTGATTTCTGAGGGATACACGTATCTCCAATCACCAATCGCATTCATGTATTCGTGGTTACCCAGATTAGAAAGAACAACTCCACCATTGGCGAGAGCTTGATCCCGCAGCTTGTCCATCCAAGTGAAGAGCTTGATTGTGTCGTCGCCGCTAAATACGCGTGGATGAGCTGTCTTGTTTTTCGGGTTTTCCAGTAACTACAACAAATACCGATCTATTATATCGCCGGTCTGGACGAAAAAGTCCACATTTCCGGACCATTTTCCTTCTTCGTCAGTGACCCCAGAAAAATTCAGGACTCGAAGAGCATTTGGGTAGTCTCCGTGTAAGTCACCTACGCAGACCTTGAAGAATAGTTAGATTGCAGAGAAAAAAGGTATCTGAGTACTTGATCCTTACAATACGCCTAGAGAACGCCTTGAGAGTCGACTCCTCTAAATTCAAGTGAGGCTGTGATTTTCCAAGTCCAACTTGTTCCGTTAAAAGATCCCAGGGAACACTGAAAAAGGGTAGATGCACAATGTGTTCCGTATACGCATGCTGGAATGCGGAATAGATCTGGAGGTGTGAACCATACAAATGTGTGTAATACAACCCGCAGAGAAGAGGAAGCACAATCCAGATCCGAGAATATTTAGGAGGATTGCTCGGGGTAGGAGAAGGAGCCATGACCGTGCCAGCAAGCAGAATGGAAGAATGGTAAGGAAGGGTAAATAGGCGCCCGCAGTACCTCAACGCGTCAACTCTTGATTGGGGGACTCTGATTCCTATTGCAATAATTTACAGTATAAACAATACAAACATCTATGTACAGTACTCTATTTACAATTACCAGTACAGCGTAAAACTACACCAGAAATACTTTTATTTACACCTTTGGCTTCAAACGTACGTCCGTCTTTTAATACTATTCACAACATCCCTGACAACCCCCAACCATCGTGCTATTTTTTCAGTCTCCTCTAATACCCCGTCATGTCTAGCATCAATTTTACGGAGCAGGAGTCTCCGTATAGCTCGAGTTTCTTCGTCGTCGTTATCCGCCAAATTTCCAGTGAAAGACTTGCTTCCTATTGAGACTTTAGACGCCACAGTTGACACGGAAATTATGGATGCGAAACTGGATTTTGCTGATAGGGAAGTGCTGACGCTACGGATGAATAAATCATCCTCGACCTTTACAGGAAGATTCGAAATCATCGCTTTTCTTGCCTAGCAGAAGCAAAAAGTCAGACAGAATATTCTAAAATTGGTTTCGAAATCACCGTACCTTCAATGCTCGTTTTAAGATACGGTCCGCACGTGAAATAGATCGAGACGCAGAATCTAGAAGCACTTTGCTCTATGAAGGATCTCAGTCAACTGTGAGCAGTCGTTGCAGTGCCACAACGCTTACCGAAACGAGTGAGTCTCGGATATCCTCTAAATCCTTTCCTACAGCTCCGAGAGTAATGCCAGAGGTCCGTAGTGCAGCATTGATGGAGTTACACGTCATATTCTTCGAGTCATTAGAGTTTCGAGGACTGCGAAGAAGCATCTGGGTTTCCTCTTGACAAGGCATCGGAGGAGGGGAAGGAGAACCAGCGACCTTCGGAATAGCAGTAGCGGAAGACTTGCGTTTGATCCATGCGACGAATCTTGACGTAGTCGAAGTAGCCTTCTTCTCTAGCAAAGAAGGGCTACCATCTTCTGATATAATTATCGAAGGGGTAGCCGATTTCGTTCCCGTCAAAGATCTCTCGCCGCTACTGACACAGGTTAGATCTGAATCCTCAGAGGCCCTCGTCTGTGTCCAAGGTTCAAGTCCGCGCTCTTCCAGCTTCACGTTCACTAAACACGTCGTGGAATCCAATAGTACAGTCATATCACGAGCGTCGTCTTCCATATCCTTCAGCACATCCCACACTTCCTTGACCCGCGCACGCAGATAATCAATGATAGCTCCATGTATTCTGTCCATCTCGACCGTGAGCGATTCTAGATGCCTGATATGCTGTACATCGGTGTCGTGGTGCATAGAAGGAGAAGAAATGCGCAAATTGTCTATGAGCTGGTGAGAGGCAGCAGTGACATCGAAATCCAATGTGGTGGACGAAATACGCCGTTGGTAGTGAAATTCTGTAATTTCATCCAAGTGTGACTCGATAGAGTACTGGCCATAAGTAGGACGCAGTGTATAGGTCGATAGAGAAGACTCGGGACGCAATAATTCCAATTCCCCAAATGCGAGGCGGAATTCAGGTTTAGCAGCTTCCCAAGCGGTGAGACTAGGTGACGAAAAAATCAGCACGACACTGTTGTAAGTATTGGTTGAACGCACCCTTTGGCATTACAAAGGTCCCTGACGGAATGTGAGGGATCGAACTTGAGTAGAATTTGTAAAACTTCTGGAGAATGTGCGTGCTTGGCAGCAATATGAATACAAGTGTCCCCGTTCTTGTCTGTAGCGGACAAAGGAGCTCGTAAGTCGTGTACGAGATGGGATACATATTGATACAATGCCTCAGTAGGGCATTTTCCATGATCAGAGAAAGCAAAACAGTGCAAAGCCGTGTAGTGCTCATGTTCGGTGAACAATGCTACGTCAGCGCCTGCACAGTATAGCGTGTCTAGAATCTTGACGGAGGGTTCCGACATACAAGCCGAATGATGGATAGGACTCCAACCATTGGGGTCCCTATAGTTTACAAGTGGAGGGCAGATAGAAGGTGAAATTGAGGGATCAAAGAGCGTTAGAAGACCTTGAACGTCGTCAGTACGGAGGTATTGCAAAATGGTGCTCGTCCATTTCTCAAGTGAATTTTGCGAGAATTCCGATAATGAAGGTGCGTCAAGACCTTCAATAAATGGGATGGAGGAGGCAGCTCGTCGGAGGGGATCATCAGACTCTGCCAACACGCCGCTTTTGTTGGTAAGCTAAACAATCCATCAGCACTCCGCGAAGGTAGGTAAAATACCCTATTCACCTTCCACTCGTGTAGGCGATATTGACGGAGCATAGTTTCACATAAATACAGAACTCGAGGATGGGATAGCGCGTATTGGACTGCAGTTCGATGACTGAGAGCACGCAGATCTGGTCTCGAGCCATGCTCGATCTTTTGGAGTCCAGAGCATGAGTATGATATTTCATCAAGACGTGAGGCTGGCACTCACCAGTGATTTTACGATTTCATAATGGCCGTCACGAGCTGCATCTAGGAAATATCATGGGAGATGAGGACTAGGCTCACGGAAACGCGTCGAGTTCAAAACTTACACATCAGCGGAGTTGAGCCATGCATGTCTGTTCCATCTACTGCAACAGAGCCTTGGCTACCCTTGAGCAAAACTCGAACCGCTTCAGGCATACTCAGCCAGGCTGCCATCCCAAGAGGCGTCGCGTCATTAAACGCTTGCTGAGGTGCGTTCAAGGTGAAAAGAGAGACTTCGGGGTGCCGGAGTATGGCGTCAATTGCTTCCAGACGCGACGCATTCATAAAAGTATCGTCGTGCGATACGGAAATGTCACTCCAGCTACCAAATATGACGGTTCAGCAAGTATTAGGAGCGTGAATGAAGGAAACACGTACTGTACCCCAGCTATGGCGCACATAAGCGGGGACCTCCCGGACGCGTCAAGGTCATTCACGTTCGCGCCAGCATTTATTGCTTCTCGAACCCCTTCACTATTCCCCTCCAAAGCCCAGATATGCAGTCCATAATTGTGCGCAGAAACGGTCGAAGTGTACACAGAAGTCATAAGTAGAGACAGTGGTTTGAAAGAGGAATACAGCAGCGGAAGAAAGATGAGAGAAGAAGGATTGTGATGATGAAAATGAGAAGAAAAGGATAACCAAAAGATTGTCTGTTAGAGTCGATGAGTATAATGGGCAATCGCAAGGACAGCTGAGAGAAATAGCTGGATATTTAACGGTGAGAGGGTTTACATACGGGACGCGATCTGCTATTGACCTGCAACGAGGCAATTTCTCATCAGAAAGGTGTCTCAGAAGATTATATACAACACAGCGGCCAATATTTAATTGACGTCGGTACTTTAAAGGAATGACCATGAACCTGAAAGCAGCCTCGAGGCGCTAAAATTCCTTCCGAACCCATCCGTAATTTTATCTCCACAACGTAAAAGCGGGACGCTTAGAAGTGCGGAAGGAAGTGGGTGCATAGTGTTGTAAACGCTGTGGAAAGAAGGATAATTCCACAGCGACCAAGTCCTAGAGCTAAAGTCCGACTGCGTACAACACTGTAACGCGACCAGACAAATGGCCAAGGGCAGCTCAGTAAGCGCTTGGCGAAAGCTGTAAACGATATTGCGATGTCGACATGGTGACATCCAGTATCTAGGAAAGGAAATTTGAATGGGTTAATTGAACCCCCCCGGTCCACAAGGACGTCGAGGGACAAGGACATTAAATCAAGACGCGAAGCCCGTCAGCTTAGAACTTTAGCTTGAATCAAAGTCCTACCTACCCGGAGCGCTCTCAATAGGCACTCTGGTTGCAAAAATCTGTTGCAGAAACACTAGCCTGACAGGGAACATCTGTCGTGGCAGAAAGAGATAACGGTTCACAGTGGACCAATGTATCTCGAAGTGAGTTGTGCGATTGAGGAATATATGCCAGTAGGTATGATATGCGATGCGATGAGGAATACGTATGATAATAAGTTGTACATAAAGACTGTAAAAAAAAATAAGTTGAGAGGAAACAGTGCATTGGGATTGGAAAATGGGAACTGATGAGAACAGTACGAAGAGTCCATGCATTGTAACGTTTGTGAGTCCCAATGTAGAGACCACAGATCTATAGAAACGCGTCCTTCGTTAAGGTACCCTAAGAACGACGAGTTAGATTTACATGTACGTTAATATACGGAAAAAAGGTCGACGCATCGCCAAACGATAATGTTAAGGCGAGAAGAGAAAAGGGATGGCAAAAGATAACGTACCTTCACTTGCTCGAAATTCACGAAAGCTTTCTCAACATCCCACCCGTTATTAGTTAGACAGTCTACCGAAAACTGTATATTTAACCCTGTCCGAGCACAGATGTGCATCACCATTGATCGTTGGGGCTCCGGCTGCAGAATAATTAATCAATATCCTCTTGACATAGATGGATGTCAAAAAACTTACTATTGAAGCCACCGCGGCTTGCTGTTCAGCCGACAGCTGAAGAGGCTGGCTGGGTTGCTTGGGTGTTGAGCTTGCGTTCTCTGTGCTTTGCTTGGAAACTGGATCTGGCTGCACGATCATGGGCCCGGGCTTCCATGAGTCTGGTGAAGAATAAGCCCGTATGGTCCACTGGTCCGATATTATGACAACATCCCATCCACTCAATTTGGCGCTAGAGCACCGTGTCAGTTGCGGCTAAAAATTTGGAGATAGGTTTGACGGTGACATACCGAGAGCCGTCAGGCGCAGGTACTAAAACGAACGTTCTATCAAACGAGCGGAGACCCTCCGCTGGGACTTGATAAAAGGATTAATATTCGCTTGAAAGGGTCAGGAAATTTGCCGAAACGTACACTCAGTTAATTCCCCGTGTACCATCACCAATAAACCCATCGTTCCCCCATGAGCGACGGGAAAACAATCGACACAGAACTTTTCCGGAGGACCAGAAATGTCATGCTTGGTGTTCGGCAGTCCGGAGATATATTTGACAATAGCTTCACCGCCAATGAGGAGTCGTTGAACCTGTTTGTCGTGGGACTGCGCTAGCCGCATGAGATTACGCGAACCCCCATCCTTCTTGGTTAACCACGGACTCCATTCTAGCTTTTTCTGATTAGGGAGCTTGTGATGAAGTCCCAAGTTCCGAGCACGTTCTGGTATAGACGTATTACATGAGTATGAAAAAGTGGCAGATGCGTCATAGGCATCCTGTAAAGCCCCTCGTTGAGAATCATAGGCGGAGAAGAATCTGCCCTGGTTAGGATTGGAAGTGGATTTTGAGCTGCACTCGGACTTACCGAACAAGGAAAGTGCTGAGTAGAGCTCCGTCGACACCCGCTATGAACGATCCACCCATCTGCAGCGGGAATGTAGTTGATGAAGGTTCAGGAACAGAGACTGGAGCTTTGTTGGGCTCTTGGGAAACGTCGAACGATATTTGCGCGATGGATTGACCATCTAGAGTCATCAACGACGTGAATCGACGGAACACTTCACTGAAAGACACGTATTGTTACTCGTCTGGATACAAGAAAATAGAAGAGACCTACTTTTTGAATTGTTCGGCATTCTTTGCCATCAATTCTTCTCGGAGAGGGTTCCCGGCGAGGAGCAACTCCTTCAATCCCGTTAACTTGTCCTTCTTTGAAGCTCCCGAGATGCAATCGAGGTCTCTATATGTTCGTATATCATTGTCTTGCAAGGATAAATTAACCAGTCCTGGAAGATAATGGCCGAGTAGTGATAGATGTTGACCAGTGAGTTGGTTCTTGGACAAATTGAGCGATTGGACCTGGCATGCTGTTAGCAGCAATATCGAGAAACAATAATGAATCGTACCGGCGGCTTGAGTTCTTTGGCGAGCTTGAAAATCACAGCTGCATCGCGGGCATTTCCGCCGTGACCAGGAGGTGTAAGGTTGAACTTCTTTACAATGTCATCTTCGATCATGTTCTGCATAGACCTAAGCGACACGGTTTGATATCCAATTATAAAAACAACTCACGCTGAGGTCTAACAACGCCGAATCAGCATTCCACCGTTTTTGGACCAACTTTCTCCATGGCTCAACACCCTTTAACGTTGCGCGCCCTGTTGTCGTCCGTACGGGAATCAAAGAAGGGGAAGCACTTGATCCTGCTGCTCCTGAAACCGCGTTCCGGCGAAGACGGCTAGCCGTTGTCGGACGAGCCGCGCCACGTATAGATAGAGGATCCGAGGGTCCAGCGTGATTGAGGTTTATACGAGAAGACAGCTGATAAGGCGAGAGAGAGGATATTTGTGTGTAAGTCGCTCGTTCGCAGCAGAGACAAGGAGAAAGAGGGAGCACGGGAAGACCAAGAACTCAGTGCGTGAAGAATTTGGACTCGAACCCCCTGGAATTCTGAGGGAAAAGTTAATAAGCAAGTACAATGATATTTACCGATTTAGCAGGGCCAGATTCCTGTTTGTATGCGTCCATCGGACGAGGTCTATGTGACCGGTTTTTGCCTGATCCTTTGCGTCCTCCAGGCTTGTCTGCGAGATCCCTCATTTTAGTATCTCTATCCATGAGACCTGCATTTCTGAGGGCATTCGAAGCCAATGTTCTCGATCCAGGCGCAGGGGTTGGACTAGAAAACATAAGTGGCGACCGGACTTGTGTGGTAGTAAATTAAAGAAAGCCGACAGAGGCCTGCACAACTGGGAAAAGCTATGTCATTTGTTCACGCGATCACGACATGACTCAAACAATAGCTTCGGTATTTAGATCCGGAAGTTTTCTATTTTAGGTTACTTCCGCCGGAACAACGACAGACGCCAAACAACTACGCTACGACCGCTTGCCCTCGTTCAACTTTCTTGCGAATGCTTCTCGACACGAAAAATGTGTCACTTCACCTCTGTACGACAGTGAGCATCTCAAACAAGGCAACTTCGCATTACCCACCTCGGACTGTGAACAGCAATGATCGTAGGTCCAATCCTCTTGTGACATTGCGGGCATCTAAAATAATCGTCAGAACAGCTGACTTGCATGAGTCATTGCATCGCCTACATCCTGCTATCAGTCACTTTCACCCTCTTCGTTTGCAGCGACATCAACTTGCGCGCTATCTGGTCATTCCGCGCCTTGCTGATTTGTCGTACGACGTCAGTGTCAAAGGTGGGTATTCTTAAACCTTCAATGAGGAAGGTTCGGACATCATTCAGTGTAACAAGAGGAGGAAGAAGCTGAAGAGCTTCAGTAGTGTCTAAACGGCGACTGTGTCGACTAATGAGCTCGAGAGCAGGCCTCAATAGATCCGCATCTGTCTTGACGGTAGGGCGTAGATAAATCCGAAGCAATGTGAGGAAAACGTTGCTTGTTTCCGTTCCCGGTTGATGGTATTGCTTGCAGTATCTGTTCACCTGTGATTAGAACCATATGCAGCTGATGTAGTAGTATCACCAACTCTTCTGCCTTGAGATAATCCTGAAGCCGGTATACATACAATTCGAGCGCCTGATCATGGCGACCCAATTTCCCAAGCAGCACTGCTCGGGCCTCGTATAAATCTACTCAACCGGTCAACCAGGCCAAACAATTTCCTAAAGTTCAATTCGATATACCTTCAGAGGACAGCAGACCATATAGTCGATCCACGCGATAGCGCGTTGTCGTAGAAATGAACTCCAGCAGCTTATCATACGATTCTCGCCCAGATTCTAGCACAGTGAATCAGATACCAACGTCCGAGTGAAAGTAGAACACTCACCTTCATCCTTGCTCTTCCTAGCATCAAGTGTTATCTTTGCATACAGCTCTGCGAGTCGATCATGGTATTCAGTAGATTCCTCTTCCCTTTCTTGAATCAAGTATTCCAGATACTTTGTGCAAAGGACCGGACTAATCTTCTCCAGATAATCAGCAACGTGATCACGAGGCAGGTCTACATCGTCAGATTTGAATATCTATCCTGTCGGTAAGCTCGAGTAACAATTTCAAGGAAAAGAGAGCCCACCTCCAGGGCTCTTGTAGAATCCTGCTCAATGACCCATCGAGCGGAATCAAACACTTGGTCTTCATATTCTGGACCCAGTTTACGCATATATTGAATAGAATCATACAGCCTTTCTTCAATATCTTCCTCTTTCTCCCCGAGTCTGAACGAACTTCAATCTTACGGTGAGATGGACAGAATGCAATTGACTACTCACTGTCGCAGAAGATCGAGCGCCTTTTTGTGCATTTTCTTTTGATTATACAAATCCTTGAGCTCCCTGAACATCTACGAATAGCGACGTCAAACAATGTCAGGGCGGACTTTCGTTCTCACTTACGCCTCTAGCCTTCAACACACCCTCCACTTCCTCAGCATCACACCAATTCGGAATTCTAACCAGCGATCCTGCCAATGATGGCCTTACGACGAGATACGATTTGAAGAGCACCGTGTCGACAATTTGCGCACATCGCAGCAATTGTTCCGGTGTAAGCTGAGAGAAAGGTGCATCGGGTAACGCATACAAATCTTCAACAGATATGGCTGAAAGTGGTGTAATCTGATGGGCCTGGTCGGCGGGGGTTATACCTACAAGACTTAGAGCATGTCCGAGTTTTGGCCGTCGATCTGGGAAGCTCCTAGCAAGACTTTCTACGGAGCGATGATAATCTGCAGGAATCGTGGGCAGCCAGTCAGAACTAGTTCACAACAATCTCTTTATACTTGCCATTGTCGACGTTAGGTTTGGTAGGTTTAGGTGTGTGCGACTTGATAGATGCTGCGTCGTCATCTTTCTGGGCTGCAGCGGTAGATCCCATGAAGGCACCAAGACCCATTAAGCGCCCTCGGATTGACCCAGTACTACCCATAGACGCTCCCAAGTTATCAAGCAGGTCGGTAGCGGTAGTGGCTAAGGGCTGAGGTATTGCTTCCTTTGTGCCCTCAATATCCTTGGGAAGCTCTGATATATTATCCCCGGGAGACTGCTCTACAGGAGACTCTGAATGTTTCGGACCAGCGTACAACTCGATCCATTTTTCCGGGGGAACAGATAGTCGTCCTGAGATGGGCTCTGGGTAAAGTGCGACAACCTTGGCTGGATTGATGTTGAGTTCTGCGAATGTGTTGATAGCTTCATCGAAACGTCCGGCTTGAAACTCAACAACAGCATTCAGAGCTCGGATTTGTATTCTTCGATCGTCCTACAATCAATTGTAAGTGGAAGAGCATTGATCACTGAAGAAACTTTTACTTTTTCAGGAAGAGATTTAACATCAATGGTTTCGAGGAGCTTGAGAGCATCTGAATATTGGCCAGCCGACACGAGCTCATCTATCTGTTCAGCCCATGGCTTCATTCTACACAGCCATATGGTGGTTCCTTCGTTTGTAGCTGCTGTACGGTCTATGGGTGTGGTCGCAAGGAATAATGAAAATTCATCTATCGAAGGTGTCATGAGCCGTACAGTTGCATTGACCGGGGGAGGAGTATTGATGGCAGGCGTCTGGGAAGATAAATTTGACGAATCCTTGAATGGATAGATAAAGGTCTGTGTAGGAAGCAGTGATATGGAGGAGCGAACTTGGACAGCGCTCATGGGAGGGGAATTCTGGTGAGACAAATCCACGTCTGGGGAATTTGTTGATCCAGGAGGGAGAACGGAGAAGATATAAGGCTTGACCAGAGCTGAAAGGTAGTATTAAAAACGAGCGAATGCTACGATATATTCCAGGCAAACCTATTTCTTCGGGAGGTGCTGGCCAGCCTATGGTCTCTGGCCGGGACGACTTTGCCTCCTTCCCAATGATGATTCCTTCGTCTGAACAAGCAAGAAGTGAGCTTGAGTTTGAGAAAAAAGCACCACCGCGACGTACTATCTTTGACGATCAAAGTCTCTTCCTCGTTAAGATTTAGTACTCCAGGTTTGGATTTGGCACCAAGACCGAGAGTCATGTATCCTGAAAGGCCAGTGAAGGCACCCATGGTCGTAGAGGGGCCAGCCGCAGGCAAGGGCATTGCTACGTCGGTCACCGTATTTCGGGAGATCGAAAATACGGCGTACTCGGTAGCAGAGTATGCAAAACATGCGTGGTCATTGTCCATGAAAGTGATTATCCGAGGGGAATGCGGTAGTGAACATTCCTGTGGTAAGAAATTCTAACTCAGATCGCAAAAGTGTGGTTCGGGGTCGCACCTTGAGCTCCTGAGCGTCCCCATCCTTCCAAGAATAGATTACGACCTTCCGACGGCATCCAACAAGCAAATATGTCATGAGTACAGGTATAGAGGATGGTTTCGTGAATTCATCTTGGCTTTGTAAAGCAGATTCGGAATGGAAAGTAAACGAATGGATCCTGAACGAGAAAGCGGCCTTTGCAGCGTTTAACACGGTTGGAGGTGAGAATGAAGGGAGCGGAAACAGGGATACGATGGATTCTTGTAGAATAATGAGATAAAAGAAATACAAGATTGAGTGAGGACATACCTGAAAGTGTCACTATCGAGTTTATGTCCCTGATAAACCCTAGCTGCTCAATCGACTTGCGCGTCAAACCTTTCCTCACATCAGCCAAAGTCAACTCGGAGGCTTCTTGATTATATATATGTAGATTTCCCGTTGAAGTTCCAAGGTAAATTCTGTCACCTACAAAATACGGATAAGACTTGGATTCGTGGGCACGTTGTAATCAAACAAGACTTGCGTTGAACGAGCAGGGATTCAATTCTCTCTTTGAACCCAGAAAGTACAATCTTTGGGGTCAGAAATGGCGCCATTATTGAGCATAGTAGAATATAAGCCCAGTGCGGTACAGATAATCCCTACTGAAGGGATGAATCGGGGAGAGTCAGTGTAGTTCGCAAACGCCGTCAGTGACGGCATAAATAAACACGTGATCTGCGATAACTCGCTTTGACCTTCAATCTAAATACTTTCGTATGTGTGCGTTGATGCCGGTGCATCCTTATAGACTGGATTGATTTATCCACATTCGATAATATTATTTCATTTCATAGAGCATAAAACTAGGAAATATTAGACCGAACTAAATTATTATGGAGTCCAGGTCGTGCTCAAAGGTAGATTCCGAGAACTACCCCCAACCGAAATCGTGAAGGTTCCGTCGGGAACATACCACTGCTGGTCCGCCACGCTCCACACAGACACATCCTTGCGGCGGATTTGGAAAGACGCAGTACCGCTTGCGCCAGCCGCGATGTCTTTGACCTTGTCGAAACCGCGGAGCATGCGAATTGGCTGGCTTTCTTCAGGAATAGAGATATACTAATACACCGTGAGCGAAAGTCCCTAAGCAAATTATTCTCAAAAGAGACTAACCAATTGAGCGATCTCACTTCCGGTGACATTCCCGGCGTTGGTAATGGTAGCGGAAGCGGTAAACAGGACGTCGTACAACGAATTAGTACCATCAGACTCTGCAAATTTCTCGGCGGTTGCCATGAATGAGGTGTTGTCGCTAGAGCCAGTATTGTCGATGACCAAGTCGGAGTAATTGAAGGTGGTGTAAGATAAACCGTAACCGAATTCTGTAGAACATATATTCGACATTCAGTTCATGTTCCAAGACATGGGCGCACCTACCATAACGGGGAGTGATGTTCATCTTGTCAAACCATCTGTAGTCAATGAAAACGCCTTCAGTGAAGTCGGCCTGGGGGGAATAGACATGATCGTCTACGGCCGGATTCGGCTTGGAGGTCGAAACATCAGAACGTCGTCGTGTAATTTGAAAAACCAGACTTACAGGATAATCATCTAAACTCTTGCCCCAAGTCCAAGGAAGTTTACCATTGGGCGCTACATCTCCGTAAAGAACTGGAACAAGACCAGCACCGGCTTCCTGGCCAGGTAGATAGGCCATGACAATCGCAGTAATGTTCTCATTATCAACCCACTCTGTAGATGGCCATTTAGTCAAAAACGAGGCTCTTGGACCGGCATGAAGCGCACTTACTCTCAATGTTAACGACGCCAGTACTGTGGATGACGAGAATAACATTAGATGAAGAGTTGGCGGCCTGGGTAATCATAAAGTCCTGATCATCCGTAATATTGAGACTCAAGACATCGGCACCCTCTGTAGACCACCGGTCAACAAAGACCAGAGTGACATCGGCATTGGGCAAAAGTGTAGCAATAGCTGTGCTTGCAGCAGAGTTGTTCGTATGCGTTATCACACCCTCAATCTAGGAACAACTCAGTCCGATGGCTAGTCGCGTTATGAAAAAAATTCACCTCAGCGCCAGTCTCGATAGCTCGCTGCTGAAGAGCATCAAATGGAGTAATGATATATGGTGCAAAACTTGAGCCACTACCACCTCCGGTAGCGAGGGTCCCGTTCTGTAATGAAGATGAAGATGAGACCGTCTGCAGCTCGGATTTAAATGCGACTAACAAGATTGTTCAGGTCACAAGCGCTATTGTACTGCCCACATGCGTTGATTCCAAGGACATTGCTTGCTGCGTCATTACCGACCACGGCGATTCGTTGAGGATTATTGAGGGGAAGACCGCCAGTATTCTTGAGAAGAGTGACACTCGACAAACCAATTTCCTTGATGAGCTCTGCGGTCCCTTGCTTTCTGACATTTCGATAACCGTTGGGGAGATTGTTATATGCGGACAAAGCGTTCTGGCGAATGAAAAGTCAATATACCTGTGAAAGAGCGGAACGAAGACTTACGAAAATGACGTCGGGCAAAGGATCTGTGTCCATGCTAAAAGAAGAAAAAAAGGACGTGAAAAAGGTGTGTAAACTGATATAGCAACAGACTGACCTGAGGTGGTAGTAAGGGGTTAAAAGACGGAGAACTTTGTCACGAAGTTGCTGCTCGGTAATAGTGCCATTGTTAACCATCTCAACCATGGCAGGTCCCCAGAGATCACCGTAAGTTCCATTGAAAGCGCTTCCTGGCATTCCCTAACCACGAAGATCGTACGTTGGTTTCCACCTTACTTTGAAGGGAAGATACGTACAACGTCGAGGCCATTCCGTGCGCTTTCAACATTGTCCCATTGTCCTCCCCAGTCACTGATGACGCTTCCTTGAAAGTTTAATTCGGTCTTGAGCAGATAGTTGAGGGAGTGCGCGTCAGCGCAAGAGTGACTATTATTGACCTGGTTGTACGAGCACCTGTCCCCAAATCGGTCAGATGTATAATATATAGAAGAAATGCAACGGTGGAGCTACGAACATGATATGCGAGGTACCCGCCCGAATAGCTTCGACGAATGACCACATATACACTTCATGGGTCGTTTTGTCGTCGACATTCGAGGAGATCCTAGAAAGTATCAAATTGAATTCAACCGACGCTCAAACGAAGCTCTCATCTTACGGTAATTGTTCAAATGAGGGGAACACACTGTATGCTGCACAAATGTTATCCTGAGATCTGCTGTTCCGTTGAAGTTCCACTTACATTCGGTAGAGTTGTAGGGATTGCGGAAAGTTTCTTGCTCGTATGCAATATACTGTGGATCGAAGAAGAAAAATCAGTACGGTCCCAATTCTTCGGCACTGAGTGACGTTGTGCATACATGTTTGGCAACTGGCGCCACATTTGCATTTAACATTCCTGCGATAGCCTGGTACGACGCCTCTCCACAGGCATAAGGGTCGGCAAACGTGCCCTCCCAGGCTCGCCCATTACTGTGAATAATATCAGAAGATGAACACGGGAGAAATCTAGACCACACAGTTACGCACAGAACGCTACGGCCCAAAGCTAACGTATGTATCAAGGCGAGCGAAATTGATCAGATAAAGAGAGTAAATAACGATGCCAAGTATCACTCACGTCCCCCAGTTACCGGTGCCAACTAAGATCCAAAGCTACATAAGCCAATCAACTGGCCACGAATAGAAGCCTTACCGGAATATGAACACCTTGATCGTGAAATTCTTGTCCCATAGCTTTGCTGCGCGCGTAGATGAGCTCTCTGTCCCAAGTAGCAGCCGATGTAACACCGCCAGGAAACTGGGAAATTCCATGCACATCACGAACACCGGCAGGACCATCCTGCAAACACAACGACGGGATATTGAATCGAGGAACCGATCCAGTATTCCCAACACATCGCCCATCAATACCGATAGTCAACTAGAGCGAGCGAAATGAGGGACGAGAATAAGGTAAGGCATTTGTAACTTACATTAGCCATCTCTTCGAGTGTCATTTGGGAGACAGTCGCGTTTGCCTTTGCAAAGGCGCTCGCCCAACCTTTACCTCCATTCGGGGACGCTATAGGTTGAGTCATAAGCACAGAATCAATGGGACGCAGTGCTTTGGAGACATACGAGACGGCCACTCATTGTTTGCACTGGACGCGTCTCTACGAGAAAATATATGATCAAGGTCACGTTCGAAGGAGTACGCGGATACTGCTTGAGTTGACGCGACAAGAGTAATGAGAAGAGATCCTAGAGCTTGGGACTTCATCCTGGAGGCCGGGTCAAATAGAGCAGGTCTCTTCAAACGAGAAATACAGAACAGCTGCGTTTTTATAGAACATTATGGATCCATGGCCCGGTTGGGGAAAAATTTGTCATGATGCGTCTGGAGAAATATTCATCCATTTTTTGACATAGAGATAATCAGTTGGGGTCCAATCAACAGTCCAAATTTACGTGAACTTCGCTCCTTCATGGAGTAGTCCAATATATAAGAATGAGCATAGCATACGCTCTGCATGGCCAAAAATCTTCAGCTATTCTTCACCTGGCCATTCTGCACTCTCTAACTAGTCACTCTGGGGAGTCTGGAGAGTCCGGAGAGCTTGTGGAGCGCGAAGATGCGGAAGAAAATGTAAAGGATGAGCAACATAGGGCGGCCACTCGGATCCTGTGGGGTAACCGTAAAGACCATTCGGAGACGAAGAAGCAAATACCCTCCTCCGCTCAAGCGTCTGACCTGACGTACTTTATTATCGTGATCTCATTTAAGCAACAGAAATTAACGGAGGATAAGAGCTATAATACAGGTTGTACGAGAAGGATACCCCATCTAAGTAAGTATGTGCATGCATGGTCGCGACGGTGATGCGTATCTGTCCGCGATCGGGCTTGCTAACCGGACCGCTTGAACCGGAGCTTTGTGCCTGCGCCCAGAACCTGATTGTGATCCGTTTCGTTATCCGTTCGTGTTCGTCCACCAAGAGACATTTAATTAGGTTTCATGCATGATAGAGACATAACCAAGACGATATCCAAAGAGATCAGTTGTCTACTTTCTTTACTTGGCCTGCGTCTTTCAGAAACTCATCGACATGTCCTAACAAATCCCGCTGGAACTTGAGCAGCGTCGGACGCATCAAAATTTCTCTTTGAAGCACTCCGATGTAACGCAATCTAAATTTACCAGTACATATAGCTGCAGATCCATTATTCCATCGGCACGCTCGTTGACTTTATTTTGCGAATTTACTCTTCACGTATTGCTTCGCAACCCTCTTTACCAGAGCTTTTCTCCCAATGCCGTGGAGGTCAATATACACCAAAGCAACATTTCGTACTGTACCGGCCATAAGGGAGGTGCTTTGCGCAGCTTCGGCGCCATATCTGCAACGATGATGACCCATATAAAAATATGAAAATAATGGAAGCATTTGAACATGATACTCACTGATGCGCAACTACCCGGGTAGCGTCCCGACTTCCGACATTTAAGAGTTGCTTCGCAGATTCATCTAACGTCGAGAGGATCAAATCCGCTGATAAAATAAGTTTTGCCTTCTTGTTGAGGGCACGAGGTGGCAGCGGAGGTGCAGAGTCATCAGAATGCGGAGGCAGGGGTGGGTTTTCACCAAGGCGTGGAGGAAGAGGAGGTTTAGCATTTATCGAAGGATTCGGAGTGGAAGAGTATGGTGGCGGAGGCGAGCTTGACGATGACGGGGTGTTTGATGCATACGAAGCTCCTTTTGCACTGTCCTTGGCCCCGATGATTTTTGAAATCATCCCGTCTACGACTGCCAAGGTCTTTCCACTTATTTTCACAGCCTGAGCGCTGAGAGCATGTGCATGCGTAAGTCCTGATTGTGTCCGAGAAGACGATATGAAAGCTACAGCTTTAGATTGAGTCGAAGCCGTGCTGGAAACAGACGCTGCTGAAGATGAAGGGCGCGAGGAAGGAGATGAATGCGCAATGTAGTACGAGGAAGCGGACGAGATGACGTTCACGAGGAGATTTGTGGTTTGGGAAATTCCCTGACTATAATATGAAGCTTGTATGGAGCTTTCTTCGGAAGAGGTAGGAGCACTTACCTGACTAGCTTCGCAGACTTGGTCATCCAATCTTGTTGATCGGCAGGAATGTTTCTTGCAAAAGCTACAATAGCTCCCTCTTCCTCCTCCTCGCTCATTTCAATAATGACAGGATCATGTTCATGGCCCTTTGTAGGACGGGAGAGGGCTCCATCTTCATGAACGGAAATCTTCTTGTCCACCTCGCCAATTATTTCACCAGAGTCTTCGTTCACTAAAACAAGGTGACCACGAAGATTCTGAGGCGCATCCATCAACGACATTTTGTGAGGTAGTTCAGGGGTTGAATTGTCTCGAAAATTAGCATATTCGGTAAGAATACCGTCCAAAGTGTCCACTTCCTCTCGTCTTTGCGTCGTCCAATCGTTAACCGTTCCCAAAGTAATATCAGGTATGTACAACTCGAGTTCTTCAGGATCAGAATCTGTGCCGCTGAAGATATATGTCCGCCCTCTGCCCTCCAACTCCTCAGAAGTCAGAGTGATCGTCCGCCGAGGATCCAAAGGAATTTCGTCAGCGTTGATGCGAAGGATGAGAAAGATGTTTCGGTCAAGGACGGCTTGAACATCAGGTGGAACGGAGATGCACTCCACGGTCAATGTGCCAGTTTGAGAGTGCGACGATTGTCTAGAGTACAAAGTAACACCCGTTAAATTAAGTAAAACAAAACCTTCGAGACTAGATGCCATGATGGTTGCGATTGAAGACCTGGGGCTCCAAGGCTCAAGCCTAGTATCCAATCACTATGGACGTCATGTGGTTTTGGATCAGCGACGACAACAAACGACGACAACATCGGAGCTGAGCATAGAGTTGCGCTGTATAATCCTTGGCATGCTTGACAGTCAGATTCATAGCGGGCTGTGAACTCAGAGTAAGCCGAGTCACGGTCACGAGCGCTCAAGGATGAGGTGTAGCAAGGAGACTTTATTTTCAAGGACGGTGACGAGCTTGTGGTAGATGAAGTCTTGTTGAGCTCTACTTTCTGCGACTACGATGGAAATGGAGCAACTAGGACAGTCACTTGCAAAGCTGTCACCGACAGAAGCAGCACTACGACTGGTTTTCAAATTGAACGAGGCACCGACGTGTTAACCCTTCTCCGGAGACTGTAGCTGAAGTATTCAACTTTCTGTGGTACATCTTTTCGTTTTCCATTCGCCAAAGGTCCAAAAACCCGATCTTCGCAACCAGTACGCTCTCGGGAGGTACTGGGCAGGGCGGACAGGTTTGTCATCTCAAAGTAGACCCAGGACTCAAAACCAATCCAATGCGATTCTTTTTCCCGTTACATCGTTATTCAGAAGTCAAAACTCGTACCTACATCTGGCAAAATATAACCTCGAGCGAACAAGTTACTGCGCCAAACTTTTCACTAGACGTATAATGCTCGTTATTCTTGCCCGACTACGTACCTGTCCCTGCCTCAACCCAAAATACAGTGCTCCAAATAAAGAAGCTCTCTTTGGGAGTATTCAGTGATTTGTTGCGCCGTGCGACTCAATTCACACCGATGGGAGTAATCGTCTTCTCTTGTATTCCCTGGATTCTCACTCAAGTACGAATTCCCACCATCCAACACTGGCATGAACGAACCACTCTTTCGTCATATCCACGGTTGGGCCAATTGCGCTGTTTCGCTTCTTCTATGTATATAATGTTCTACCAGGGTAAATGCATCGACCATCACGGTCTGCAATTCCTCTGCCGATGATTGGGGCAAAAGGACGCTCGCTCCAAGGGTTCCACGACTGAAAGTGCGAGCTAGCATTGGGAAGCTGGGTATACTTTGTTTAAACAGGCCAGGCCTTGGTACCCACGGACGTACTATTAATTCAAGCAAGTTTCGAGAGCTCATCCAGCTGCTTCTGTGAGACACTTAGTATCGCCATGCTGTTCCGCAACGTCTTTGCCCTTGTATTGGTCTCTGTGGCCTTTGCCAACCCCCTCGAGAAGAGGCAGGGAACGAACACCAACGCTGAAATTCTTCCTCCTTTGGACGCTCTGCAGACGAACGTTACCCTCGCTACGAACCAAATTCGTAAGTTATCCATGCATTATAACCATGCTTTTCATCGGATCGAAATGCAATTTTGCAGAGCTTTTGCAGGATGGCCACACCGCCAGCGACGCCACCGTCGGTCCTCAGATTCTCGGAATGGCTGCTGCTTTCAATCAAACTGCAACTGCCCTTTCCGCCATCTCCCCGAGTATCGGGTACGTTCTGAAGAGTAAGAGTCGAAGCTGCCTCACTTAATATTCGCATACTGCTCTTAGGAGCAACACTACTGCCCCTACTAACAACGACGTTGCCGTGGACTTGGGTGACTCTCTATCGTATGTACTCTCGACGAACGATTCAGCTCATCTCGCTAAAATTGTCTGGTTTGTAGCAAACTTACCGCTACACTCTCTGCTATCACTCCGGCCATCGTTCCAAGCATTTCGACCTTTTTGTCTGAGCTAGACCCTGCGGTCGCTAATGCTGTCGACGCTTTCAACAAAACTGCCCCACCTGCGTCCTCCTCCTTTGTTCACATACTGTATGTGTATCACTAACTGCAGTTTTGGACTTTTAAGACTAACGGTCTACCCTAGCATGCTCGATGCTAGGCAATTCTTCGCAGATGAGAACATGACTGAGACCCTCACAGCGCTTGGCTTCCCCGGAGAGTAAGCGCGTCTCTACTTAGATGTCTCTTTGCGGTGGGATTGCAAATAAGTCTTGACCGTCGTCTTTACTGTGAAAATATGTGTTCGGTATTTGGCAGTAATATATTCCTGCATCTATTTAAATTCGCAACAAATCAATTGTCCTTTCTGCTTACTTTGCTTAAAGCCCATCGTACAATTATATATACATGAATGAGTGGTACAGAAAGTAGACATACATATTTCCCTTTGGCCGAAAGTCGCTTAACGCTCTTACTTACGTGCGGAAGACCAGGGCCAGAAAACAGGAACGTTTCTGCATACACTTTGTGAGCGAGCCTCAATTCAAAGGGAGACTTCGGGTTTCTACCTTTTGTATTCCTGCCATTTAGGGTCATTTCCGAATTTCTTGTCGCCAGCTTTCTCAAGAGGGGGAACACCAGAGAGCTGAATAAGCGGTACTGAACATAATCTCTAACACTTGCACGAACAGCATCAACGCACCTTTCTAAGTAGGAAGTACGTGAAAATGGGACTGAGGGCTGCAACGGCCACAGTGCCTCGGGGAAAGTACGACGTTTGAAGAGCGGCAGTAGAAAGACCCCATATCCCTGTCCAGATGCCGACTTCACCGACATAGCTTGACATTTGATCACATTTAAAATCGGCCAACTTCCCCATAACCCAGACTTACTTTGGATGCCGACTGATACTCCATAATCCAGAAGTTATGAATTTTTCATCATGTTCTTTGGCATCTTTTTTACGCCTCCAGACGGTCTTCTGATGATCTGCCAACGCTTCAAAGAGGAAAGATCCAACGAACAGACCGAATGCGGCGTAATCGCGGGCATTCAATGGCGGATGAGCTTTCGCCGGAATTGTGTTTGATAGATAGACGGGGAGTCCGACAATGAACACCCAAGCAGCTGGGCAGAGAATTAGCATTTGATTATTTCAATGTCAAGTTTTGAGGCACCTTGCATGAACCAAAAGTATGTAAACTTGGCAGGTTGATGTTTCACTTCGTCAAATCTGGAGTCCCCGCCAGCACGAAATGCTCGCTAGGCACTAATTGATGAAGACGCCCAAAGATCGATCGGAAAAACGCACCTGAACCAAGAAGCTTCCCAACCTCGAAATCCAGATACCAAGGGCGGCAGATAGCATAAGCTGTCGAGGGGCAAAGGAGGACAACGGCGGAAGCGGTCGGAGGGTGCGCAGAACAAAGCTCTCTTTGAGAGAGGAATAATACAAAGAAACAAATGTGGTGGTAAGAAAACCAACTGCACCCCCAAGGTCGTAGTACTTTTCATTATGCTGCGGTACGAAAACGACAGCGAATACTGAAGTTTGATGAGTCAAATCGGCTATCTGAGAGTGGAAAGAAAAGTTTACGAGATTGGACTGCATACGAAGTCACGAGTGGAGGTAGAATCCTGGAAAAGACAGCCATGGTGGTGGTGGTGGTGGTGGTGGTGGTTGCGGTTCAATAACTTTTTACAAGCGCTCGTCGACTATGATGTCAATGTTTCGCATGTGATTTTACGACGCGTCGCGACGCGGGTCATTTCTCATCGCGATTGCATCCAGTCACCATCTGCCTAGACCTGCAACAGAGGTCCAGAGTAAGCAAATCACTAGCAAGTACGATCTCAACTCTATGGGTAGGTCGAGTTAAAGGCTCCGAATTCCTCAAATTACATATCGATACAAATTCGCCAAGTTGATTCGATCCGACGTGCGCCACTAAGTACTTGGTATACACCATTTGCTCGTAACTCATGTCAGTATTCCGCCTCGACATAAGTACGGCGGAAAAGCACCTCGGAATGTGAGTGGATGCTGTCCGTCATGGGAGATCTGGTGAAATTCGAGAACCCCAGAAGGATGTCTTTGTAGACTTATGAACGTCAGAACTGTCCACGAGCCCGTTACATTCTACTTCTCAGAATTCCCGAGATGAATTGAATATCGAGTATCGCATTCCGGTCAGATTAAGCATATATGCTTCAACTCTCACAAGTTCACAGATTAATTCCCATCGTACGCCGTGAAAATGCTGCGAGCTGAGTGGATGAATGTAGGATTTTACAACAAGTTAAATGTCGCATGCAACATCGTTCTCAGAGCTGGTGGAAGAGAATATATGCAGTGTGCTATCTCAATCACATGGAGTTTCCTGAAGCGGTATGACTCTATGAGGAAGCTAAGGCTGGGGTGACTGTCACAGTAACAATTTGTGACGGCGAATATTATTTCAAACTCCGCGCGGTCTAGTCGCTCTTCGTTGACCACAGCGAGCTCAACGTCTATCGCTGGCTTCCCCTGTACCTTCTATAAACTTGGAAGGTTAGTTGGCAGATATCCCGCAAGATTGACTCACAGAAGCGACCGGCATAGATTGTCGCAAGGTTTGTCAGTATTTTATTTGTTTTTATGTGAATATAATCCTCATGTTACCCTTATCGGCCTCAGTTAAACGTCACGGATCGCCGGACTCAAGTCGAAATTCTACCCTTGTGCAGTCCTTCAGCTGCGGGTTCCAATAAATTTTCCATACCAAGTTTTTAGTCCGTTGTGTGATTGAAATGGATCCTCAATATTATCAACCGTTGTCCCATGCTTTACATCCGCCTCGCAGTTCTTCTCAGCCGCAATTTTACAAAACCATGTCAATAGAACAACAAAAACTAGCGGAATCTGACGATGATGACGAAGGAATGGTTGAAGAAGAATTGAGCCGAACCAGCGCACCTTCATCGCCAAAACCAACACCTGCCGCGTACGTGTCTTTTGTCCTTGCGAATATTTCTTAGAGTCAAAGACCCTCGCATAGTCGTGACAACCAACCTCCCTCCACTCAAGAACACGAACCGAGACGTCGAGGACGTCCAAGAGGGTCCAAAAATCGTCGCAATCGCGTCAGTAACACTCAGACTCCCGTAAAGTCCTCTCCTCCCAGTCATCAGCCATTAAATCTGCCCGGTCAAGGAACAGCTCCTCCACAATTACCTGTAACCGCTCAGAATCAGCAGTATTATGAATTTCAATGGCGTGTGTTGAATCTATGTGCGGAATTTTACGGAGCTGCAGAAGAATTGGTAGTGAGTAACGCTTCGGCGGAGCGTTAGTCTGTTGGCTGAAACTATAGGATACAGAAAGCAACCCCGGCGCTAGTGATAGCTCAATGCTACCAAATGGGTCCGGGTAGTAAGGTTGACCCTCTAAATATGTTAAATGAAGCAAAACAGAAATGTGATGCCCTGGTAAGTTTGCAACTAATGCTACTACGAAAAAATTCATTCTCAGAATTCTATTCGATAGCTTGCAAATCCATCTCGTCTTATTACTTCCCCTCCTCCCCCAATGTACCCTGTCGTTCCCAGTTTCTACACAGCTCCCCCGCCCGCGCCTGCACCATCTGTTCCAGTTCCGGCTTCTGGGGTACCAGTGTCCACAAGTCCTCCTACTGTCATCAGCCAACCTCAGTCTTTCGTCGTCTCTATGAGCAATTCTGCCTACCCCGTGTATAGCCAATACCCTACCACGTCATATTATCAGTATCCTTACGGCCATCCAGGTGCATACTACGCTCCTGTACCTCCCCCACCCACCAACACGGCTGCACCTCAATCACAAGCACCTGTAACGCCTGCTCCCACATCTTCCAGCTCAGCCTTAACCATTTCAGGGGCTTGGTCGGATGACGAAACGGAACGACTGAAAAAACTGGCAGATGAAAAGAGGAATAGTGCTGGAGAAATTGATTGGGACGACGTTGTCAACTTGTGGGGAAATGGCCGTTCAAGGTATAGCCTATTATTTTCGCTCCTGCTTAATAGTCCTCTGAGTCTATGTCAGGCATCAAATACTCATCAAAGCTACTCAACTGGGGCTAAAAGAGAGCTCTTCAATACGCGGCGTCAAGAGGCGGCGTGAAGGGGATAGCAATGACCCAGCTGCTTCTACCAGTGCTGCCCCGACTCCTACTCCTGCAGCGGTTGCACCCAATTCATCATCGACGCCCTCATCGACGCCAATGGCCTCGCCGTCCCTGCAAAATCAAAAACAGCCACAGAGTTCCGCCCCTAAGGCATCTTCTGCTGTACCCCCACCCCCCACCACTCAACCGTGGCCAATGCCCGTTGTAGCTGTAAACACATCCTCTCCTGTCATCGGCGCTTCACCTTCAGTGACAAGTTACTACCGTCCGCGACCCCCCTCGGCTTCATCCCCAAAACCTACGACGGGACTTCCTCCGGTACACCGATACATGTATCAACCTAATGGTCATCAATCGGACAGCACAAAATGAACATCAGGGCAGTTCCTTGCCGTGGGTCTGGCTGGAATCGACTATTCCTGACAGACCGTATATGCCTGGAACCATTATCCTGTATCTATTGCCTGGTCTGACGCCTTCATTTTCGGACGAGATGTATCTTTAGTTCGTATTGATTTTTGGCTTCCTATGATTATGTCATAGAACTTTCTTGTTTTTCCCTCTTCCATTTGCTTTATCCTAGTTTAGCTGCTAATCGTATCGGCTGCACGAACTACCCCTTCGGACTTGTTGTACTTGTATTTTTGCAAGCCAATCCCAGTGTAGGCTATTTTGCAAGCTTGTCGACCAGCGTCGCTTTCAAAACGATTATGGAGGTTCTAGAGATGCAATTTGAAGCTTCAAAATAATGATTGCGAAAGATACTACTACATTGTGACATGCATGTTCCAGGTATATAATCCACGAGAAATCTAATAATTGATGCAAACTAGAAAAACTAATACTACACTACACAGTCGCATGCCTTGATCGTAGGTTAGGGCTGTGATTTGTAGATCCAATAGCGGTCGGAGATTCTGTTGTTCGTCGATGTTTGTCCAGCAACAGAAACGATATCACGATGAGGTCGAGTATTTCCCGCCCTCGTTGATCCACAGACAACCTCGCTTTCACCCGATAGGGGCCCGAGGGTGAGGTCCAAGTACCTGATGGCATGCTGGGAAGTACATGCGACCTCACAAAACAGGCAACGGGGTTCTTTTTGTCGTCTTCGGAAAAGAGCTGAAGTAATTTTGCCATCAGATCGTGATCGGCGCGCAGACCCAATAGCAAAGGTTACCTCTAGCGGTAGCCCAGTACCTAAGCCTTTCCATTTAAAATGGCGCCCAACCTGATCTTGGAATGTCACAGAGCTTCGGAGTGAATTTTAGCGAAAAAGAAGTGAACAGAAGAATACAATCCGCGCTTACTCTTTAAAAGGCATGATACTCTTTTTCAGCCAGGATCCGAGAGGGACGGGGTATCCACTTGCAAAAGTGATCGCTCTAGGTTCCCGCCACTGCCAGGAAGCGATAGTCTCTCCGTCGATATTCCGCACCTGAGTTACAGCGTCTGGGGTGGATTCCGTCATAACCTGGTACAATATTCGACCGTCCTGCTCGTCATACATATTCGTGTTGTAAGGGTTCTCGGATTCTATTATGAGATTCAGAGACGGTGAAGGATACTCCATAGTGGAAGGAGGACTGAATAGGCCCAATAGTGCCTCAGAATACGTGAAGGAGTCCCAAGGTTGGAGGATAGGCAAACCCTAGAGCCCGGGCCAACAGAAAAATAACATGCGCAGAAGTCTCATTCTACTTTTATGCATGTGCGGCAATCTACCACCAAGATTCGAGTCAAAATATTCCAAGACTTCTTTCATTAGACTATAAGAAACGACATTTGAATCTGAGACGCAGCGTGTAGCGTCGGCGTACGTTTAGGGAGCTTTCAGCGGCGTAGGAACCATAAACGTCTATAAAACGGCCGTTTGAGGGCCTCATGACGCCGGCAGCAGGTAAGCAAGAGAAAATCTACGACTCCGTATTCATTTCGATGATTTTTCTTCGAACATTCCTTGAGCTTGTCACCGAGATGATTGACACTGGCATTATCTGATCCGGAAGTAGTTGCGGTCGCATACTGTAATAGCTCAAAAAAAACATCACAGAAAGTGCCAGATGAGGTGCTGATGTGTGGATGTGGATTTGACAGCTCCGGAAAAGAACTTTCTTTGACAGTGAAGGGAGATAAGTAACTCGTGTAAGAATATCCTCCGTTTTCGCAGTTATTCAAGTTCAAATAAGAAGATGAACAGAGAAGCAAGCAACCGCTGATCATGATTCAAGTTCTAGCTTGGGTTGATGAATTTGACTGAAGAGTGAATTGTAGTGGGGACGATAGTAGTAGCTCACAAATTAATTAATTCGGCTGCGCAGAGACGAGTCAGAACAGCAAGAGTTCGGCGTCGGAAGAGGTGGGACTTTTCAAGACTTGGTTAGAACGATCAAGGTAAAACTGACAATGACATGGATCAGCCCACAAGATCATGAGCATGAGGCACTGGAGAAAAAGCGGAGGAGCTATAATTGAACAGTTAGAGTGCTAGTAGGTCAAAGATATGCTTGAGCTTACGATAAATGGTGACATTGAAACGTCATGAAAGGGAGCGATATAGAGCCTGAAGTAAGTCGAGGGTTATGCCAACGTCGGTACGTAGTTTATTGCTTGGGGTAGGGGGAGCACAATCCTGCATTCATTTAACAGCTATTTGGCAGAGGTGAGATCTCCAAGCACTATTTCGCAGACATTTCTCGGTTCATGAAAACATTCTTCTAGCCGGCGTGAATCGACTATGGCAGAGGTGAGAGAAATTTATGTAGATACGTGCAATCCACATGAAGTAAACATTCGTGAGCTCAGAAAAAGTGTCTCGCTTCCAATCAGAATCGTTTCCTGCTGCTCTGGTGCAGTACCAGCCTGGTCCAGCATGTGACACTTGCGCGGTCGTGATTTGCACGAGACGAGGCCTATGTGTGGCCGGAGGACTGAGTCTAATTCGTTGCTCAAGAACTTGGAGATCATGTATCTACTACAAAATCTTACATCCTATGAAGAACGCGGCTTTAGCCGATCGCCAGGTCGTATACATGTTCTTCAGAAGATGAGGGTAGTAATTGCAAACGTATCTCCAACGTGGATTCATGGTCGTATGCCAGGCTGACAGAATGAGGGTACGCGTTCAGCGTTCAACGATTACCCCTAATACCTTATCTATTTTATCCTATCGTTGAGCTAACCCATTGCAGGGTGTATGACAGTACGTAGATCCTCACTGTGTTCCGGTTATCGCTCAGTCTCGGACAGTGTCCACATTCTTTTCGTGTCACTCTTACCATTCAGCAAATGACCTTTAATTTGGACTGCGGTGTCCCCAGTGAAGCGAGCAGTCGTCAAGCTTGTGGTTAATTGATATTGAGCTAACGTCAATGTTATCATGGCCTCCCGATCGGAGCCAAAAAAAGCCTGGGGCAGTTGCAAAGCAGGCTTGATATTCCAGTGTGCTGGCGCCAGGATTGAACCAAAGCCTGGTATCAGGCTGCTCGGCGTTAAAGGGATTCAATGCAATGTTACTGGAAACTCTGTCTTGCTCTCCTGCCTGGAGGATCATTTGCGGATATATGAATTCATCTGGCAGACTGAACGCCCTTGCACCAGGACCGGGCCCACGTACAGGGTGACAGTCGGAATAATCACATCCAAAGACGATGTGCACTGTGCAACTAGGCCAGAAGGGTTTGGAGTATAGAATTCGACATGCGATTATCCGTTTAATTCTTCGGAACTAGTATGAAATCAGACAAAAGTAAAGCAGCTTTTGATAGTTCAGAATGTTCAGAATTCGTCGCCGTACCTAAGTTCAGCTGAGAGAATAGACGCTATCGTATCCAAGCCTGCCCAAAGTGACACTTTGTCGTTATCGATATCAACATGGTTTGATTTCACCGACAAGTCCACATGCTCCTTTCTGCAGGGTTCAAATCTGAAATCCCTCCAAAACAAAACCGGTCTCAGATACACCGGGAGTAGATACAGCGAAAAAATCAGTCGAGGTGAAAACCATCGGCTGCAACAAACTTCGGATGAGTTGGAGATCCGGCCAACGTGCATATATAGTTACGTAAAATAACATACGGCAAAGCGTTTTGAAATCCAGGGACCGGTTCCGGGGTCCTATGGCGGGAGGCCCGATGGATAAAACCGACGACGTCCACTAGAAAGCCTGAGTCTCTCCTTTTGCCCATTTGCAATGGCGACAGAACAATTGTCGTTCTCGGAGCGCCTTAAGGGTGTCTCTCTTATTTTTGCGTAGGTCTATTTCACTTTTGATCACAAGGCCGATATCTCACTCTAAAACTCCTTAGATGTGGTACCGCTCTGTTCTCCGACGGTTATGCAAATGGAGTTATAAGCGAAGGTATGCGTTTCCTTGCTGCAAGATTATCAGACGCCGTTCTCATACACCTTGATCTCTCTATAGTCAATACTCGTTAGTCGTCACTTTCTTTTGCTTCTCCTCTGAGAATTAATCGTTCAACAGTCCTGACGCGTATTTACGGTGATGAGGTAGCTGCTCACAATTACTCCACGATAATTAGCTCGGTCGCTTTCGCAGGTACGCTATATTGATCATGTTGTAATCGTCTCTGCTGACCCGATGTATGTTCTAGGTACCGTTGTGGGCATGCTCACATTTGGTTTGTGGCCTTATCCTATGCGCCGTTGAATCACTGCCAATGTTCAAGTTCTGTGTAGGCTATCTATCCGATAAAATGGGTCGAAAATTCGGAATGATGACTGCTACGGGTATCGTAGCATTCTTCTCTCTACTTTCTGCTGCCTCGGAAGGTGCCCATCATAAGTTAGGGGGAACGCTTGCAATGTTGAGCGCTTGCCGGTACGTGCATCCAAGTCCGTTTGATACAGATATCAGTCCCTGAACTTCCTCATAGATTCTTGCTTGGTATTGGAGTCGGGGCAGAATATCCCTGCGGCTCAGTTTCGGCCTCTGAACAAACAGAGCAAAAGTCCATCAACAAGAATGCTCAACACCGATGGTTCGCTCTCGCCACCAGTACGTGTATCCTTGAAGGTTTCGTCATCCCTATCCTAAATTTTTTATTAGACAGCATGATCGATTTTGGATTCGTTGTTTCTTCATTCGTTCCACTTGTCCTGTATTGGATCTTTGGTCAGAATCAGTGAGCTTGTCATCTTCGACTCTTGTATCGATTTACAATCTGAAAATCATTGACCATAGCCTGCGAGCGGTTTGGCGCATGTCTGTTGGTCTAGGGTTTGGTCTAGTTCGATTGAAAGCGCAAAATTGTTCGCTAACAAGAAAAATTAGGTTCATTCCCGCTATGCTTGTCTTCCTTTGGCGACTTAATATGGAGGAGCCCGAGTCCTATAAAAAATCATCGATGAAGAACGTTAAGATTCCTTATATGTTGGTTCTTCGCCGCTATTGGTCGTCTCTCCTCGCCATATCGGTAACATGGTTTATTTACGACTTCATCACGTATGCGATTTCTACTTTCTATGTTACTGCTTAGTTGACATGATATCAACAGTTATCCAGTACGTACCTTCCTCGGATCTCTAAATCAGTATGCCAATCCATTTTTAGTTTGGTATCTACTCATCTACAGTGGTTGATAAGTGAGCTTGCTCCTTTTCTTTTTTTACGAGCTTTGCGTGCTTATTCAAGTGCAGCATCACCGGTAAAAATAAAGCAATCCCTGTCGTCTTTGGCTGGAATATCATTATTAAGTAAGGTGTCTCCCTTACCAAAAACCTCAGTTTAATCTTGACTATCTCCTCAGCTTGTTCTATATCCCTGGCACTATAATCGGCGCATTTGTTGTTGATTTCCTTGGTCCTAAGTATTGCATGGTAAGCTTGCAACTTAATCTGCGCGCCAGCAGCCCTTGACAATTTCGCAGATTACTGGTCTTGTTTGTCAAGCTATAATTGGGTTTATTATGAGTGGCCTCTATCATAAGTGAATTGGTGTTTCCATCTTTAAGCTTCGCTAGATCTCATTGTTTGTTGTTGTCTCTGCGTAGGCTCACGTCACACGTTGCCGCTTTTGCGGTAAGCTTGCGGCAGTCAATCAGCCATGGGCACCAAATTGATCTTCTATACAGGTAGTATATGGCATCTTCCTGAGTTTCGGTGAACTCGGTGCGTCTTTCAAACAATTAATCTCCCTGGTTCCAGACGTTCCGACCTCATTTACCCAGGTCCTGGAAATTGTCTTGGTCTTCTCGCCAGTAAAACTAGTCCAACTGCTGTTCGTGGTCAATTCTACGGAATCGCTGCTGCTGTCGGGAAAGTCGGAGCCTTCGTCGGTACCTGGGCATTCCCTCCCATGATCAAAGGTACGTGCGCGCGGGACGACGATGTCCAGAGTTCCCGCTGAAACACAGCTCTGTTTGACAGCCTTCGGTGGATCAAGCACGGATCGAGGTAATACTGGTCCCTTCTGGGTTGGAAGTGGGCTGGCCATTTTTAGTGCTCTCATTACTTTGTTCTTCATTCGGCCGCTGAGCCACGACGGGATGGCTGATGAAGACGAAAAAGTAAGATTGATATGTGTTCCCTCATCATCGGACCAAGTGCTGAATCTCTCCACTCTAGTTCCGAGAATACCTCGAAACTCATGGATTCGACACTAGCTTGATGGGATTCAGGGAAAACGGTTCCACCACCGCTGTCGATGACGTCTTGGATGAGAAGGAAAATAATTCTGTGTGAGAGGGTTTCAACGGAAGGTTTCTTGTACTTTGCTTTATGAAGTTAATGTTCATGTCCCGCTGTCATGTCCGTTCTGTTCTGAATGACAACTGCAATGCTGCTCTGCAAGGTTTACTAGTCCCGAACACGTCTGATTCGGGGTGGCCTACTACGAGGCAGCTTCCTTCTTCAGGAAATTACCCTCGCAAAACATTTCGTATGACGTTGTTTCAACGTGCCACATCCGACCTCCTGGACATTCAATACACGATGTTTCTCATACAGTTCGACAGTATACCTTCCAATCTGTTTGGTACGAAACACTTGGGTGAATTGATCAAGATGGTCCCATGGGAGAACGTCTCGAAGTGTGAATTCACGCAAATTGGGATTTTGCCTGGCGATAAGTGAGGCACTCTTGGACAGATCACTCCCGTTCAGTTTGCGCACTCGTGTGACTGTCAATGTTTGAAGACCAGGTACGAGCATGAGACCACTGGATAATTGGCGCTTGAGGAAAAAACACGTTGAATGAGCTTCAAATCGGAACGAGGGGTCACGGTTAGGTACCCACCAAAGATAATGTTGATGTTGAAGATATCTCTAGATTGTTCAACTGCGAACACTTGCCAAAGAGTCTACCATAAAAGTCGGACTGAGGGGCATGACTATCCGCAAAGTTGACGCAAACAGCAAGTGATTCGAGGTCGCACAGATCACCCAGAATATCACCGAAATTGGCAGAAGGGCTGAACCAGTCCTGTTAGGTTAGCATTTAGCTCTGACAACATCTACACGTAAAAGAGGAACTGGCATAGACAAGACATACTGTGAGAGTGAGATGGCGGACATGGGATAGTGCGCTGCCTCTTTTTAGTTGCTGTAGCCGCCCTTCAAACGCCTCAAATTTCGGTAGAGAAAGCAGACATTCCATCGACGTCGGAGAATATGCCATGTTTCCTAACGTTGTCCCTTTTTCTAGGTTTGGATGTGCTTGTAAGAAGGCGCACATGAGCTTGTCGTTTTCGGAACTGTCGTCTAGAAACACATTACCTAGATGTAATTGATGGAGGCAAGGCCAACGTCCAGAGAGAACAGGCAGCAGGTTCCAGGCATTACCGTCGGAGAAGCAAGTCCCATCAAGGGTGAGCTCTTGCAATTCTGAGCTGTCGAATAGCATCTTCCATAAGGCTTGGGGTAGATCTTGATTCGCGTGGTACTCTTTCAAAGATTCATTAATACAGGCCACGAATCAAGAAAAATGAACGAACCTTGCATCGTCCAACGCTCGATGACTTGGGTGAACAAATGAAATCCTTTGAGGTTCCTAAAAGAAAGCAACTACGCAGCACTCAGTTTGTAGGTTAAAGTGATAGAAGGTATGCTTACTTGGCTATTTGACTGGAGGGCTAGCAGGGTCTTTTGGCCCACCGAAGTGCCGATATTTTGAAGATTCGGACAGCTAACACGAACCTTTCATATCACACAGGACTTCCAACCACACAGAAAAATCACGAACTTTTCCCGTAGAATTAACCACAGCGAATCTCTGGGCATCTCCTTTCCATACCATTTAAAAGTGGTAAGCAATGGAAACCCTCCCTGTGATGCGATCGCCTCAATGACATCAACAATCCAATCCTCATTTAAATTCTTATCAGAACTATTGGCCCATCCTGCATTGCGGTTGGGTTTAAGAATGAGTCTCTTTATGTGACGCGTTGTTGCTGGTCGTTGCGAAAATACTTTCAGTCCTGACCGACATTGGTCTGTGTAACCCAATTCGACTGAACGGTGTAGGTATGGATGGAATAAAGCTGCTAGGCGTTTGCACTAAATTCCGTGAGTATAACAAGCGTACGAAAAGAAGAGGTTGTGAATTACCGCTAACGAACCTCTCAAAATGGTGGCAGGGCCACACCAAGAGGCAATCTCAAACCAAATGTCATCTGGGATGTCTGCGAGACGATATGAAAATGTCATTTGCACCGGTACGGTCCTGGAGGAAGTAGATATTTTCGCAGATGTTTTGGCGGAAGTTGCAGACAAATTTGTGGGCTTGCGAGACATGCTATGGTATTTCCGAGTTCTGCTTCTCCTGGACCTATTGACGCCGGTACTGGTTGAGATCTTGAGACGTTACTGAGTTCTTCCGACTCGAAATGATTTTGAAATTCTTCCTCAAACTAGGGCTCACGCGAGGTGGTATACTGGCAAGGTGTTGAGCGTTTAACATTACGCCGGGTTTAGATGGAGCTAGCATCAAAATGCTCCCGCCTTAGTGTTCGATGTTGACATGACCGCAGAATAGAAAGTCGTGGTGCGCAGTAGCGCCAGTTTCGGACTCTATGAATAGCAGAAAAATTTTTTCGTGTAAGATACATTGCCTAGTCATCAGTTATCGATACATATTAACGTGAGCCAAAAAGATGCAGAAATACAATGGCAGCTAAAGGAGAGAAAGCAGTTGGTTCGAAAGTGAAATAAATATATCATAAAAATTGGTCGTGCTGAATCATGAATAGGAAAGGAGGAAATCAGCATAAACGAGAGGAAACCAGCCAACTCGTATTCTGATTTACGACCTTAGAACCCCCCAGATCGTCAAAGCAGCGGCTACAGCGAGAGCAAGGAAAATGCACAGGGCAACCAAGCACCGTTTTGCCCATTTCACTTCAGCTTTCCGCATTTTTTGTATAATTTCCCCCCTCTCTTCGGCACTCTTTTCTGGAAGCCAGACGGAAGATGGAGTTGATTCTGGTTCGCGCAGAGGGGAGAGGAGAATAAAGGCTCCGATTATCCAGAATGGAGGGAATACTAGTTCAAAAATGTAAGCTTGGAGGAACAAACTCGAAAGTAGATGCGAATACTTACGGAACCCAAACTTGAACAGATACATGGCGAGTGTCATAGGTTCGTTAGAACCTGAAGCAGTATATGCAGGGGGTTCCTCGATATACGGAGGAAGATCCTCCTGCTCTTCGCTGGACTGATGACGGCGATCAAATACTGCGTCGACAGCGTCAAAGTCCGAAGGAAGTTCGTTGATAACGACAGGGGGTTCCAAAGGAAGGTGAGTTCCCTCGACGACACGAGATGGAGTAGTACTAGTGTTGGTGTTGGCAGCAGTAGACGCGACAGACGCGACCTGAGACTGAGTTTCGACAGAAGAAGACATCTCGAATGCTCTCTAAGAGAATAAATCAGGCGGAAATGTGTAAGAAAGTCTGCGTCCAAGTCGTTGAGAACCGAGCGGTTTGGGATACATTGTAATTTTACGGATGGCTTATATAGTAACCTAGGAAATTTCAGCTGGGTACCAATCTGCAACTCGATATCCCTCACCAATCCGAAAAATTTCCATTTAAGGTAATTTTATTCGGTGTTTACACATATTTGGACGGATTGCTTTGTTCAGCTTCCCGACCAAGTTGAGGGATGTTTCCGTAACAAAGGAATGGTCTCCATATGCACCGGGCTTAACTTGAGCTGTGACCGCTATGCTTCGACTTGCTTTGTTCTAGGTGTAGCATCCATCGTGTAAGAACCAAGTCAATTTAGAAAAATCTCAAAATTACTCAGTTTGGTGGTTACATAAGGGTAACTAGAAAAGCAACGAATTGGTTGTGAAGAACTATATGCGAAATATCCTTGCCTTGGCGGATTACTAGAGGAGTGTAAGATACGACGTGCAACAAAAGTTTGAGACCCAGTTCATAAACGCATGCAACCATAAAGGAGCTGCACTTTGATACCCTATCTCCTTCTGCAAGAGCACTCCCTCTGCATCTTCTCCTTCCTCAAGCGGTTGACCAGTGACTTCAACTTGACTCGATCGGCTTTACGCTCTGCCCCTAAGTGGAGGTTGATCATTCTCGTCAGTTCAACCTGCCAATTGTCACTTCGAACGGGCTGCAAGCCGCGATTTTGCCCATCCTCCGGAGTTGAACGTCCCAGCCATGGCTGCAGTTCCTCTATAGCATCCAAGTTAAGCTCAGCTTGGCATGGTGCCGACTGGATCTCAGTAAAACCTTTTCGATCTCCCGAACGGCTCGCGTGAGCTTCGAATTGTACGACTTTGGTGTCAGCTTCCGTCGCAACGTCCTTCTCCTCCCGCTGCTTCTTCATGCCTGCAAGAGTCCCACCCATAAGTTTGAGTGCAAGCAGTTTACCTTCCAGTTCCAGACCGCAGCGCCTCAACTCGAGGATCTGACGCTCCAGCTCAAGCATCCTTGGAGCGACAAAGTTGGCGTTCGATGGGCACGCCGCTTCTTGTACCTCTGGCGGTAGCGCAGTCGGAGGACCAATACAGTTGAGAACTGCAGGTTTGCTTCTCCCCCTTGACTCGAAATTGTGGCGGTCCTGTAAAAGCGTCTTAGGCGTAAGGGATGCATGCGATTTATCGATATGAGAATGCTCTGGACTTGATGGAACCGTCTCTCCCGAGAGACAGGGAAGGAGGAAAAGTTCAGCTGTGGTAGAAGTCGACGTCGTCATAGACAGTAAAGGAGTCAAAGTATGCGAACACCTCTTGCCTGAGGAACGTGGGTAACGTGTCCCGAGCTCCTGCATCTCTCTATCTCCTCTCTTCGAGTTCAGAGGGGTGTCGTGTAGAGTTTGTTGGGTCATTGGCTACAAGGGAAAAAGCGGAAGGTATAAATGGAAGAAAATTAGAGCATGATCGGAAAACGTGTCACAACGTCGAACATTCTTCGCCGTTTGAAATTATCTCCATTGAGACTGTACAAGTACAAAATGCAAAGAAAAGTGCTTCAGGTTTCCATTGCATCCCCTTTCCCTGTTTTTACTAGTTCATTCCTGATGAATAACGGTAAGAAAATGAGATGAAGAGAAGGAGAAAGATTCAAACTTGCCTCAGCTGCACACTGAACTCATCCTCAATATCATCATCGTCCCAATTGTCCTCCCATAGCTTGTCTCCACCAGATTTGGCTGCACCAGGAGCAGCTCCACCAAGGTGAGCTAAATCGGTTTGCGAGTCATCCCAGTCTGAAAATAGTTAGTCAGATATTGAGCAGGGCCACTGGAGACTCGGACCTGCAGCAGCAAATTCCTCAAATTCGTCGTCTTCCTCTAATACACCGAGATGCGGTCTAGCTTCCTGCTTCTTCTCCTCGTCTTTGGGTTTTTCTTGGGTCTTTGATTTAGAGGTCGTGGCAGCAGTGGACATGGTTGAGAAGGTGGTTTAGTCAAGATGAAAGGCGCGTACGCGTCCAGCCATGGGAAAAGTCAGGTGACTTTATTCGGCGCTAACGCGCAGGCCGAGCGTCTAGTACGCGCCCACGCATCGACTGAAGTCAATATATTTTATACGTTCGAGACAGGTACAGTTACAGAAAATCGATATGTTGGGACATCTTACGCCACTTTTTCCTTCTCAACCGTTTCTGCTATTTCTTCCTTCTCGGCCGTTTCCTCAACCGAATCCCCCTCATACGTCGACAACTCAGACCCGAGACCCATCCGACTCGTATCATATCCGTTTTGCTCTAAGTACTCTCGGAACTTGATCCATCGTCCAGTTATGTGATGCGATTAAAAATTCAATGAGATACTCACAGAAGCATCTTCCTCAACCATACCATCCGTATTTATCGGTTGAATATAGAAGTAAGTGACCACAGCACTCAGGGCTTGCAGAGCACTGGCAATCCAGAATGGTCCGGTGTTACCCCTATCTGTCGAGGGACCTCCGAACCTATCGATGATCGCTGGAAAGGCTATGGAAGACACAGAGACGTAGTATGGTCAGGCTCATATGAGTCGAATGCAAGAACTTGACCTACCCCAAGTGCCAATAAAGGCCCCTAATTTCCCAGTCGCAGCAGCTACGCCGTAATACTGACCTCTAACGGCAGTGGAGCTAGTTTTTGCAGCAAGTACAATGGTGCAATTACCGGGACCTTAGCAAGCCGCAATAACCGTTGAGGCAAAAGATAACCGTGTGCATTTGTGATACATACCAAACCCGCTGAGGCTCTGGAATATGCCATAAAGCACGGCAAAAGCAGCAATGTGCTTCGTCAATCTATTACTCATGGTCAGAGTGTTTTGACAGAGTGCAGTCGAGCCAGATCTGTACTTACTGCTTATAAAGCCCGGCCATGATAAAACCGAGAATAGCTTGGAGGACCAAGCCAAGAAGCTACATAATTTCAGTCGATTTTGTTTCTTCCAGTTTGAGAAAACTCAGACTCACCATGGTATATTTTGGTCCCAGGTAATCGATAACAAATGCTCCCCCGACAGTACCTTTAGAAGCGAGTCAGACGGCAAGTTCTGAACCGAGTACGAAAGCATTAGTTTCACCTGGTACCGAAAATAAACTGAATGAGGGGCAATCAACTAGATTCCACTCGAGAGAGGGGACCGGACATACTTGATGATCACGTTCCAGCCAAAGATGACAACAAGCGAGTCAGAGTTTCCAGTGATACTGGAAGATGTGAGTGAGCTGCTCAACCCTTAGTTCACAATAAATTCTCTTACTTGTTTATCACCGTGCTGGAATAGATGTTGAACTACGTATAGCAATGCTGTCAGATCAGATCACTGCGTTGCAATGAGTGTACGAACCGGATACCTGTTCCGAATAGGCAAGTGAGTCGACCGCACTGGAAAAAGCAGAGCTGGCGAAGGACGTACACAACAAAATCAAACAAGCACCACACAAATGAAACTGCCGCCAATGATTTCCAATAACGGCGAATCACTAGCGAATAAGGTATCTTAGTATATTTCATCGAATCTGTTTGGTATCTTCGTGGCTCTTTCATGCCAACTCTCCAAAGCCAGACGCAAAATGCAGGCACAGCGCCTAATCCCAAAGACATTCGCCATACGGCTCGGAGATGATGTTCGCCAAAGCTAGGAAGAGGGTAAGTCTAGTATGTATCATGCAAGAGACAGAGAGGTGGCGTCGACATACATCCAGAGCAGAACCAAAGGCGTGAAACTCGACGCCACGAATCCAGTAGTTATCATAGAATCTGGAAATAAGTCACCATCAGATGATCAATCATCGAGCTCTAGAGAAGAGCGCGAAAGAACATGATAAGGAGAAACGTACTGGTGGCGAGAACAACCCATCGATGTTGGGACCTCCTCGCGATATCCTTCTCTTCTGAACGCTCAGAAGCTGAAACTGAGCCACACGGATATTCTTTGAAAAAAATATCGAGGTGAATATCGTCTAGGTCCCAAGGCTCAAACTTCGTTATTGTTCACCTGCTCCGACTCCGATCCCCAAGAAGAACCTGTCATGGTAGGTGGGTGACTTCAGCTCCGGGATTCGATGATCAAGCCAACTGACCGACAGACACTTAGCATAGCGACCAACCCGCCGAGACTATGATGAGCCCCAGAAGATGCGGCGGAAAGTAGGGAAAAGAATATAACGATCCATGATGCACTCATCATACCAAACTTTCGCCCTATCTTGTCCGATAGCCATCCTACACAGCGGTGAGTACGTGGCTCCTAGAAAAATCAAACGACGGAGAAGGGCTAGAGCTCACCAAATAAAATCATGCCTACAATTGTCCCAGCAAAAACAAAACTGCTAACAATATTGGTGTATTTACGTTTCGTGAGTTCATTGTCGTAAAGTCGATTTAAAACTGCAGTATCGAAAGATGTCGATTTCAGTTGAAGAAAACATTCAGATTTTTAACAGCATAGCACATACTGAGATTGACTACCAACGCGATAGTAAGTTAGATACTTGTTGGAAAAGCAGGAGCACATAATATACCATCGTTAGTAATAGCGTTGGCGTAACCTGAACAAGATGGCATTGGCGTTTTCCTCAGCAGCCTTGGGAGATGTCGGGAATTTTAACGCACCATCAGAAAACAGAGCGGTTCCACATCTACGTTCTATCTGGATAAGGCAGACAACAGGGGGAAGAGGGAGGGAAAGGATACGTTACGCAAAAATCATCGAAACGCTCTGCAGCTTCCTTCGCAACCCAGAGTTTGTCGCCATGTACGATACCTTACTTTGACCGGAAAAAAATATAAGAAAGGAAGCTCAGGAGAAGCTCAAAGGAAGAAAGGCTAGGAAGCAAGGTTCAGTCTTTATAAGACTTCTGAAGCTTTCCTTCGGCTTGATTCAAAGAGCCACTTCTGTACGGAGAAAATTTGATTTCCGTCGTATTAATTAAAGTTCGAGATACTTTTATCTCTCGTGTACCTTTTAGAACCATAAGTAGACTTCATGAGAGCTCTCGGTGTCACAAATGTCAGATTTGCAGAGCAGTGGGGTGCACGCTTACCTGATGTATACGAATTGTGGTCAAGAGGTATAATACATGGGATCCGAGTTTCCTAGGCACAATCGGAATAGCTCCAAAGACAGGCAAGTGAAGGCCTGAAGAGGCTAGTTCATGATGCGAGGAGATTTCGTTCATATAAGGAGCATCTTTGGAGTGTTGGTAATTAGAGCGGTGACCTCTGCCCTATGCCGTTTCATGCACGCCTTTAAAGTGCTCGATTTACGGCTCTGAGGAGGCGAGGATACAGAGGAAGTGCCTCATCTGGAGTGTTTTATGGACGAACTTTCTTTGTGACATATACGGGGAATGACTGGTTCATTTTGGCTCCAAGGAGTTTTTTTTTCCCTTTTTGAAGCCCGGTATTCTGAGTCCTGCCGGACTCGTACCTGCCACGCATGTAGTGCGATGGCCCTCTTTTGCAGGTTTTCCTTCAGTGTAATGCCGACCCTGTCATCTGTCTGCTTCGTGCACAATCTCTCGCACGTCTCGCGCATCACCCCTCCCTTTCCGCTTTGTCTTTCCGATTCAGCAACGCTGCACTACATGAAGCGATAGATATCTTCTCATACCGACGGCAGATTTTGTTCACAATGATTGCACAGTCATTTATAGGTCATCTCGTTATGGACCAAACGGATTCCAGGCGAAGAAACTATAGCAGCCGTCTTCTTGATGGAACAGGGGCCTCTGGACATTGGGAGTTTTCTATTGCATGTACTTTTTGCTGCTCAATTGCCGATCTGAGCCTCAGTCTGCCTTGGCATTTGCGTTGGATATCACGGCCGTGCTCGCCGAGACTTGGACAATGGTCCGGCAATTCCCACTCCGAGATATCTACGGAGACTAGCCTGTAATTAGAGTATACCGTGAGCCCAGATAACGGATGTGGCTGTCAGGAGACAGGAGACAGGACCGTCCGACCGTGTCGGCTTCACCGCTGTGAAAGAGATGCAATTATACACACCGGCAGCTCCTGACAGCGTGAAACCGACTTACGTATAGATGAGAGGCACACAAGTGCGTCGGTGCTGAGGGAGGTGAATCGCTGAAGCGCATATACGCACCAACTACTTGAATTCAAGGACGATCGATCGGTAGCTACAGTAATGAGGACAAGTCATCATGTACAAGTCATTCAAAGTCATGACGGATAAGTCCGATAAGCATGTCAATACACCCTCCTACACTGCTTCGTTCTTCTCATCTGTTTCTTCTGCCGTATCCACTACAGAAGACGTTTCGGACCCGATGCCCATCTGGCCGGTATCGTACCCGTGTTGTTCCAGGTACTCTCGAAACTAAATACAGCATATCGTCAATCTCTGGTACACAAAAGTTTTAACCGTACAGAGTTTGCTGCTCACCTTAACGTCCTCTTCAACCATACCGTCCGTATGTATTGGTTTAATGAAAAAGAGTGTAATTGTGGCACTCAATAGCGCGAGGGCACTTCCAATCCAGAACGGTCCAGTGTTTCCCCTAGTGGTTGATGCTCCTCCAAAATCGTCTATGATCGCTGGAAACACTGTGAAAAACAAAGTAGAGACGTAGCGTCAGGTTTATGTTAGCTGAAAGGAAGAATCTGACCTACCCCATGTCCCGATAAAAGCCCCAACTTTCCCGGTTGCAGCAGCTACACCGTAGAACTGACCTCGAATGGCGGTTGGACAGGTTTTTGAGGCAAGCAAGCCAGTGCAGTTTCCGGGACCTGGCAAGCCACAATGTGAATAAACAACGACAATTGCTTTTCAAGACGCACCAACTTCGCCGAGACTCAAGAAGATACCATAGAGCACAGCAAAAGCAGCAATATGCTTCGTTAATCTGTACATTATTTAAAGTCAGAGACCATTTTGATCAATAAGCATTATACTTACGTCTCATAAAGCCCGCTCATGATGAAACCGACTATAGCTTGAGTGACCAAACCAAGAATCTGAACGTTCAAGCCGTTATTACTTGACTTCCCTTGAAAAAATCCAGACATACCAAGGTCTTCTTTGGTCCCAGATAATCGACAATGAATGCACCACCGATGGTACCTTCACAAGCAAGTCAGATTTCAAATCCAAGTTCAGAGAACTTATCTGACCTGGCATGTAGAATAAACTGAATGCCGGCAGGCAATTAGCCAGATCGTGATTAAGAAGAGAGGCCACAGGGCAACGTACTTGATGACACAGTTCCAACCAAGAACGACAACAAGCGAGTCAGAGTTTCCAGTAATGCTGGATAAAGGTGAGTGAGCTATCGCCTTCCTCGGGCCATTATAGAATCACTCACTTGTCTATAACAGTTGCAGAATAAATGCCGAACTACATAGTATTGGCATTAGGACCGCATGGGATTGCATTTCAATAAATATACCAACAGGATACCTATTCCGAATTAATCAGTCAACCAATAGAAAGCCAGTGGGCAGTTGTTGAGGTAGACGCACACAATAAAGTCATACAAGAACCATACAGCTGAAATTGCTGCCAATGACTTCCAGTAGCGGCGGATGACCAACCAATAGGGAATTTTGGCGTATTTCATTGAGTCTTTCTTGTATCTTTCTGGTTCTTTCATACCAATTCTCCACAGGAAGACAAGGAGTGCGGGGACTGCGGCTAGTCCCAAAGACATTCTCCATACGGCTCGGAGGTGATGCTCGCCAAAGCTACATATAGAAATACTAGCATCATTGTTGAGACCAGGCAGATAACTTTGGACGTACATCCAGAACAGAACCAAAGGTACGAAAGTCGCTACCACAAAACCGAAGTCGATCATGGTATCTGGAGCAAGTAAGATGCAGTTATATGAGTGAATGATGAGGGACACATTTCAGGTTAACGCGCACTTGTGGCAAGAGCGAACCATCTGTTTTGTGCCATTTTAGCGATATCACTCTCTTCCGAACGCTCAGAAGCGCTGACTGATCCGCACGGATATTCTTTGAATTGGAGTGAATATCGTCTGCTTACTAAGGGCTGAACTTTTGTTATTGCTCACCTGCTCCGAGTCCGATGCCCAAGAAAAACCTATCAGGGCGAATTCGTGAGTGTCTTTGCTCCGGGATTTAAATGATCAAGCCAACTCACCGACAAACACTTAACATGGCGACCAACCCGGCGAGACTGTGATGAGCCCCGGAAGATGCAGCGGAGAGGAGGGACCAGAATATAACGATCCATATGGCGGTCATCATGCCGAACTTTCGACCAACTTTGTCGGATATCCAGCCTATACCGACAATGAGTCCGCCCCCCCGCGGATACAAATGGTTATAGCACCCACCAAATGTAAGCATGCCTACCACAAACCCAGCAAAAACCGAGCTGCTATAAATGTTGGTGTATTTGTGTTTTGTTACCGCATTGTCGTAAATACGGTTCAACACTGGGGAATCGAAAGGCGTTGATTCAAATCGAATGATGAGGATCTATAAGCACTTCCAAGTGGTATGATACACACAGACGCTGACTATCAGAGCGAGAGTCAGTTGGAAACGCAAGATTATGTCAAAACAGAAATACGACGCACTATCACCAATGACTCCGTTGGCGTAACCTGTACGAGACGACATATCAGCATCTTCCCTCGATATCGAGGTGTGCAGAGTCTTATTTTACTCACCATCTGAAAACAGAGCTGTACCACACCTACATCGGCGAGATCAGGATTCGAGTACAAGAGAAGAGAGAACAGTGTGAAATGACACCTACGCAAAGATGGGAGACACGCTTTGAAGCTTATAGATTAGTCCACGCTTTGTCTCCATTATTCGTGCAATTCTGACTTGTTCCGAATGAAGATGAGACTGGAAGCCAAACAGGAGAAGCTTAGAGAAATGGAAGGACTTGAAGGGTATTTATAGCCTCCGAACCCATCGTCGAAGAGCGACGGCGCCTGCCTTTTCGGTGAATCCGCATCAGCCTTCGAAGATAGATTTTCACAGGATTTCCGTCCCGTTGCTGCGTATTGAAGACTCGTGGCCGTAGAGATCCATATACAGGCGTATCATGAGAGCTCTCAGGATCATAAATGTCAGAGCAGTCAAAGAGCAGTAGAACGCACGTTCGAGAAATATTGCCTTATATGTTTGGCTCGTTATAGAGAAATGTATTCAGGCGTCGAGTCAGACTAGGAACAATCCGAAGTGAGGTGATGATCATCAACGCTGCGCCGTTCATGCGCCTCGAGGATACGGAGATACTGTTGGGTTATGGAGAGTTAAGATAGTTTGTGGTCCGGACCTTCACATATATGGTAGTTGAACACTCACCGCCTTGCTTGTCAGATACTGAGAATACCGACAGCACTGGAAGTCGGGAACGATAGTTTATACGATAACGCAAGATGTCTGTGACAGACTAACCTAGAAGCTGTATAGGTTACAGTTGGGTTCAAGGCCTTATCCGATTTTGCAGGCTTACACTAATCGGGTACTGCCGCGAAAGATGTCACTGCCTTATATGGTAACCCACAAAATGCGGAGGTTTTGGCTCGGTTTTTTTGGCCTGTCCAAGCCTACTCTTATGCTTTTGTCCATTGTAAGATTTTAATTCGTAGTTATAGGACATTTACGGCCTATGGTATATAGTCAGTCTGTGTTCGCAAAACGAGGCTGGGAACGACTCTTCCATATATGACGTCCACTGTACATAGTACGTCCGATACCTCATGAGGATCTACACACCGGCTACTTGACTTTGGGCGGAAACAACAATTCATGATAATTAAGTGTAGGCATGCCAGAACACCTTTTCTACGCTACTTCTTTTTTCTCACTGTCCGTCTCCTCTACCAAATCCACTCCATACGACACCTCTGACCCAAGATCCATTTGATTTGATCCCAGGTACTCTCGAAATTAAATACAACATCAATCCATACTAGTCATTGCTGTCTTCTATACCTCTATTTACTTTACTAAGGCATCTTCCTCAGCCATGCGATCCGTCTGTATCGATCCAGAATGCCAGTGTTTCCCCTAGCGATTGAGGATCCCCAAAGTGATCAATGATCGCTGGGAACCCTATAGCAGAGACGTAGCGTCCAAGTAGCGTCAGGTTCGTACACTGAACAATTTCACCCATTCCAGGATAAATTGCTTTTCCTGCATGCAATTTGAGGTCTTTTCTCTTCAAACTTTGATTGTAGGCTCTCAACAATGTCAGAGATGTAGCTATCAATTTCAGGCAAAAGATATTCAGGAATTTTGGAGTGTGTGGAAAGTTGGAAACTTCAAGGAAAGCGGCAAAGGTGTGCACTGACCACTGACAACCCTTCCTCAATTTCTTAGAGCAACAACGGCTGTACATCTGGTCATAGATTTGCATACTAGGCCAAGATCGCCTTCTATGCGATCCTGAAAATTTTTACTTTGCCTCAGAATATCCGGAGATAAAATAATTCAACAATACGCTTAATAGCTGTTCAGCGCTACATTCAGCGCTGTTTGCATCCATTCCCCTGCCATTTCAAAGGTTCTTATTGACCCCCTCTGTAATCGCTTTCGCTGAACTTTAAAAAATCCGCCGAGTTGATAAAATCAATCTTTAGGATTCCACCCACAGATTTGAAGCCAGAATGATAGGAATTGAGAAAGTTTTTCTATCCTGACATTTTCGATTAGAAACGATTGTATCCGGGCCACTACTACTAGTGATGGTCTACTCATGGACCTTCCGCTCGCGAATCAGCATGATCTTTCAGAGCAATGTTAGAATTTGTTGACAGATCCAGTGCTTGGGTACCATCCAGGTCATAACTTTTCTGCCTGATTTGTACCTTGCCCTGCCGCTCGAAGGTAAGTTAAAACCGATGCTGAGCGTTACTAGCCGACCCATGCAGATTGGGTGGATTTCGGAACGGACGTTCATCTCTTTCGTTTTCATCTGTTCTCTATGCCGTTCTATCCCAATCTTCTCTCGCAGCGAATACGGCGTCCATCTGTAAAGGGAACATAAAATGTACAATGGCTCAATAGGGGAGTTCACGATCGGGGATTTCTCAAATGAAAGATTTAGAAATATTCAAAAGTCAAACGAGAATATATGGTATCAGTCTATGTTCTTCGATGAATCTACTAATAGTCCAAAACCTATCTTCAGCGAGCTCAAGAAGGCATTCTACGAGGCTGAGATACCCGCCGTTCTTTCGAACCATTTGACCATAGATGCAACCTTGCGTACGCTAGCGTCAGTTCCGCCAAGTCGCAAATCTGGCCTGAAACGAAGATCCTCGTGTGCATAAGGCATGGTACGATAACAAATCTCGAGCTTGGATTTAAGATTCGGAGACGCTGTGAGGGTTGGAGACGTCAAAGGATCGAGAGACGTAGTAACGTCTGAATATATACTGTGTTAGATGATATCGACGAGCGAGGTTTTTCACGCACTTTGAATGAGCACGACATCTCCCCGCTTGGCTGCGACGTCTTTCGGTCCCGAGCCTCCCCACGCATCGGCGATCTCCCTCCAAGCAGTGAGTTTACAAATACCCCCATCTTCGTCACCCAGGATCCATTTGAGGACTGAGATTTCCTTCCCCGCGTCTGGCCCTTTCTTCGTCCGGACAGTATCAGGTCCATCGACTTCCAATATAGCGAGAAGGACGTTGATTTTATTACTGTAACCTAAAAAATCTTCCTGATTCTTTTTATCCAATCCCGACTTTTTTCGTATATTTGCGAGTGAAGTTATGGAGTGAAGGTTGAAGTGAAAACGAGGAAATCGAGCGATAGAAGAAGAATCAGAGTAATCGAGTGACTGAGATTCCTGTGTCTCCTGCGTCTCGAATTGTGATTCAAAGCGGGTAGACATGTTGAGATAGGAACGGGTTTTATCCAGTCTGGAACGAGAAATATTAATCGCAGAGTCCTCTCCTTCAGCCGGGGTCGGAGGCCAAGTAATCATAGTCGAACCGTCTGAATCCCTTGTTTAAAAGACCATCCTGCTGTCCGAATCTGTCAAGACGGACTGCACCTTCTCTTACTTCTAGCTCTTTCAGAAGCTCCTCTTCGTCTTGTTCATCATCTTGGAATATAGCATTCTGATACATGAGAGAGATCCGGCGGCTGGCAGCTTCCAAAGTCGCAGGAGGTAACAAAACAGATGGAGGTGGCTCTGAATAAGTCTGAGAAGAAGAAATGGTCGTCCAGATGTAATTAGTATTATTATCAGAGGATTGAAGAAGGTATTGCGCCGAAGGTGCTCCTAGAAAAACGTGGTACATTGTCAATCCATAACACGATCACATGATGATGTGGCGAGCCTTTTAATGTCATGATCAGAAGGCGTGATAGTAGATGTTTTCATGGTAAATATAATACTCACTAAACTTCGGATATGCTAACACCTCTTGCTCGGGACCTGCATTTTTGACGTCTCAAGACATCATTCTACAGTGTCTTCTAAACTTTGGCTTCTGTTAACAGCTCCATACTTTGCTGTGGCTTCCCATTTGCGTTAAATGGCACATAGCGGATTGACGGACGGACTGATGGTTTGTATACAATGTTCAGTGCATTCGCCATTCATGAACGACCATGACATGCTCATTAACACTGAACATCAAGCTTCTTGTTCTTACGTCAAGCTCTACGAAAATTTTCTTCAACTTCCCTTCAATCCGGTTTGTAATCCCGCCCGCTCATACTCACGGATACTTACCCGCTGAAACAAGACTAAGACCTTCCAAACATCATGCATCCAGCCAATTTTTATCTCTCCTTCGTTCTCCTCCTTCAACTCATCGCGGGTATACGGTGCAGTGCTAATGCATCTACACACCGGCTACTTGACTTCTGGCGAAAGGAACAATTCATATTCGCGACAGATAAGTCCTGCAAGCATGCCAGAACACCTTTCTACACTACTTCTTGTTTCTCATCCGTCTCTACTAAATCCACTCCATCCGACACCTCGGACCCAAGACCCATTTGGCTGGTATCGTATCCGTTTTCTTCCAAATACTCTCGAAACTAATATACCATTAATCTCTGTCATGCAAAGGTTCCATCCACATAGTCATTGTCTCTACTTACCAAGGCATCTTCCTCAGCCATACCATCCGTCTGTATCGGTTGAATGAAAAAGAGAGTGATCGTTGCACTTAGCAGCGCAAGAGCACTTCCAATCCAAAATGGTCCAGTGTTTCCCCTAGCGGTTGAGGATCCCCCGAAGGCATCGATGATCGCTGGGAACACTGTAGCAGGGACATAGCGTCAGGATTGTATGTGTCGAAAGGAAGAACTTGACATGCCCCATGTCCCAACAAAGGCTCCTAATTTTCCGGTCGCAGCAGCTATGCCATAGAAGTGACCTCGAACAGCAGTCGAGCTGGTTTTTGAAGCGAGTAAGATAGTGCAGTTGCCGGGACCTAGGGTCACGACAATGGAGAAACAAGTAACAACATTTCTTCTCAATACGTACCGACCTCGCCAAGACTTAAGAAGATACCGTAGAGCACGGCAAAAGCAGCAATATGTCTCGTCAATCTGGATTTTCCGTAGTTAGAGACCATTTTGATCAATAAGCCTTATACTTACGTCTCATAAAGCCCGCTCATGATAAAACCAATGATAGCTTGAGTGACCAAACCAAGAATCTGATTGTTCAAGTTGGTATTTCTTGAATTTTTTGAAGGAAACCCAAACATACCAAAGTATACTTTGGCCCCAAATAATCGACAAAGAAAGCACCACCAATGGTACCTTTACAAACAAATCAGATAGCAGATGGGTCCAGAAGGGCTGACTTGACCTGGCATGTAAAACAGACTGAATGCGGTTAAGTAACAGTCAGATTCTGAAAGAAAATAGGGCTAGCACAACGGACTTGATGACGACGTTCCAACCAAGGACAACAGTAAGCGAGTCAGAGTTTCCAGTAATGCTAGATGGAATTTAGTGAGCTATCTCATCCCTCAAGTTAAGGCATCACTCACTTGTTTACCACAATCCCAGAGTAGATGGAAAACTAAATGATACTGATATCAGGATAGATTCTTGTACTTCATACAGGTGTACGAACTGGATACCTATCCCACACCGATCAGTCAGCCAACGATGATCGGGGAAAGCAAAAGTTCAAAGTGAGCAGAGCTCGAGATAGACGTACACAATAAAGTCATACAAGAACCACACAACTGAAACTGCTGCCAATGGTTTCCAATAGCGGCGAATTACTAGTGAATAGGGAATCTTTGAATGTTTCATTGAGTCCTTCTGGTATCTTTCTGGTTCTTTCATGCCAATTCGCCATAATAAGACGGCCATTGCAGGAACAAAGCCTAATCCTAGAGACATTCGCCATACCGCTCGGAGGTGGTGCTCACCGAAACTACCGAGGGAAGGTTGAGCGGTTATGCAGAAAGACAGAGATACATCGCCTAAGCATACATCCAGAACAAGACCAGAGGCACGAAAGTTGATATCACGAAGCCAAAATCGATCATGGAATCTGAAAAAAGTTAGCATATATTGAGGCGGAGGACGGTGACCAAGAAGGTAATTCAGGTCAAAACGTACTTGTGGCAAGAGCAAGCCACCTGTGTCGCGACATTTTTGTGATATCCCTCTCTTCCGAGCGCTCAGCAGCGGAAACTGATCCACAGGGATATTCTGCTCCCACTCCGATACCCAAGAAAAACCTATCACGGTGAGTGGGTGAGTCTTCCGCTCTGGAATTCACATGTTCAGGCTGACTGACCGGCAAACGCTTAGCATGGCGACAAGGCCAGTGAGACTGTGATGAGCCCCGGAAGATGCAGCGGAGAGTAGAGAGAAGAACGCCACGATCCATGTGGCGGTCATCATGCCGAACTTTCGACCCAGTTTGTCCGACAGCCAGCCTACACTGACGATGAGTCCGTCGCCACGCCAATACAGCGGATTATCGGACCCACCAAATAAAAGCATCCCTACCACCGTCCCAGCAAAAACCGCACTGCTGATGACATTTGTATATTTATGTTTCGTGAGGGCATCATCATAGATTCGGTTCAAAACTGGATAGTCGAAAGGTGTCCGTTCAAATGGGATAATCAGTGCATTATGAGCGCCATTTAAGCAGTATGGTGCATACTGAGATTGACTATCGGAGCGGGAGTCAGTTGGAAACTCAAGATCATGTATAGTACGCACTATCGCTAATAACCCCGTTGGCGTAACCTGAGCGAGACCAGCCACGGCGATGTATCAGTATTTCTCCGACTTACGAAGGTGTATAATAATTCATTTACCATCAGAGAACAGAGCTGTTCCACACCTTCATTCGACGAGATCAGGCCTCGAGTACTGAGCTCATGAATACGGCACGTACGCAAAGATGGGCGAAACACTCTGAAGCTTCTGAAGCAGTCCAGACTTGGTCTCCATTGGATGTTCAATTCTGATTTTGATTTTGACCGGAAGATGAAACCGCAAGGCCAACAGCAGTTCGGAGAAAGAGGGTCTTTAGCTTTTATAGTGTCCGAAAATACCCTGGAAGGTAGACGGCATACGCTATTGATGAACTCGCATACTTTGTTCCATTCTTCGAAAAAGACAGATCTCCATCCCGTTTGGGTGGGTTAAAGTTAGAGAGATGTCGCTCGTGTGTCGTCGAAAACCATATGAAGACCTATCATGAGAGCTCAACTGTCAAATTTTCAGAGCAGTAGGATGTATATTTGAAGTATGCTGTCTCTTGTGTACGACTCGTGACAGAGTCGTATTCGGGAGCCGAAATGTCAGGAGTTCCTAGGAACAATTTGAACTGGGGAGAGTTTCGTGTACCATGTCCAGGTACCAAGATACGTACTTGTCGTTCACCTGCAGTTGTACTTTCCCTCAAGCGCCTCGATTTCCGAGGGAGATTCAAAACTACTGTAGGTAAGCTTAGAACACGAGTCATCAGAAGTGTAAACTCTTCCACACACGAGATGATTGGTTCTCAAGTACTATTAATGCCACAACTGGAGTTAAAAAAATAACGATATACGGTCACGTTGGAAGTTTGTGAATCACGCATGGCATTGGCCGCCTAATGATCGAGTTCTCCCCGTTATGTCTTCTTTGCGCCACTGTTTTCTTCGTACCATTTCTTCATCTGTCGTACGCTTTCTTGTGCCAATACGAACACTGAATCGATACCGATGAGTACTGAAGATCATATTTCTCTGGGGCACGCACATTCACGCTCCGTTGCATCTAGTCCCTCTCTAAACATCTGTGGCGCTGAATCTACACCTCCACTACCGCCTCCAACCGGGCCCAACGCAGCAAAATGTTGTGCCTGGTCAATGACGTCCACTAGACGTCCTTTGAATGTCTAGGAAGGAAGGATAAATTCAAATCGGGCGACAGCGAAAGTTGAACGCACTGAAACAAGCATTTCGGACATTTCGAGGCCCTGTTCGTCCCCTAGCCTATAATGCTTCTATTTAGTAAAGTGCTCTTCCGCAAGCTTGCTCAACACTGACACATCCATAATAATCTTCCCAAACGTATACCAACCGCTTCCAGCACCGACCAGATTTGAAAGACGGACACTTCGTGGTTCAGCACGAAGGGCATTGCGGACCTTGTTGGAAAACGGTTGAGGAATATCAAAATCGACCCAATCGCTAGATTGTAGCAGGTTAGATGATGATGTCGACAAGCTGGCAGCACGAACGAGTAAATCACAATGTATGCGAGCCATATGGGAAGCTGGTGTTTGCTATGGGGCATGATCTTTGTGTAAAGCTTAATTCCTGTCCAAAGTAAAAAGTGGCGAGCGTACATCGCGGTCAGAGCCTCCACCCAGATGGCCCATGTCGGGGATTCGTTGCTTGAATTTACATTGAACCTTCTGGAGACAGACCTCAATTTTGGGATTAGAAGACAGTCATAAGACTAGGATACCTGATTCTCTGCCAGGATCGCGTCGATAGAGAAATAGTCGCTGTCCATGCCAGACCTGAGGGAATGCCCAGAGAACTCAGAGAGGCGTGTACACCGAGTCACGGGGTTATCCGTTTGTTTATTGACTACTGTCACTGATCACCATCTCAGTTCCTTCTTTTCACTCGGACTCCCTGTACACCGCTCAGTCTCTGCGCACTCCGGTCTTTTTTGCTGCTTGGAATGCTGGACGTTTCTACTATTCATTTATGATCGTCGAAACAAACCCCGGACGCAACATTCATCTTTTACATACTTTCGTGCTGCAGTCTCCAGGTTTCGAAATCTAATCACCATAGACCGCTCTCTTCTTTATCGTTTAAATGTTCCAGACTATGCCCGTTTATTAACTCCGTGTTATCTTCGTTCGATGGCGTCGGCGATTTCGAATCTACACGCCTTTTACTGACCTACATATTGATGGATCACTAGGTTCAAGGCAGCACCCGATGTCAATCTTACGCGCTTCGTAAATGTCCATTAGATCCAGCTTGAACCGTCGTGGCACGGCAGGATCCTATCTTATCGAGGTTTGCATTGAGTACTGGTCCTTGGTAAGTGGCATGAGACTTCACCTTTCACATTAGTTCAGGACTGATGATCACCAACCGTTCGCAAAGTCCTTCACTTAGTAAGACTAGGAGAAACTACTACTCTTTTGCGGAGATTCCGGGAGTCCATTTTTAAGTTTTATTCCTTGGCTTTGTAGTTGTCCATCCTGATCGTGCCTCGATGCCGAATATGACATTATGCTGTAGCCGACCTCCCATACCCTTTCCTGCCCTCAGACCATGCCTGTACCATGCCTTTTCAGTCCTAGTTCATTCTTACAATCCAATCAGCCGAAGTTTGGGTTCAATAAAACAGACTTCCGAATCTTCATCGCGCTTGGACCCTGTCAAGCATTGACTGCACGTTCCAGTCAGATTGCAAAGTTTGCCTCAGTCGTGCATCCTGCTGCAAGCCAAGAGTTAGCACTCACTATATAACCTATACGTCAATAGCAGGTTGAGCACAATTTAGCCCAGCATGCATTCGCATCTGAACAATATGCTTGCTTTTACTCATTTGTCTTTTGTGTTCTTTTTCCTTCTGTCTTTCTGTGCCTCAGTCATGCGCAGCTCTCCTGTTACGATGGCCGACATAGATATCGAGGCGGATTCGCAGGTGCTTGGTGTCATTGCGATCGCAAGGCACGGAGACCGTTTCCGGTACTTCCAGAACCCAGACACTTACAAAGGTGGTCCCACTGAGACCACCGCTCTAGGAGAGGTCAGCCGCATTCCTGTTGTGTTCACCTTTCATCACCCGATTGTTTATTTCATCTTGTAGGTCGAATCACATCAATTGGGCTCTATTCTCCGATCCGAGTATCTCAGCCCGACGTCTCCATCTTACATTGATGGCATGCGCTCAGACCTCGTAGACAACAGGGAACTCAAAGTTCTCGTTAAGAATGGTGGTGAGGGCACAGTTATCTTTGATTCGGCTATTGCTCTGCTTCAAGGATTGTTCCCACCAACCCCAAACAATAAGATTACGTTGGCGAACGGCACGGAGGTTCTCGCGCCATTGGGCGGTTATCAGTACATCCCGGTTGAGACAGTTGAGCCCAGCAACGACCGGAGCTTGGAGAGCTGGACTGATTGCCCGGTGAGGATATTGATGCCCTTGACACCCTAAAGACTTATTGTGCAATGTCCTAGGCGTTCGAGAAACACATCAAGGAATTCTATGCTTCGGATGAGTTCAAGCAGAAGGAGAAGGATGCCCAATCCTTTTTCCATGCTGTGAAAGACTTTGTCTTTGATATCCCCACAACCCTCAAAAATGCGGTACGTTCAATAGTGATGTTCATTGGCATAAACTTAATTCAATGTTTTTAACAGTGGAACGTAAGCTACGTTTGCTAATTTACAATGACAGTGCTAAGGTTGTCTGCCGTCGTATTGCTAGCTCTATGACTTTATAAACTCGCAGCTCACCCACAACCAAACCTACGCCTACCGTCTCCCACCCACTCTCATTGAAACTGCCCGAGGATTGGCTGACTTCCACGAGAACGGTGTCTTCTCTGACAAGGAGAGCGGAGGTATTGGAAACAGTAAGTTTGCTCGCCTCTGCCCTTTCGCCATGTTGCTTAGTCTGGGAACTACAGTTGCCGGTCGCACCATACTGCACACTATTCTCAAGTCTCTCGAGCGCGTAGCCTTCAATGACGACCCTCTGCAATTCGAGCTCATTGAAACCGGATATCAGCCTTTCATCTCGTTGTTCCACGAACTCGAGATTGTGAAAGAGAACCCTGATTTGCAGGCTATCCGTAAGTAATTAGCTGTTCTCGGCCAGGTCACTTCTTCCGTCACCTCCTCCTACCTGTCCAGCCTCCTTCCTAACTGCTGTATCATTTGTATTGACATTCTTCCAGCCAACTTTGCCTCCGCCTTCGTTATTGAGCTCCGTCGTGGTTCCCCCCCAGACGTCCGCGATTTCCTTCGTTTCAGGTTCAAGAACGGAACTGGAAAGGGGTTCAAGACCCTCTACGTTTACGGCACCCATGCTGATATCCCCCTGACCGAATTCATCTACAAGGCCAAGGTAGATACCTTCCTCTGTTTTGACTTACAGAGTGTTGATCGCTCCCCGTTCTTAGGGAGGAGAAATTGCAAACAACAGGCAGTGGGCCGAAGTTTGTGCCGGAAACTCTGTGACTCTCACCGAGCAATTCATGGATGAAGTTTCGTACGCTGCCAAGCACCAGACTGTGTCTACCATTACTCTTGCCCTTGTTGCGTTCATTGGTCTTTATGTTATTCGTAGTGTCTTTTTCAGAGCTGCGAAGGTCACCGGTGAAAAGATCAGGAACGTGCGTGGCAGGAACGTCCGCCTCGAAGGTGAAGAGGTAAGTTGGCTCATGTCATCCCTTTTCTGAGGTTTCTCGAGTACTGACTTGTATTCCTTTGGAGGTTCTCAATGTTGAAGTGATGACTGCTCAGGTTCTCCCTGATGAGAAAATTCGACGGATTTGAAGGGACTGGGACCAAAAGAGTGCAGGTGGAGATTTGATGAACGTTTCATTCCTTCAACGGACTATTTCATTTTCATTTCCATGGACGACGAGCTAGATACTCTTTTTTTTTCTACCTACGTGCATGCGATCAGATTTGAGTTCTCTGTGATCTAGTACTTATCTATTCTACGAATATCATCGTCTCTGCGAAGTCTAAGCGGGAGAGGTGATTAGGCGCCCATTGATATTGAACTTTGTCATGGACGACTCTCAACATTTACGGTGGATGCGAGAAGCAATGGCCATGGTCAAGATCACTTTTTTTCCGATGAATTCAGGAACTGCCTTCTGAAGGCCTGACTCTTAGGCAGAGGAAGCTTTGTTGGCCGGTGAAGTACCGGTCGGCTGTGTGTTCGTGCGAGACGGAAGGATTATCGCCAAGGCTAGGAATCGGACGAATCAACTGAGGAATGTAGGTATAGAAAAACTCGAGCTGGAAAGGATTAACTCGGGAGGTGCAGGCTACGAGACACGCAGAACTAGAAGCTATCGATGAAATTCTATCAGACCAAGCGCTAACGCCTGAAGAAACAAAATATCCCTTGTCAACGACGATTCTTTATGTCACTGTAGAGCCATGTATAATGTGTTCGTCTGCACTGAGGCAGCTCGGTATTCGCGAGGTATTCTATGGTTGCGGTAATGATCGTTTTGGAGGATGCGGAAGTGTTTTGGGAGTGAATAGCGAGTATGTTTCTGACTGGTATACGTATAACTGTTGAATTGATTTTTGTATAGACTGGAACATCCTGAACATCCGCCGTACAAAGCTACCGGGGGATACTGCAGAGAAGATGCTATCATGATCCTCCGCCGATTCTATGTTACTGAGAATACGAATGGTCAGTTTTTACATGAGCCTTTGATAATCTCTGAGCCTGACTGCTTGTTCTCTCAAAGCTCCAGTTCCCAAGCTGAAAGCGAACAGGGTTCTGAAGACTGAGATTGGACCTGGGTAATATATCATTATATGTACTGTAAAAAAACATGCAACTGGTTAGTGTATGTCGTGCGTCACATCATGTGGGAATCGAATAATTAGTAGCAAGCCACTTGCCACTGTGGCTTCTTCCTCCTGTTCTCCCATCTTCTTTTTCTTCATGACCCTCTTCCTCCCGCTGGAGGATTCACCCCCTGTATCGTCAATACCGTCCTTCGTGATAAGGCCCAGCGAACCAGACATTCAACTTGCCAAAGTAGTAAAGACAATTTTGAAGGCCAGGCGAATCGTAGTTATATGTGGCAAGTACCTTGACCCATTTTCTTCATATTCTGATATGTCTCCCCCAAAGGTGCTGGAATATCTGTCAAAGCAGGGATACCTGATTTTCGGTCCTCTGAAGGGCTTTTCCAAACTCTGAAACGGGACAACCCTAAAGATGCCCTCTCATCAGGCAAAGACCTTTTCGACGCTTCGGTTTTCAATGTGGGTCTCACAGCCGGCCAATTCAAAAAAAAAATCCACTCTTTCTGATGCTTCTTTCAGACGGAACACAAAACTGCATTATTCTGCCAGATGATTTCTCGCCTCTCTGATCTCTCCCAAGCTGCTCAACCGACGCCTTTTCATCGCTTACTAAGATCCCTCGATGACCATCGTCGTCTATTACGCGTCTATACTCAAAACATTGACGCCATTGAGGAAAAATCAGGTCTCTCTTTTGGTGTCCCGGAATTTGAAGGCAAACGAGGGAAACCGCGTAATTCCACGTTTTCGGAGGTCGGTGACCCCGGCCCTTCGACCGCTGCCAACAGAACTCCACGATGTATCCCCCTCCACGGAACTCTCCAACAAGTCCATTGTCAAATCTGCACAAATTCCTTTCCCCTCAACGAATATCTACCCTCCCTGGCATCTGGAGTCCCCCCGGAATGCCCCGAGTGCACATCTATGGAGCACACGAGACAGCTGGTCGGCAAAAGAGCACGGGGCGTCGGCAAGTTGAGGCCCAGTGTGGTTCTCTACAACGAGGCGCACAAGGACGGTGAAGGTGTCGGCGACATTGTACAAAAGGATCTTATTGGGAGTAAAGGAAGAAGCGGGGCCGATTTACTTTTGGTTGTAGGGACGTCTCTGCGGGTGCCTGGCACCAAGAGGATGGTGAGGGAGTTTTCGAAGGCTGTCCATTCTCGGGGATCGAGCTCGAAGGAAAGTTCTCCCGGAGGGGATGAACAGGCCCCGCAGCAGCAGCAACAGCAATCATCGCAGCAGCAGCAGCCGTTAAAGGCAATTTATCTGAATCTGGACTTTCCAGTTCCGACGAGAGACTGGGAAGGAGTGTTCGATGCATGGTTACAGGGTGACGCCCAGACGTTTGCGCAGATGTTACAGGATGGGTTGGACAAGGAGATGCGTGCCAAGGAAGCTGCGATCGAGAAGAAGAAGAAGAAAGAGGAGGAGATGGCCAACGCTGCTCTCTTCGGGACGCCTTTGGTGAAGCCAAAATCGAAAACGAAAGCAAAAGATTCATCCCCGAAAAAGAGAAAGGTCGGCGGGGATGCAGATGTGTCGCGCAGGAAGAAGATGGTAGTGGAAATCCCCACCCCTCCGCGATCCCTCATGCGAACGTATCATGATTCAACCTCTGCACCTCCACCAACTCCAGACCCGCCGACTCCTCTGAAACTACGGATTCCTGCACCTGCCCGGTCATATACGATCGCTGGAACGACGTCGATCATTCATCCACCTTTAACTCCAGTCAAAAAGTCATATTCGTCTACCATCGGTCGGCCGCCGCCTACGCCGGAATATACTCCCGGGCGGATAGTCCATTCTCCCTATCCTGCTGTCGCCTCCATGTCGACCCCCACGCATCGACCTCAACCCCATCCACTCCCCTCGTCGTTCTTTACTCCCTCCCAAATGCGAGATCGCAGGACAAACTCTAATGACAGCAACCTTTCCTTATTAAGCGAGGACGAATACGAGGAAGCCGAGACTGGGAGTGATTCTGATGTCATGCAGGTTGACGATGACGTTGGGGGAAGATATCCATATTCGCTTCCGCATGTTCATTCGTATACGCCTCCTTGGCGCGATCGTGACACTGGTATGGGTAAAACACTGTTGAGACCGTCCGAGGCAATGCCAATGGGTGCTGGGTATTACCATCCTCATCACCACCACCACCATCTTCATCTCCCTTTCCCGATATCGGGCAGTGGTATGTGCATGCTGCCCCCAGTCAGGTCGGATGGGGACGTGGGTATGATGGACGTGGATCTGAATAATTTCAGGGATCAACTGGGGACGTCGTGTTTGAGGACCACGCAGGTGGAAGTTGAGGTTGGGGAAGGTGGTTGATGATGAGATAATGTTAATCGTTATGGACCAACGTTGATTGGCCTGTTGTGAATTGGACGTGCAGATAGCCGCTTTTTTATTTGCTACTTTGATTATTGACGAGACAATCTCGCTGTTACGCTGTTAATATTGGAACAAGTACTTGGTTGAACGTTTCACCTTGGGTTTTCCGTAACTTATTGACTGTTTATTACTCTACATACTTCTTTAACATAGAGCGGCCGTTTAAGGTACTAGTAGGATACATACATAGATTCATGCCCCTCATCCCGCACAGCGTGCGGCATTGAATGGCCAGAGACACTTAATAATATTTTGAACCGAGTATACATTAAAATTACATTGTCGTCAAAAGTTTGAATGCTAGACTATCGTTTAAGATCAAGCAACGATCCTCCTAACCTCTAGCTATTGAGGAACTATCCAACGTCCCTACTTCCTACACCGTCTATAGTCGAGCAAGCAATTCCAAGTTTCGTACGATCGACGCGGCAGAAGGAAGGGGGGGGGACGGATATCCAAGTCCTGAGTAGGCAGGCAAGCGACAACTCCCTCGGGCGTAAGCTTTTCAAGGCAAAGGCTCACGGCTACTACTCAACCGGTTCAGATGAATATAAACATCCGTCCCAAATCCGTCCATCGAAATCAGACGCAAGTCGCCCCCGAAGTATCGAGCATACTGTTGTTGTGTGTGAAAAAGAAAAGAAAAAAAAGGAGGGTGAGAATTCGCGTGTAACGAGCGTCGAAATGAGGAAAGGAAACAAGATAAAAAGTGGGAACAAAGTTGAAGCCATGAAGGTAATTGAAGGCATTGAGGACTACACGTACCAGTCTACTCAGCGGAAGCCCGTATCCAAAACCAGCCATTGGAGCCTTGAAGTCACTGTCGCGGAAGCCCTCGTCCAATCCCTCACCGGGCCCAAGTTTCATAGTCGTGTACATGTATGTCCAAATCAAGCCCATGGCGGAACGTGCAATGCCTCCACCCTCGTCAGAGATCTTGATGGTGATGTCTTCTGTTCCCTCTACGACAATGACCTGCGGAACATTCAACGTTCAACATTTTATATGGATAGCGCAACAATTGAACAGGTGCTTGGCGAACGAACGACATACCTTGATCGGCGGAAATTTATCCGCTCCTACCCCGTGGCGCTCCACGACTGCTCGAAGACTGTTCTTGAGCAGTTCAAAGATGATGTGGGACAGGTGACCCGGGACATAAGGGAACGTGAGGTTTTTTGGACATATTAGTTGCACGGGAGGCGAGGAAAATAGAGCGTAGTGTTCCTCGCAGACAAATCTCGCGTTCTCAATCGCTTCCTCGATGATATCATGGACGTTCTGAGGTTGAAAGGTGTTGAGAATCAAATCTTAAAAAGTAAAGAGGAAGACGTACCGCGTTTGTACAGATGATACCCACATAATCCGGATGCGGTTCCTGCGTGTTAAGAGCAATATCTATGATCGATAGAAGGGTTTAGACAGTTTTGGAAACAAAGAAGATGGTTACTAACGCTGCCCAATCAAAAATCGAATGCCGATTCGACTGAGATAGAATCTATCCAACCACTGTTGCATATCGAGTCCGATATTACGAGCGCGCTGGGATCGTTTCCATTCTAGCACACCTTGGGCAACGGTAGTGACAGTCGGGTCATGTCTTGTTTTGATAATCTCTAGCATCTTAGTGAAACGTGAATTGTAGTCGCGCACTTCCGGAGGCCATTCAATAGTTGAGGAGAGTGGAGCAGCGTAGTATCTGGCGTAGATCAGCAAGATGTCTGTCTGTACACGGAGCCAACCTCACCTTCTCTCCATTGGAACTCTCAGTTTAAGTTTGTTAAAGCCTTCCACTCCATTGCCATTTCCGTTACCCGTTCCGACACCCCACCCAGCATTTGATCCGTTGACGCCACCATACATCCCCGATGACGACGCTCCTGATATGCCAGAACCATCGAGGCAGGAGGGAAAGTTTTTGTTCGCAACATCGTCTACGAGCAGCATGTGCTCAAGGGAAGGATTCGGAGTGGACGAGGGAAGTTGGAATTCGCCATTTGAGGCAGACGGAGATGAAAATAGTGACCGCCGGATTTCAGGAGACAAAGCAGGAAGAGGAGGAAATTTAATGAGTTCCTATTCGGCATTTAGCTCAGTCTAAACTGCATAAAGAAAGTGAGACACACCTCAAAACTCTGTGCATACCAATTCTTAACTTTGATGATGGAAGGCATGGAGTGTAAATTGTGGGGTAATTCATCCAACTCTTTAACCCTGTGAGCCAGTCGGACAGGCAATTCCTCTGCAAGCAATGAAGATTGAGTGTTTGATCCTGCAGGACATCGAACGTATACAGACCACTAAGGAACTGACTCGCTTTCAAAAGGGTCCCCTGACTCGGATTCTGGCCAAATAGAACCATTTGCTGAAGGGAAACTAGGGTATATTCCTGTCAGATGAACCAACCAGATCCAGAAGAGAAGAAATGCATACCCCCGGTTTGAGGAAAACTAGCGAAATGATGAATCTTGTCCCATAGCGCAGAGGTAATCTTGAAACCATAAGACATGATGGTGATGACTCGTGTATGAGGTGGATTTTGTTGGTGGCGGTTGTTGCGATGGATTTGAGGGAGTGAAGGTGGAAGAAAAGAAAGAAGAAGGGAATGCGGGGCAAGGATTAAGCAATGGGCGGATGTGGTTCAAGACAGAGTCCAGTTCCTCGGAGAGCCGATCCAGGTCAGATGTCATGTGAATAAATCATTTATAGGAGTCTCCAGGCGACGCGACCATCTCTGCTTTTTTTTTGCGCAGCGTCCCGGCTTTCACTCTACCCGTTATCCAATCCCAGATTATCCTAGATCTCATTAAAAGACACGATATTTCGTCCTTTTTGCTCAAGTCTTTCTGTGGATTTAGGCCGTTTCCCCCGCACGCGTATTTGCGCTCTCGGACTTCAAATCCGAGGCTCCACTTCGGACAAGAGTCCGAATGGACCAACAGTCTCAAAACAGTCTAGTCCTCAAAGACGGCGATACAGATTGGCGGCCGATTTCTCCAGCCAGTTTAGTTTATCATAGTGACAATAATACTGCTTGACAGTTTCCTAGTACAAAGAGAATGTACTGTGGCGTACGGAGCTACTTCTGTCAACACGAGGCTACTTCTTCCTCCGCCTCTTTGGACCAACCCTGATGTCCCCATCACCTGCTCTCCTAGTTCCGCCACTCTCATCGCCCCCGTGAGCATCTTTCCTTGTCTCTACTTCTACCACCGCCCCGACACCACTAACGCCGATATCATCAGCTACAGCTTGTTTCCTCTTTTTCGCGATTTCGCCAGCGCCGGTGGAAGCAGCACTCGCAACTGCCCTTCTCACAGCTTCCTGCCTTACTTTCAACGGGACCTTCTCCCAATATATCCTCTCCTTCGTCCCTCGAACGAGCTCTGCAACGATTGCACTTGACACCTCTCCAGAAGATATCCCAGCGCCATCATCAAGTGGCCCACTCTGAACTACCTCGTTCTGTTCAAAATACTCTTCCAGACAACGAGCATCCAAGGGCGAAGAAAGACGGAGATGACATGTATCAGTTCCTTTAGTGTAATCAACATAGTCAATAGAACCAGTTGATCCCTTCATGCCCGTGCTGGCATCTCCATCTGACTTCTGTGATGAAAGTATATTCGTAAAAAGTGCACGAAGTGTGGTTTTGTTCGTGCCAAGGTGAATGTTCCGCACGAAAAGTAGACAATCAGGAGGATAGAGGGAAGATGGTGAAAGCATGGTTGCGTCAGGATCCGCAGTAGTGTGACTGGGACCAGGCGCAGAATTAGAGGAAGAGGCACCGGAGGTCGACAAGGAAACATTGGTTGAAGAGAGAGCTTTCCGAACTGTTTCCTGCCTAACCTTGATCGGAACCTTCTCCCAGTAAAATTCTTCCCTTCTCCCCTGCACGAGCTCGGCCCTCAAACAATTTCCCGTTTCACCCTCCGTCTCTACGCCGTTATCATCCAACGCTTCCCTCTGCACAACTTGACGAGGATGAGAAGGATCGCACAAGTACGACACCAGTAAACGAGCATCCACAGGCGACGCAAGACGGAGATAGCAAGTGTCCATCCCTTTTGTATAATCAACATAGTCAATAGATTCGGTATCGCTGACTCCTGCAGAGGGTCCGCCATTGCGTCGGACATTGATTAGCATTTTGCGGAATAGCGTTCGGAGAGTAGTCTTGTTGGTACCAGAGTGCACGTTGCGAACGAATATGAGACAATTTGGAGGATACGGCGACGAGGACGTTAAAGTCGGCATGTTCTCTTCTGGCCAATCCCACTCGCCGGATTCCCCTTCGCCTTCAGAAATGTCATGGTTGTCGGGAGGAGCCTCGTCCATCGCCGAAACGTCCCCGTTTTCTTGAGCCGTAAATATTTCATCCAGGAGCGTTTTTCTCCAAGCCAAGTACTCGTCTTTTAATGCCTCCCAATTCGCCTTGGGAAGGGCACGAAAACCATACGTGCGGGCTCCATCGGTGAGAGGCCGCTCCTGTCTGAGGTCCCAGCTCCATACGGAGCTGAGATGGGCAACTTCCTCTGGCGAAGAAAGCACGATGAACGCAAATGCTTTACCCTTGGATCTACTTGATTTCGTCCGTGAGGCGGAAGCATCGTTAGCATCGAAGTAGTGTGGTGGGTATGAGATCCGCTGGACTTGAACATTAAGAGGGTCAACATTCGATGTCGTCGCGGCATTCGAAGTAGAGCATCGACATATGTTTCGAATGAACCGATAGATCCCCGGTATAGTTCGATATGCAGGCGGTAGGTTCTCCTAACGATAATGAGAACGGTGAGGAAGGTTGAGAGACACAGCACGCACAATGTATACCGTACGTTTCTCCCAATAATCTCTCGTGTAAGCCTCGCTTTGCTGCTCGAAACTGACGGCATTCTTGGGACGAATTTCATACATTCCTTCATCTGCACGACTACTCGAAGAGCCTGAGGACGCGCCCCAATTTGACCATTTTGGAGGAGAAAGTACCATACGTACTTCTACAGCGTCTTCAGCGTGTCTTCGAAGTTCTTTCACAATAACACTTTCGGAGGGCATGCTTAACTGCGACGAATGATGCTCGTACTCGTGGATTAGCGAAGAATGTTTTAGAACGTATCTGAGAGGTAGAACTGATCAGCGAGGTTATATGCTTATTGCAAGATATACAGAAAGCTTGAAAGAAATTGAAGGGAAAATAGCTTACATCCTCCATTGCCTTCTTCAAGTCGCCGTCGTATGTCTCCATTAGCCCAAAGTTGATAATTCGTGAGAGAAAGTACGACAAGGATAGCAATTTCTTCCGCCCAACCTAAATCTTCGTTCGAGCGCGTCGGGGGTTCTTTGGAGGCGGAAATGGTAGAGACAGAAGGTGGAGGTGGACGATTGAACGAATTTTTAACCGCAGGCTTGGACTGAGCATTTTTACCGACTTTACGCGGGATGAAAGCAAAGGACATGGTCAGTAGGGAAAATAAGCGCCCACTGAATATCATAAAGGTAAACTATCCAAGTACATCTAATGATGTTCAGAAACAATTATTGCCTGATCATGGTGTGCACCGAAGAGTTTTGCCTTCAGCGGGGCGTACTCCTTGTTGTAGATGTCGGTGAACGTTTTCGGGAAAGGTTTTATGTACCCATGATCATGCAAATACCACAGCCCAGCCTTCACATAATCCATGCAATTACTGTTCGGGTCTGCGTCCATCTCTTTCTTGAGTTCAGCTCCAACCAGCTCCTTAAAGACTTTCTCCTTTGTCGCTGAGTCTGGAAACACGGCTTCGCAACCAAGATCGATGAGCTTCGATGCTTCTCTAGGATCATAATTAAATTCTTCGAGTTTATGTCCTGCGATCTCGTGAAAGCCATTGGCGGTCCCAATGACTAGCATCCAATGTTCCTCATTAGTGCCTTGCTTAAATCTCCGGAACTTGACAGGTAGTTTGACCTAATCATGTCAGATTTAGACATGGCGAAAAAAGCAAAGACGGGAGCGAAAATTGGAACGGAAACTCTCTTACCTGTGAACCAGTTCTAATATGGATGGAGTTGTCGCCAATAGGCGAGGCCGATACCGGCAGTAGACTCGTCCATATCCAAACAAGCGTGAACAGGAGAAATGACTGGAAGGGTCGCATATCGGGTGAGGATGGGTTAGATACTGTGCTTCTAAAGAATACCACCGGGGTCAAAGATGCAAAAATGGCGAGCTAGAAAAGGGCGAAATAAAAAGACAATGAGATTGACCATCTAAAGAGAGTTCAAGACGGACGTACCGAACCAGCGCTGCTATGAGTGAAGGCTTCACGGGGAAATATTAAATACTCTGCAAGCATCAGGGGCAACGCGGCCAAACCTTCATCCGCCTGTTTTCCGCTCTCGGTAGTTCATTTGAGGCAAAAATCTAGTTCTTAAGATATACCCGCAGCGCGAAAAACTTGGTACTTATCAATCACGAGTGAACAATATTCGACGGATGTTAGAAATCCCTCATCTTCGAATAATGGGATGCCTGTTGAGATACGGGCGAAGAGAAAAACAGAAACTCATTCTGAACGTTCGACGTGCCCAAATTCGCTATATACACAAACGGAGTACAAGATACATTTCACCTTCGGATGGTGACTAAGGTCGTTTCCAAAACTGCTAGCCAGTGAATAAAACAAGGATGTAGCTTCAGTAAGACGCGGCATGATAGCTTGGAAGCACAACCAGCAGATTTGAAAGGTACCAGAACCTCTGACCATTTCCATTTCCAACGTTCACGTTCTCCTTATCATCCATCATCTCCAACTTCTCTTTCAACTCCTCACTTTTCAGATCAGTCATTCTCGCAATCTGCACCCATGTTCCACCCAAGCCCATGCCCTTTCTCAGCAGCTTTGCGCTATCGGGTTCGACGAGGACCGTTATCGAGTGTTTGAGTGGGTCATGGGCAGCGGGTAGAGTCTTAGTCTCGTCATCAGGAGCGGCAAAACCATTTGATCGCTCGTCTGCGCCGTTTTCGTATAATACGCGCGCTTCCCCCCCATCTCTATTGTGAACCACAACGCGCCCACGTGAAACACCTTTGATCTGCGGTACCGCCCCTTCGCTCTCTTCCGTACGCGATTCCCAATCAAGCCAAGGCTCCAATACAACCTTGCTCAACCGGGAGGAGAGGTCTGCCTCGACCGCTTCCGCTGAAGGACCAGGTCCAATAGTATCATTACCTCCAAATTTAAATGCAGAATCGTCGGGAGGAATGATGGACTGAATTTTCCTCATGCTCCATTCAACAATGCCGCTGGTATGCGTGAGCGGAAGAGCAGTGGCACCAAGAATAGGGAAGAGAGTTTTATCATCAATGACCCATTCGGCAGCGTCGTTTGCAGCCCATGGATCATCACTGGCGGCATCAGATTCCACTGAACCCCAGCCTCCCAAAGTGTCTCCTGTTTCGAAATCACCCAGTGATCCCCAGGTGACAGTCCCAGCAGTAGGAGATCCAGAATCGTCATGGAGCGATATACCTTCATCTGAGCCAATGGCGGAGCCCGGTTTGTCGATGGTCTTCGGTTCGCCTTGGACAGGAGTCTCGAGATTATCAGCGTCCTGTTCAGGCACTGGAACATTGACGTCCAACTCGAGTGACTTGAAATCTCCTTGAACAGGTGTCGAAGCCTTTGTTGCAGCCGCTGTCGAACTGACCTCTGCGTCAACGGCGGAGATGTTCCCTCCGATAACCAGCTCTGGATGCTTTTCACGCCATGTTTCGTTCCACAGCTCCCGTTCTTTGGCAGAAACCTCAAAGAGACTGTCACCCCCTAGACTAAGCATGTCATTCCACGGAAGACGCTTCGTAATTTGAGAGGTTAGTGGAAGTTCTACATCTGCGAGGTCAAGAATCAAAAGTGCCCTTCGAAGGGAAGCTTCAGTGTCATCCTTTTCAGTCTCGAAGACACCTTCCGTGAGGAGAAACTGAATGTAAAAGCGAATAAGACGAGGAAGTAGAGTGAGGTTGCGATCCTCGCTGGACAGACAAAAATATTCGTTAACTCGATAGCTATGGATAAATGTTGCAATTGCGCTCACTAATGGAATCCCTGCTTTCTCATATAGCTGGACAGGTACACCTGAACTCCTCGTTCGGGATTGCTCAAAAACTCAATGGTTCGATCAGCTTTCTCTCCCCGAGATTGCTCAAGAAGTTCAGGAATTTCGTCGGAACTTTGGATTTCAACAGGAAGTTTGTCATATCGGTCGTATGGGGGACGGGTGATGCGGCGATTTTTCTTTGGGTACTGCGATCTCTCGCTACCCTCGGTACTCATCGTCACTTCTCTGTTGTTGCCAGTCATAGATTCAACAGAAGGTTCTTCGACAGGATCATCTTCGAAATCATCATCGTCCATAACGTCCAAATTTTCCGACTCCTTCTGTTCTTGTGCAGGCCGCCACACGGGGAGGATATTGAGAATTCCTATAAAAATCTGCCACTGGACTATTTTGAACCTACTGTGATCAGAGGCACCCGATAAAAGGTCAACGTACCTGATCCCATTGCTCTCGGACATGTTTGTCTTTGGGCCAAGTGCGACCTGTATTAAATCGCCTCGTTGCTTCATGAAACCTCTCAGTTCGATGTTCCATTCTGATTAAAATAATGGTGATTAATGTATAAATTGAAGGAAAGAGAATTCCTTACGGATTGTATCTTACGCCAGAAGGTTGTCTGCCTTGCTCCTCCCATACATCAATCCACGATCTTGGAGCTGAAGAGGCGACGCTTATACTAGCCGATGGAGCTGATTTGACAGTTCTCGCACTGGTTTTGCAGAAGTCGCCTTCGTGCGCTTGCAGCGGGACGGTTGGTATATCTAGTCCATCTACTTCGGGGCCATCCTCATTGTCGTTTTGAATCTTCAAACCCAGTTCTTTATACTCTCGAAAAGGAGTGATAGTCACACCCTCTGGAGCAGAAGGAAAGGGTGGAAAGGTATACCGATGAGCAGAAGCCGGCTTACTGGCGGCCATCCCTTAACGAAAAGTTAAATAAAAAGGAAATAAATTCAAACGGATTCAAATGGAAGCACATCCGAGTTAGAATTAAGCGTAGAGATGAATGGATATTTACCTGATTGAAGAAGGGTCCTATTTAACTAATCGATTGAAGATGGCGGTAAGAAGGAGAAAGAATCAATGGCAATCAACCATACGCAGCGTCCAAGGAAGATTCGGTCACACTACCATGACTCAGACCGCGCGCTTACTCACTTTGACGTGACCTGTGACAGGTTACAGTGAGCGCTAACTTGGCTCGAACTGCTATCTACGACGATTTGACGGGTCCGAGCTTATGAGTGGTGTAAAGGAGCTGAGCGCGAAGACAAGTCGATGGGAAGGCCGTGGTTTTCAAGGAGTCGAAACAGTGAGTGTCCGTAGCTCAAAAGGACCGCAATTTCAAAATCAGATACACGGTCAAAGCTGGCAATATCGTCTCAGGATGCTGCACACGCTCTGTTGTAGCAGGTTGAGAGAGGGTATGGATTTAGGAGATTAAGGTGATGCTGGGTACTGGTATCGTGATTCCACTTTGCCGATGTCGTTCAAAGTTAATCCGGATTCTGCCTCCCGAATTGGAGAAATTAGGTATACTGTAGAGTGCTTACTTACCTCGTATTATTCCAAGCTCTCAGGACACTAAGCAAGAAGTTACGAAGAGACACCTCGGGTGATAACCGATCAACGGTCTGAGTACTCTCTGTGAGTATTTTCAAGGCTATGTAAGCCAGTATACAATGTGTCGAATTTGCATGTGTTCTTTCTTCGGCCGTTACAGCTATTAGTTTATTGTAGCATGGTTTTCAAAACCATGTCCCTAGTGATTTTGTTTACCTACAAACAAACTACTAATTCATTGCTTCAGTTGTCCTGGCATCCAATAGTATGTTTGTTTGGCAGTCAACACCATCTTTAGGGTGCGTTTTTCGAAAATTATGCTCCAAATATACAAATAGCTGTAGAGGATTTGTCAACCAGGAACCTGTACGTTCTGCAGCTGTATTACTTTTAGCGCCGGGACTTGGGAACATTGAAAAACCAGATGGATATCGGTGAATATCCACCGCTCTCTTCCACTCACCTACGACCAGGCATGTCTCCTCCATCCAAAAATATTCTTTTCCATGCCATTCCAGCTTGGGGTTTGTTGCCTCCTTCTCAGTTGAACTTTCTGCTTTCTAAACACACGAATTTCCTTAGGTCACAAGAAGCCCATGATTGCTTTGGCAGTGATAATTACAAGAGCTCGTCCCGATATTATTGTGACAATGATTACCACAGGTGTCCTGTATTCCAAAATCATGAAAGAGCTAAAATCCAAACTATCCACGCAAGAGTATAGCCAACTCTCATCTCGTATCCAGTAATATCTTCTCTTCGCTAAGAAGTCGTGCTTACCGAAATTGGCTACAGCGTGATAGACGTGGCGGGTCCAGCTGTTAGCCCATTCGAACCACTTGCACAATTCGGTCCTGCCTATGACGCTCTTTGTAATTCTGAACCTATTACATGCAAGTCTTCAGAACAAACATTTTCCGAACTACCGCCTCCCGTGGTGGCCATTATCGATGTAAGTCTCTGCATCAGATTGTGTGTGAATTAACCGATAACCAACCTTGGTAGCCGTTTGCGAACTATGCATATGAGCACATTCACGCTACGCCTCGATTCAAGATTCCAATCATATCATGGATTTCAGCGCCTGCTGGATCCCTTCTTCGAATTTTTGGCCCGGCATCCTTGGGTTCAATCGTAGATCCTTCTTTGGACACCGATGCCGGACTGAAAGCGGCCAGGGTTCAAACAAGCCTCGCGCCAAGTGAAATTCTCACTGAAGACAAGAAGCTCCCACCGCCCAGCTCAGCGCCGGTACGAGCGATTTCAGGCTTATGAAAGTTACGCTCGAACAATCTTACTGATGTAAATTATCCAAATAGGCTACTTTCAAATACGAGATTAGCAAGATTCCAGGATTACCGCCGTTATACATTCACGAGTGGTCTCCGCAAATTGTACGTCGGTATTTTCTCCATACAATGGCGGTTCTGAATACATAATCTAGAACCTGCTATCCGAGGGTAGTAATTTACCATTTCTCGGCGCAGTTTACACGCGTCTGAGCGATGGAGTAATAATTGTTTCAAACTCTGTCTACGAAAAGGAGCCCATGAAAGCCACGAAAAGTTGGCTGGAACAAATTGGAAAGCCCAGCTACGCAATGGCACCTCTTTCGTTGCCAAAACCTCGGACGCAAGTCGATAGCGATCAAGAGACTTTGAGGTTCTTGGATTCTATCGAGGAGCAATTTGGTCCGAATTCGTTGATATACGTAGGTGTCATTGAATAAACCTTCTCTTATTACTAAGAAATTTGCCCAGATTTCGTTTGGAACATTCTGGTGGCCCCCGCAACAGGAGAAACTAGTTGCTCTCATTGAAGCTCTGATTGCCAACAAAAAACCGTTCATTCTTTCTCATGCCTCTCCGTTGGCCGCTAAAATTCCGGATGGGCTCTTGACTTCAATCAAGAGTAGTGGAATTGGGCTGGCGTTGTCTTGGAGCCCGCAAGAGACTATCTTGCATCACGAGGCGACAGGTTGGTTCATCACTCACGGAGGGTGGAACAGCATCCAGGAGTCTTTCGAAGCTAAAGTACCGCTGTAAGCACCTTTCCTCGTTTTCTACTTTTTGATTTATAGACATCCGACAGGATTTTCTGGCCGATGGGAGCTGATCAGCCTTTGAACGCTGCTGTACTCGGGTTGACGCATAAAGCAGCCTTCGAACTCATTGAAGTACGCTCTGGTGAAGACGGAACCAAACCGCTGCTGCGTTTCGAAAACACGGGCTATAACCCAACGTTCACGGTCGATGCGGTCAAAGCCGAGGTTGAAAGGTTGCTAGTTAGGATTGATGGCGAAGAAGGTCGAATGGTAAGATCAAACTTTAGAGAATTAGGGCAAGCTATGCAAAAAAGCTGGAACGACGGAGAGGAAGGCAGAATGGAGCTGAATGAGTTCTTGAAGAAGTTTGTTGATGGTATTTGAAACAAGGATAGGATGCAATCCATACCCGGTAATAATGCACTTGTGAAATAAATAGTCCAAATAGAATCAGTCTTTAAAGGCTGTACGTAAAGAAGCAGTACTGATAATACAGGCCCCAACAAGTGTCTCGTATAATCAGCTTTGACCGGAAACTTCCATAAACGGTAACATCACGACTGTGAAGCCGCATACTTCCCATCCGTCAGTCCGTGCTTCGGCGAGATAGCTTGCATGCAAAGTCTCCTGGTCGTCTGAATAAATATACGCATAGTGCTGAGTCCAAGGACCGCAAACAGAAATAGTTGACAGAAAACGTACGTTACGACTCCCAACTCGTCAAAGATCTGAGTTGATGTTGTGCGATCTAGATGCTGTCCTTCCGACTTCTTAATAGTACAGGCATGCAGAATAGCCGCAATGTTGATAAATAGTACATCATTGGCGATGTGCATGCCAGAACATATCCGGTCGCCGAATCCATATCTAAGAGAGTGAATGTCGTCAAAAAAAATTCACTTCGTTGCGTGTGTACAGCATTAATATACTCACGATACGTGTCCCTGTCCATGCGCGCCGAGAACATCTAGATCTAAATCCTGATATCTTTCAGGGCGGAACTCGTCATAATCTGGATATAGTTGCGGATCTCTGTTCATTGCCCTGCGTACATAGTAACGTTGCAGATATGTTTTGTCAAGTTATAAAAAATGCCTACCAGATATTCGGTAGAACGATCGAGCCTATTCAACCGATATGAAATGGTCTGACTATCATCCGCATAATTTACGCACCTTTTGGAATCAAGAAACCGTTGTAGTAGTCGTCCTACAACAGAGGTTGTATTTCGTCAGAGGAAAAGGTATTGAAACCAATTTGGTTCTACCTGAAGACAGGACCGCGGAAATCCTTCAAAAAGCATGTTCAGCATGGGTCGATGGAGTGATCGGCCACATTACCTATGGGGCCTATTGGACGCCACCTAAGGACTTCACGCACAATTGCCTGAACGTACGGTAATCTATCTCGATCCTGAAAGGTTGGATATCGATCTCGTCCAATGACGCGGTCAATTTCCATTTGTGCCCTATTTTGAACTTCAGGGTACAGAGCCATCGCAAGGAAAAAGACAGGCAGGACAGAGGATGTCTAATGCCCATCGATCAACACCAGCAACTTTGGATGAAAGTGAAAGATACGTACCACTTCGCCACCTATTGCACTGTATGCCAAAGGCGTCCGCTAATTTCCTCGGAAGTACTGATCATCGCGACGTACCATAGAACTGCTGTAAGCCAAGCAGATTCCCCGACAGTCATCTTGTTTGCGTGATGATTCTCAAGGAGGGTTTGACCCATTGAATCGTGTTCCGACTATCTGTGTGTTCAAAATTGGAAGTACCATGTAAACCAGAGTACAACGCACTGTGTCAATCTCTGAAGACAGTGTTCGAAACTGCTCGTCGTCTTTTCTGAATTGTGCAAGGCGGTGTCTTTTCAGTGGCGAAAGCCACGCTGGAAGTGACGCCAAACCCGGGACGAAGTCCGTCAGGGAAGAACCTGGGATGGCCGCCTGCACAATACGGGTCATAAAATCTTCTAGATATCTCGAGACTGTCCTGGTCGTTTTGGATCCATATCCAATGGAACAAAACAAGGTATACAAGGAACTGGTAGCGCCTGAGCAGATGACGCAAAAGCTTGATTACCTAAAATACGCACTCTTTGACCAGACGAGGCCATGCTTCTGGTTCCCGTAATAAAGCCTCGACTAGTTGTTGAGATTGACATTCTTGCTTTCCATGATACTGCTCCAGTACACGTGGATTTAATACCGTTTGTGCTGCGCGACGGTGTCTCTTCCACCTTCAAGCTATTTAAGTCAGGCACGTCAACAATAAATGAAACTGCGTACAGTTCACCATGCCCTACCAAAGGAAATGCGAGGCCTCCCGTCATCATCTCATCGATCAGAATAGATCGCGGTCGACCATTGTAAATTTTGCTGCGGCATCCTAAAAAAATCATACTCGATGAGGCAATTTTCCTCTCGAGGGTAGGGTACCGACCTAGCAGTTCGAACGCTACTTCGTGCGTGTTCAAAACAATAATAGTTTTACCAAGGATGTTCAGCTGAACTACAGGACCTTTTGTTCGATCTGTTAGTCAACTACCCACGCAACACGCTGATGAACGCGTACCGTAAATTTCTTTCCATTCCGTAAACCGCCTCCAGGGTCTTCGTTCCCATAATAGGGAGATAACACCAACGAAAGGGAGTCCGGGAGGGCCAGGAGGTAGAGGTGGCCTATTCCGAGGCACCATTCTCTGTATCAAAAAAAGAGAAGCTAATCCAAAGAGAGCATGAAGAAAGAACGTCGCCATGAGAATAACGAGGGCCTCCAGCTGTTTGGCCTATGTAGGATAGTCTGTCACCTCGAAAGTGAGATTGAGGAATTATCGATGCTTTTCAGCGTTATGATGGGTCCTTTATACGACTAATGCAGATGGGGACATTAATCGAAGAAGTACAGATGGCTTAATGCACTGGAAGGATGCCCAGTAGGAATATTAATCAAAAACGGACGGATGGCTCTATGCACTCGAGGAAACCCAGTATAGAACCACACCGAAGCCATGCCGCATTAAACGCCATGGGTATCATGACCGCCTTCGTTTTCTGCCGCGAGACCACATTTTATATAATGCCACCACTTAACGCATGGAATGCTGAGCTGTAAAGTGCGACGTGTGAATGTTTGTCCAAAGGTGCCTTGAAGTCAACGTTCTGGTTTTTCTAGACTCTTCCGCCTCGCATTTACCATGCTGCGTTTGACTGAAAATAGGTTCAAGAAGCTTCGATACCAATTCAAGACCTTATCTGGAGGATAGGAATGAATAGGAATGAACTCGCAGATTAGGAATGGATTCGTAGATTAAGTTTACGGTTGGTTCATGAATCACAGAACTCTGATGGGTCCTCAATGGGTCGTTGTAACTCTAAAAAAACATGCTCAAGACGATACTAAGCAGTACTTCCATAATCTTTTTACGCAAGTAAAAACCGTGTGTAGATCGATAATGAAGTTCTTATGTTTGGGTATACTACTTTTGCCCAAGGGGAGTTCGGCAGTAAAACGGCAGTCAAACATCCCAGATGAACGAAAATATGAGATATCCGAGATGACCAAGATATCCGAGCTATTTCAGCTGCACGTACTTATCCCAAAAGGGCCAACGTATCATTTTATGATCGTTTTTGCCGAGCGCCACTGGAATTTCATTGAAGTTGAATTTCGTCGGAAAATTCTGCGGTCCGGCGGAATGTCGGGATTGGGCGCTTCTTTGGCGCTAAAGCGCCAAGGCCCCAGTCGTAACAAAACGGATGGGCGCAAAAACAATTTTGCCTCGACGCTACTCACCTCTCCGCAGACTATTGTATACGGATACCCATCTTTCCCGCTTTCATTCAAACTCACAATGGGCCAGAGTTATGTTTAAAAGCCTCCTGTGCCCAAACCTCTCTGCTCCAGTCCGGATGATTCACAACAAAGCAGCTATTCTTCCCCGTCTGCCGGTACCAGATTTAAACAAAACTCTTAGAAAATATCTTGAATCTCTTCGACCTTTCTTACTTGAAGATGCTGCTCGTGGAGGAACTTCGTATGAAGCTGCATTGGCCTTGCGGACCAGATGGGCAGATGAGTTCGTGAACGGGCTCGGAAAGCTTTGTCAAGAGCGTTTGCATGGTCAGTAGCCTTCCTTCTCCTTCTAAAAATTTTGAATGCCGACTGAAGCACAAAAGAGCTCGATCAAAATTCACCGGACAACTGGTTAGACGATAATTTTTGGCTGAAGACTTATCATCAATGGAGAGCACCTCTTCTAGTAAATTCCAACTGGTGGCTCGTATTCCATGATGATCAACTACATCCTTCCGAGCTCGAGAAGACATTAGGATTTACTGACTGGCAGATACAAAGGGCTACTTGGCTTGTTCACCGTACTTTGGAATTCAAAGATAAACTCGCATCGTATGTAATCAGTGCAGAATTTTCCGAGTACTGTCTGACGTGGTAAATTCTCTTTCAGGCAAGAATTGCACCCAGTAACAACGCGTACTGGTTTGTTATAATTCTATCATTACTTTAGTACGCGTTTTCATTGCTTTTTTTTTTTTTGTAGGCGTTTGGTTCCAAGAAAGCGTGTCTAAAATGTTCAACTTGGCCCGTATACCCCAGACCGACTGTGATACGCTATCGCCAATCTCCCTGTCCTCTGATCCGTTCTCGTATAATGTAATAGTCATCGTGAAAAATCACTTCTACACGCTCCGCGCCTATGACCCCAGCCCTGAAAACCCTGACACTCGTATTTTGATTGATCCCGAGACTTTTCTTTCGCGTCTCGACGCCATTGTTCGTGATGTGACCCCTAGAATGGTCGGACCTGACATTGGAGTGTTAAGTGCTGATGATAGAGATATTTGGGCATCTGCGAGTCTTAAAAACGTCTCTTCATTACCGTGATTAGAACTGACTTTTTTCCATACTCAGAATCTACAATATTTACTTTCTATTTCTCCCCAGAATGCGGCTATCCATGAAATAATCGTCAAGTCCCTCATGTGTCTTTGCCTCGATACTGAAACACATACACTTTCCTCGACCTCATCTTTGTCTGTGTCACAGCCCTCGGGAATATCCCAACAGGATCTTGACTCTCATCTTCATGCTATCCGTTCTGTTCCTTCCAACGTCTCCAATCGCTTTTTTGATAAACCCTTCTCAATCATTGTCGACCCTTCCGGTCGAGCAGGAGCCATTGGTGAACATTCTCCTTGCGATGCACTAATTCCGAGTATCGTTGGCGAATATGCTGTGGTCCAACAGGCTGAGTTTGAACCACGCACAAGTAGTACCCCTGCTGATGAAGGATGGAACCGGTTGGATTGGAAAACCGACGCCCGAGTGATAGAAGCCACTCGTAGTGCCCGCGCACGGGCAGAAGCTATCATCAGCAACTCTGATGATAGCATGCTGTGGTTTGAAGAGTATGGTGCCGATTGGATCAGGAGCGCTGGTTAGTCGATCTGTCCATACTTGTCTATGCACAACATTTGAATTGCTGAAATGATATCGCTTCTAGGGTTCAGTCCCGACGCTTACATTCAGATGGCAATGCAGCTGGGCTGGTATCGTACGATGGGAGAGTTCACCGCCACGTACGAAACTGCATTGACTAGGATGTTTAACAAGGGCAGGACCGAAACTATCAGAACTCTGACCCAGGAAAGCCGATCTTTCGTACTTGCTATGCTCGATTCCCATTCATCCATTTCAGTACGTCTTCATCTCATTTAATATACACCCGGAGCACTAATTTTTTACATCCGCAGCACAAGATCGATCTTCTTCGCCGCGCCATCCAAAAGCACACATCCCTTACTCGCGAAGCTGCTACTGGACGGGGAATCGACCGACATCTTCTAGGTCTTCAGAATATGCTACGCCCCGGAGAGCGATGCGAAATTTTCGATGATCCTCTATTTGCAAAGAGTCAGGAGTGGCGCCTCAGTACGAGTGGATTGAGTGCTGGGCATCATTTCCGAGGGACAGGGTGGGTTTCTTGCTATGCAGAAGGTTTCGACCGATGCTTAATTCCTTGCTAGATTCGGAGCTGCATACGAAGATGGATATGGCATCAACTGTACGTCTTTGTGTCCCTAATGCTATCGTCGCTTCATTCTCTTTTGTTTCTTGTTCTCATAGACCTTGCCGCTCCTTCAATGATCAAATTCGGTATCGAAACGAAATTTTCAGGGAGTAGAACATCGACGGAGATATTTAAAGGAGCGATCGTTGGTGCTTTGAGGGAGATGAAAAAGGTTGTTTCCCAGAATTTAGAGTATGAAGAAGTGAAAAGTACGGATAATAATGACCCTGTCATTACGAGCAGGCTGTAATATAGAAGGAAATATCTCACCACTTACTAATGATATAATTTTGTAGATTAGGTCCCAGGAACGGCTCCAGCAATCTATGCGCTTAAACCTTTGCGTACTGTTACTCACCGTCCGATCGTTTGTGCCTCTGCCTTGAGCTTTCGCAGCTCGTACCTCGCAAAGCAAGATTTACTTGTGTTATATTCATGTCAATTTGGCATCAAATCCGCCGCCATCCGAAGCGATAGTTCTCAAAGTTGGCTCTCGTCGGTTTCTGCATTGGAGCAAACATTCCTGGCTCACGAATAATGGTTGATTCCAAAGTGCTCTTGGCCATTTTGTTTGCTGCCCGTATTGGTATCTCATCCTCGAGTTATCCTATGGATTGACTGATAATTGGCTTGCGAGACTCCCTGCGATCTGATGAGAACCATTCTGTGCTGTACTGAGACCTGAAAGACTTTACATCCTAGGACTGGTTCGATATGTGGCGATTCTCAGTCAGGGACCCATCCTGCGTGGATTTATATGATCGCGGTAGGTCCCCCCTAATGAAGGCCAGCGGGGTACAAAAGCCCCCCTGTTCACTCTTTTCCGCTGAGCACCCATTTTCCAACCCAGAAGTCGCTTTGCACAACTTTCGTGGCTTTGAAACGACTATTTCCGTCGCGAAAGCCAATATGTCTGGCATCTCACGTCGGTCTTCTCGCAGGCATTTTGCCCTTATATCAGCCTTATGCCTCATCATTCTAAGCGGGGGTTACATTAGAAGTGCGCTATACTCAAGCCATACCACTAATATCACTTTCAAAACTGTTGTCGAACCTTCATGGCCCGAAAGGGCCGCTGGCAGGGAGCCTCGTCGCCGCCCTCGGCCAGAGCCAAAAAAGATTCCTGCACCAATCAAAAAAGTCCCCATTCAAAAGCATCGCTATAACTCCAATGGTTTGCTCGAGGTCGATCCTGAAGGCCAGCATCCGATCTACGAATTGATTGAGAAAAGTGAAGCCGCTTGGAAGGAAAAGCTCAGTAAAGCCAGTCGGACACTGCGCGACGCCGTCGCCGAGTACGAGAGAAGGTATGGACGAAAGCCGCCTCTTGGGTTTGATATATGGTCAGTTTGTTCATTTCTTCAAAAAATTATGGCTTATTTGGTCCCTCTGTTTCGATAGGTGGGATTATGTTGTAAAAAATAACGTCCAGCTGCCGGACGAGTATGACCAGATCAATCGCGATTTTGAAGCATTCTGGGGTATTGACCCGCAGGAGCTTCAGGCCGAGCAGCTCGAACACGAACACTGGACAGAACACGATACATACACATTGGGAAAGTTCAGGACTAACGACCCGATAGTGCTTCTGAGCTCCTCCCTGTCGGCCGAGTCCCCGGCTGACGCAACTTGGGGAGGAGAACAAATCATAGAGATGCTTAGAGAAGCAAACCTTGAACAACACATTCCACCTTTCCGGGCCAATTTTAACCCTCATGACAATCCCCAAATGAACGTCGAATGGTCTGTATGGACTAAAGCTCTTTCCGCAGCGAAAAAAGGAGAAAGTAAGCGCAAGCCCGTGTTCTCTGCTGAGTCTGCTCGCCTGACTGATCCTTCTCATTCTAGCAATCCCTATGCGCAGCCTCCTTCAACCTTCACGACACAATGGTTGGCTCGATATGTGTGATCCCGAATCCCCCGCAGCAGCCGCGCATCTGCAGTTCTACGACCCCACCCCTCACTATCGCTCAGGCGCAGATCCCCTGTCTCCGTTGAGTTCACGAACTTTCATACACGACCATCGCGCAACCATGGACCCTTGCCAGCATCCTCATCTCTTCCGCCAGCATGGCCAATTTGTGAATCATTATCACGGGCCTCTACCCAAGTACACCATATCACCGTTCTTCAGCTATAGCCCTTCCGAAGTACATCGTGACATCACCGCTGCTATTCCTTTGAATTGGGTGGCAGACGTTGACCGTGTTGCAGACCCTGATTGGGAGCAAAAGTCTGATGAACGGCTACATTGGCGTGGTGGTAACACAGGCTCCACTTACTCGGACGAGCGGACCCCTAGGCTCCTGTGGCGTCTAACACATAGAATCAGGATGGTCGATTGGGCTCAGAACAACCTTTATTCAAAGTTGCGGATACTCGGGCTCGGGGCAAAAAAGTGCGAGCCTGTTGGTCGCGGTACCGTCGTAGACAAAGCGCGATGGGCACCTGCGATGTTGGATATTGCGTTTGCTGGCGAACCGTTGAGCTGTCTCGAGCCAACTTGCTCCGAACTCACAAAAATGTTCCAATTCAAAAACTATGTTGATAAGGTGGAGGCCGGCAAATTCAAATATATTTTGGACATGGACGGAAACGCTTGGTCCTCTCGATTCAAACGACTCATAACGACGTCGTCGTGTATCTTCAAGGCAACCGTGTATCCCGAGTGGTAAGTGCTGCCATATCCTACGTCGTAGTTTTTTTTTGAGTAATGTACTGCCTCCCTAGGTTCACAGATCGCCTCCAACCATGGGTTCACTACGTCCCCGTTCAACTCGACTTGTCGGACCTTTGGGATGCTTTCACCTTTTTTCGAGGTGATCTTAACGGTAACTTTGGCCACGATGAGTTGGCGAAGAAAATCGGTGCTCAGGGAAGAGATTGGAGTTTAAAGTTTTGGCGTCGTGAAGATCTAGTGGCGTATAATTTTAGGTCAGTTGCTCTCGGAACTGACTGTTCGTTTGAAAGGCCAACCTATATCCTCAGACTTTTCCTTGAATACGCTCGCGTTATGAGCTCCGAACGTGATTCGATGTCGTTCGATTATGATTCCTGGGCGAAAGTCAGCCCGCGAATTCCTCGAGCAGTGTAGGCTCGAAGTATGGATATACCAAGGTGTCTGAGATTTGACCTGCTTCCTTTTTACTGTCACTCTTGGGTTTGTTGCTATCCGTAGTCCATGTTTGTATTTATGAGTCATTTCTTTTGGGCTGATATTCATCGCGTTAGATTGAAGATCATATGATACTTATACATTATTTATAGTCCTCCTACATCATGCTAGATACTTCATATGTATATCAATCCCAACCTTTGCGTATAACTACCTTCACTTATGGCGCGACCCGTAGTCCATTAATCTTAAAAGGTGCTTTGTCGATAATCCTTGCATATTTACCAACTGGTTTCGATCCAATGTTTCTGCGGCAAGCCTTTTCTTCTCGTCTTGAAGCTGTTAAAGATTGAGCAACAAAGTACCAACGTGAGTGAAAGTTCTTACCTGCAAAATTCGCCTCTCAACAGTCTCGACAGTGACCAGTTTATGGACCTCAACCGTCCTAGACTGTCCCATCCGATGAGCTCGAGCGAAGGCTTGCTCTTCAACTGCAGGGTTCCACCATAAGTCGAACAAAATTACATTATTACATTCGGTGAGGTTCAACCCTTCAGGAAATAAAATCAATCATGTCAGTCGGCAGTGAGTACTTGAGACTCACCAACTCCACCGGCCTTCAATGACACCAATATAATGGTCACCGATGCATCACTCCTAAGCTCGTTCAAGGTGTCTTTTCGGCTCTGTAACCCCATTTTTCCATCCACTGGTGAATACGGTAAGCACAATAATTGTTGACACTAATCCTACACTCACATCGAACAAATCTCATTCGGTTGCGTGTCAAAAAGGGTTCAATGAGGTTAAGCATCGAGGTGAATTGGGAGAAAACAATGGTCTTTTCGTTTCCTGGTCTAGCTCTGATCTCGCGCAAGATGTCGAGCATGACGCTGATCTTCGTTGAAGCTTCATCTTTGCGGAAACTTTTTGCCATATCGATATAGTCCGAACAAGCCCTCAGATGGTCATCCGACATCCGAATGGATGCTAAAGTAAACACAATGAGTTGTTGCTCCTGCTAAAGAGATAAGGTTAACTTACTTGTTTTTACAAACCAAACATTCATCTTGCAGTGCAAACGTTTTTTCCTCTATTTCGGCGTCTTCGGCAGCATCTGAGAGTATTTGGCTCACCAAGAGGTTTGGATGAAGGCAGGCTTCGGACTTGAGGTCAAACAAGGCGCCTCGAAGGAACATATCGAAATATACCTTGGCGAAGGCGCAAAAGAAGCACCCAAGCTGCGCTGTAAAATTGGATATTTCCGGCACCAATTTCTTTAAGTAGGTTCTCCAGAGCATGCTGCATTCGACTCTCTAGAAGTTTGTAGAAATTACGCTCCCTCGCAGACAGATCTATGTCTCGAGTCTTGATGATCAGTCGGGGAAGTTCAAGGATCGGGCGACCATTGACAATGTCAGTTTTCAAGCGCCGTAACATGATCTCCGCAAGGGCGCCCTGAGCCGATGTGAAATTCAGAGAAGATGGATAACATCGATGATACTTGCCTGCAATAACTTTCGGGCTTCTAGTCCATCGTAGCGTTTATGAGGTCTTTCGATGTTGCTTTGGAACCACGTTAGACTGGAGAAGTTTGCAATACCGAGAAAACGGAACAGCGGATATAGGTCAAGGAGTTTGTTGTGTCTAGGAGACAGAAACATTATAACTGAGAGAAATATTTTGAAAGGTGTCAGAGCTTACAGGGGAGTACCGGTAAGGCACCACTTGAAAGGTGTTCGTTCAGCAATTTTGAAACTAGCTTTCGCTTTCTTGGTACCGGGGTTCCGGATTTCATGAGCTTCATCTTAAGGGACAGATCAAAATCATCCATCCAGAAAGAAGCTAAAGATGACGCATACCTAATACAACTCGAAACCAATTAACTTGATAAACACCAGCTGGCCGGTGGTTTTTCACTGTAGGCATTGAATATCAAATGACAAGCAACGACGAAAGCAAGTCACCTTCAGTGTCCTCGTAGTTGCTAGCGCCGTAATTGCTGCTCAGGATGCCATAGGTAGTGATTACTAAGTCAGCTTTTTCCAACTTTTCAGGAGCTTGGTTAGATATTTTTCAGCTTCATTACATCAAGCAAGCACGTAGAAAATTCTCACAGTATCGCTTCACACCATGGTAAACGATACATGTCAAATGGAGTCGACGAGCTTCCTCCTCCCACTGATGAAGTATCGAAAGGGGTCCAACGATTCTCATTTAAATGACACAGTCAGACTTTCTAAAGCTAGTACCAAGAATCACTTACAAGGTTGGATTTACAGATGTCCCTGCGGCGCGTGCTTCAATTAACGAGTCCTTGATTCGAACCAGCATCGCAAGAGTCTTTCCAAGCCTATTAAACATATGTCTCAGCTGTCGCTCTCAAATCGATGGACGTGGTACTTGCCCCATCTCGTCTGCAATTATTCCTCCTGGCTTTCCGTCACTTTCCCGCTCTGCCATCCAACGTCGACCATGTACTTGGTGAGGCTTCAGAACCAGATTAGCATATCCCAACGAAGTTTCGTTTTCTCCATATTTCCAGTCATGGTGAGTGTTGAGCATTCGAAAAACATTCTCGTCGAGTTTAGTATTGTTTGAACTCGGTACGTTCTTAGAGGGAGAGGGTGACTGGGAGTCTGGAGAAGCTGCAATGGTGTATACGGTAAGTCATTAGTAGGACAGATGAAGTAAGGACATACTTGGCGGCTTGGGAGGTTCCGAGTGGCGTGGCTTGGTACGTTTGGGAGTCGAAGTATCCAAGTTCAGAGAATGAACCTGGTCTGTGAGACTGGAAGTTGGCTCCGATTTTCGGGAAACTGGGCGGCTGTGAGTCGGAGTCGGAGAGTTTGCGGGGTAAGGATTGCGTTTATTCGAAAGGAATCCTTCTTCGTCATCTACTTCTTCAATCTTGACTCCACACGGTCTATGAGTTGATGACCCCGAAGAGCCAGGGCACGGCGAAAAGGACGGCTCTTCATCCTTGAATTCTTTCTTCACCTTGTTGCCGCTTTTTGTCGGTGTCCCTGGAGAAAAGAACGGTTGACTGCCGCCTTCTTCACCTTTGACGGTTCTCGGAGACTGGAATCTTGCTGATTCTGGTCGGCCGGATTGCTTGTCGACTGTAACCCTCTGAGAATGGAAAGAATTAACGGATTCGAGACTACCGAATGGGCTTCCTTGAGGTGCCACACAGTAACGATTGGGCCTGAGTCCTTCGAGTGCCAAAGGAGATTTCTGGCGGGTTTTCTGGTGATGGCGACCATTAATGAATGTAAAATCGGCGTGGTAAGGCCACATACCGGGGGAGTTTGAAAAATTAGATCCTCCAATTCGGACTTGAGGTTCGGGTACATCTTAAACCTGTGCATCGCACATCATGAGCTTCATAACACGATCGCGCAAGTTCAGAGCGATGAGAATGATGACGAACCTTCGATTCGCTGTGGAAAGTTGCTGGTTATTCTGGGTATAGTGGTGGTTATAAAGAAACCCGTGAATGGACAAGTCAGGCTCTTTCGGTCTTTGTTTTCGGTCTTTGTTCTCAATGTTCACGTGTTCTTTCCTGATTTTGGATTCACTTGGAACGGCTTTAGCAGCATCAGTCGAGTTAAAAATTTTTGAGACTTTGAAACCAGATATGATTTAACTTTATTTGAGGAAATGCCGCGACACGACACGCGTGTTGGACGCGTTGCCTAATTGCTAGCAGACGCGTCAGTGACGCCACTTGCTAGATCACGTGATAAATAACGATAGCGGAGCCCCTAATGGCGCCTTCAATGTGTGGCACTGCTTTTGAATTCATCTTGGCGGCTGTTGGAAGGCGGCAACGAGGACAAGCAACGAGGACAAGCACCGCAGAAATAATGGACTCGAAGGTGAGATCTTGAGAAGTGCATATTTCAATGAAACAAACTTGCTCAATAACCTCTACAGCTCCAGAATGGTCTTATCAACCCCCTTTGGCTTCCAGATGATATTATTGGCCTAGTCATGGAGTTCCTTTCTGCAGAGGACCTCAAACAATGCACACTTGTTGCCAGGATATTCAGGCATTATGCTCAACCGTTACTTTTTGACTTTGTCACGGTCGATATTTCTTTGAGGGTTCTATCATTCAACTCTTTCACAATCCTACGTTGCCGCGACCTTCCTGCCTTCCTTACATCCAACCCCGATCGCGGTTTCCTCTTTAAACATCTCAAATGCACTGCGACAGTCAATGATATCACTTCTCTATACCCAGTACTTCCTTACTTCACACAACTTCGCTCGTTAACATTATCCTGTGGTCTGGCTCCGCCTTTATTCCAGCACATGCGTTTTCAAAACTTTCCCATGCTGAAAAAGCTAGTACTGACGGATATATCATCAATCGCAGCAGTTGTGCAGAGCTTCGGGTTGATACCCAGAGAGCACGAATGGGAAGAGCTGTCATTAACAGTGGTCAAAAACTATATCGAAAACTCCGACGACCTCCCGCCTGAACCTATTTTTCTTCCCCCCATCCGAACTTTCAGGCTCTTCGACGCTCAAGGACGCTCTCCGATGAGCATATCTCTTCTGCTGGGCTACCTCCATCCGATGCTGACGAACCTACATCGTCTGATAGCGTCCACGTCTGGCTTTCATTCCGCTGATATTATCCGGCTCATTGAAGATAATGTCTCTACACTCAAATCCCTCGACACCTCGCAAGTATACGACACAGACGGTATGTTCATAGCCAACTCCCCGTGGCTTATGTCTTCTCAACTCGATGAGACTAGTTCTTCTTCCGCGGTTATTGAAGAATAACATCATGCACGATATAGTCCTTCGTCTACCAATCGTACCCACCGCGGTGGCGAATTATCTTACAACCTTGGAAGAAATCTTCTCCGATCCACAATGCTTCGTTTCCATGCGTCAAATTTCCTTCGTCCTCAAATCTAATTATAGTTTGAATGAACTAGGAGACCATTGTGGTTTATGGGCTAGACTCTCCGAGTCCTTGAGCAGGTTTCCTAATCTTGATACAGTGACGATATTACTAGAACTATCGGAAATGATGGATTGGGACTGGTTTGAGTCGATGTCTATTAGTGCCAACGACCTGGATGTTTATCCTTCTTTCGAATCTTTAAGAAAGATGGGTCGACTGCAGGTAGCTGGAAAGACTTAGAAAAAAAGAAACACCAGAATACCCATTCGTAGCGGAGGGGTCATATTATAATTGTAAGCGGAAGATGGATGTATTTTTTATGCCACTATGCGGGTCGTATTTTTTTGTTATGTACTTATTGGAATATGCAGTCCCGAAATTCCTTGAGAGCTTATGTCAAGATATGGCTGCAGTTCAGCTGTGGTCCGAAAATCGCCGAGCGCGAACGATGGGACGCGCGTAATGATTGCGATATGTCGATGGCGGCCGACGCTCCTCCCTATTCACTACAGGACAGTGTGCAGCCAATATGATACATGCTCCCCTCTGTTCTTTCTTCATGTTGTCATCCTTCTTTTTATGCCTATATTCGACGTCTGCCTGCATTCCCGTATCCAAAAGCAGAACACACCGCGACAGTAGCTACGACTACCTACACGGGACACAGATACGTCCTTACCACCTCAGACTGGAGCGATCCGTAACGTTCCCCGCCTTGGTACATAGTCTTACATATACGCGGTATAACAGTTTTTTTTTGAAAAAAAAATGACGGCTGTGGCCTACGCGTCGGTGACGCCACGGTAAATTACTCGAAATCATGTGTTAGGAGAGATAAGATCAAAAGATGCCGCCTTTGACTTGCACCTGAACTTTCATCTTGACGGCTGGCCGCTGCGTATAGGAAACTTACAGGCGCACAGATGTATTCAAAGGTGAAAGGAGCACTGCTTAATGCGATTGTCTTGTTCAACGAATCCTCTACAGCTCCAGGATGGTCTGATCAATTCTTTTTGGCTTCCAGATGATATTATCGGCCTAGTTATGGAGTTCCTTTCTGCAAAGGACCTCAAACAATGCACGCTTGTTTCCAGGATATTCAGACATTATGCTCAACCGCTACTTTTTGACCTTGTCACGGTCGATGTTTCTTTGAGGGTTCTATCATTCAACTCTTTCACCATTCTACGTCGTCGCGACCTTCCTGCCTTCCTTACATCCAACCCCGATCGCGGTTCCCTCTTTAAACATCTCAAATGCACTGCGGCTGTCAATGATATCACTTCCCTATACCCAGTACTTCCTTACTTCACACAACTTCGCTCGTTGACAGTAACCTCCGGTTTGGCTCCGCCTTTATTCCAGCATATGCGTTTTCAGAATTTCCCCATGCTGAAAAAGCTGGTTCTGACGGACATATCATCATTAGAAGCAGTCGTACAATCCTTCGGGTCGATATCTAGAGAGCACGAATGGGAAGAGCTGTCATTATCACTGGCTAAAAATTATACCGAGAACTCCGACGACCTCCCTGAACCTATTTCTCTTTCCCCCATTCGGACTTTCAGGCTCTACGACGCTCAATCACGCTCCCCGATGAACGTAACCTTTCTGCTGGGTTACCTCCGCCCTATGCTGACGAACCTACATCGTCTGATAGCCTCAACGTCCTTTCATTCCGCTGATATCATCCGGCTTATCGAAGAAAATGTCTCTACGCTCAAATCCCTTGACACCTCGCAAGTATACGACGCAGACGGTACGTTCATAGCCAACTGCCTGTGTCTTACACCTTCTCATCCCGATGAGACTAGATCTGCTCCCACGGTTATTGAAGGATAACATTATGCACGACATCGTCCTTCGTTTACCAGTCCTGCCCACTGCAGTAGCGAATTACCTTAGAGCCTTGGAAGCAATTTTCTCCGATCCGCAATGCTTCATTTTCATGCGTCAAATTTCCTTCGTCCTCAACTCCACTTATAGTTTGATCGAACTAGGAGACCATTGTGATTTATGGACTGGACTCTCAGAGTCCTTGAGCAGGTTTCCTAATTTGGACACAGTGACAGTATCACTGGAGGTATCGGAATGGGACTGGTTTGAGTCGATGTTCATTAGCGTCAATGACCTGGATGTTTATCCAGCTTTCGACTCTCTACGAAAGATGAACCGACTTGTGGTTGCCAAGAAGTGACGAGTGTCTAGGATACTAACAATTCGCGACGAAGGGCTTATATAGGAGTGAAGATATATTTTTTATACGATTCGTATCTACTTGTGTAATTATCTAAGTGCCATTTGTTGTATCATGAGGTGTCAAGCAAGAAATGATGACGAGAATCATAAGCATAAAGTATGTGCAATAATGATACGTGCATGCATGCAGAAGGCGAATGGGTATTGGGCAAAAGAAAAAATTTAAAGGCAAGGTAGCAAAAACCCAGCCCCAAGAAAAACAAGAAGTCAATCATCCGAAAACGCATCCGCGAACACTCTACTCGTGTCCTGTTTGTTCCTCTTCGTCTCAAGTGTTTTTAACTCCTTGCGAATAGCAGCATTTTCCCTGATCCAGAGCGCGTTCAGCTCTTCCCCCCTAACATCCTTCACCTGAGACTGAGCGTCACCTCCAATTCGTACCCCGAGTCCTCTTAGTACTTCATCCGCCCAAACCCCAGGCGCGAGACGTATCTCCTCCGATAATCCAAACCCAGGAGCACTGAAACTTGAGCTCGAACTCCCGCTTTTGAAAGAGGAACTTCGTCCAAAACAGACTCGTTTTTTCCTTGGGGACGTCAAACTGAGAGAGGAGGAACTCAAGACGATGAGTCCCGTGCCTTCCAGCATTCCGAGAAGATCAGCGAATTCGTTCCGAGATGCAGGGGTTGAGATGCTAACATCCCCTCCGCGTCGGAGGATATGAGAATAGAAGGCATAGAGATGGGCACCGACTACAGTGGCGGAGGAAGATGATTCGAATGGGTTTTTGAGACCATTGCTGTTATTATTGTTGGAGGGGGATGAGTTTCGCGAAGACGAAGCGTCTACGCTCAACCCAGCTTCCACTCTCTTAGCTGCTATGAGAACGGCCAGTAGAACGAGACGGGCCTGAAGACCGAGTGCAGCCGTTTTCGAGATGATTGCGCTGTTCGATGTCGTAGACGGGAGTGCGCTGGATGGAGAAGACGTGGATGCCGACGCAGATGTTTGATTGGACTTCGAAGACACGATTGTTTTTAGGGCTTCCAAGATATGTCCGGTAGTGACTGAACCTATTGATCCTGCTTCGGCGAAGAAGCTGTCATCATCTACCGTAGCAGTACTCGATGCCGAAGCAGAGGCTACCGCAAGGTCAATCGCAGCCCGCAACACCTCGAATAGGGTTCTTACATCGCCCGTTAACGTCGCGATTTTCTTCGTCAGAAGAATCAGCGTGGACAAGGGAAGGAGCTTCTTCATGGTCGCGTCGGGTGCGGTCTGGGAACCGCCTGGTGCGGAGGGAGTAAGCAAGGCCAGACGCGATTGAAGAATCTGAAGTAGCTGGGCGGAAGTGTAGGGTGAGAAATGGAGTGTACGAATGTCTATGAGAGACGATGCAGGAGACGAAGTGAGAGTATGGGTATTGGCAATTCCAATGACACAGAGCCGGTCAGATTTGGCTAGGTTCAAGAGAGAAGAGATTGACTGAGGGTTGGAAGCGATGTGATCCATTTCGTCGAGCACAAGGATGCTGTCAACGCCTCATCTCAGTCATGGAGTAAGAAAAGCGAAATAAAAACACGAACCATCGGCCAGTCGTTTCACTCAACATGGATTCGACCATCTCGCGACCTTTACCCTTGCCGGTCCCAGCTTTCCGTTTCTTGAGTAAAAGGCCATCAAACTCATCGACGAGCCGATCCCAGAGCGCGTCGAGATTGTTCAGAGCCATGCAATTGAGATTGACAATTTTGGTTTTATCGAGCTGATCAGTAAGAGACGCGAGAATAGAGTGAATCAGCGCGGTCTTGCCGCACCCGGGAGAACCCGATATGTAGAGACTTTGAAAAGAGTCGGAGTCTGACTGGTTTATGAAAGATTCGAGAAAAGTCGTGATAATTTCGCGTTCATTCTCACGGCTGGGCAGAGAGACTGTGCTGTTGCAATTGGAACGAAACAAAGCGCGGACTCGAGCATGGAAAGGCAACAAATTTAGCGGTGTAGGAGGGGGAGTAGCAATTACAAGATTGGAGAAAGAAGTGGAAAATGAAGCGGTTCTTTTCAAAACTTAAGAACTATCAGTAGATGTTCATTTCACGAATGTCTGTAACGCGTACCTCTGGCACGAGGCGGCGTAACGATTGATTCTGAAGTGGTACTTCGACGAAGCGCTCTGGCAGCTCTTGCACTCATCGGGGGAGAGGCATGAGTGCCATTGACCGGAGTGAATTTGAGGGGAGGAATATTTTCTTTGTTGCTGTCGCCATCGAGCACTGTGGGAGTGACTTTGGGGCGTTTTTGGTTTGGTGTAGCCTCAGGGGTCCGGAGCTGATCAGAGGCAGAGTCCGTTTCACGAGAACGTTTGCCCAACGTTGTGGAAGGCATCGGTGAAGATGATGGTGGAACAGAGTCAAGAGCAAGGTGGGTAAATGCCGGTCCGCAATTTTAAAATACGCGCGTGGATGAGTCACTGTTTACGCGTTTCCAGTGTCACGTGATCGAAACGCGCTTCGTTTCTCAGTGTCAGCAGCTGTCAACCTATCTGACTTTGACATGCTCGACTCTATCTGGTTTCTTTGTTCCCTTTGTTCCATCATCTACACGGCTCTTCACTTGCTAAACAAGGTTCACAGATCCAAGGTGATGGTTGAAGCTCCTCCACAGGCCAATGAAGAATCTTCAAGAAATTCGGGGCTTCTGTATGTGCTACTTATTCAAATTTAGTCTCAGGCTAATCCAAGCCTACTCAAAAGGCCTTTACCCACTCAAAATCTGATTCTTCGGAACCTTTCGCCTCTTGATCGTCATCGATACAGCTTGGCTTCCAGACAGGCTCATTTCGCCGTAGCTTCGTTCAATCGACAGGCTTATCGCATTGAACACATTCTTTCACCTTATTTCAGTGAACAAGAAATCGACCTCTTCCGTCTCATCCAGCTTAAAACAGGCACTCTCATTTCGGGCTCAACTGCGTTGCAGTTTTTTGATTTATCCGTCTATGAGGATTCAGATCTCGACTTGTATATTCTTAGAGACTGGGACAAAGTCATGCAACTAGCTGGGTTTCTGATCAGTGTCTCTTACGAATACAAGCCCAGGCCAGAGCAAGCCAGATCATTACAGCAAGCATTTGAAGCCGGCAGCTCGAATGTCCCCGTACCTCATCTGGACCCGGAGTACTCTTCGAGAGACATTTGGGATGTGTATAGTTTTGTTAAAGCTTCAAATGGGAAGAAGATACAGATCATCACCTGCAAAAGAAACATTATGGAGGTCATTCTTGGATTTCACTCTAGTGCGTTCGACGTCTTTCTCCATCGCCTTTCGAAATTGAGTCCTCTTTAGCGTGTGTTATGAATGTTATCAGTTATACACACGCCTACTCCCTTTATCCCTATGCTACTTTTCTCGATCGTCGAACCGTCGTCATATCACCAGTCAAATCCAATAGACTTCGAGCGTTCGCCAAATATGCCGAACGTGGCTGGCGTACCGCCTTTATTCCTTCCAAAAACGATGCTATGCGCTCTCGGTCAGAGTTCCGCGATACTGCCCGATGCGTAGGTGACTCAAGTTGTTGGATCATTGCCCTTGCTCCTGTACAACATACGCTCTCTTTGGGGAATTCGGGAAATGTTTCTCCATCTGTGGATCCTGTTCGCGCCAATTCGTGGTATACGATCCTTACTGAAGCTGGTCAAACACAAATTGGATTTCAAGTCTTGACTACATCACCGGATGAGCGTAACCGAAATATGGTGCATTCGTTCACATTCCCCTCGATTCCTTACAAGCTGAGGAACGATTATTCTACTCTTCTCCTTGGAGAAAGTCCGGAACGCTTCACTGGCCAACGGTGAATTCCTTTTACTTCGAATGCTCGCTTATCTGACTTCTTGAAACGTTGTAGCTCGACCGACGGTATCGTTAGACTTATTCACGCGGAGTTCGACGCCGAGCCTGACGCTATCGCTGAATATGCCCGGAAACTCGTCTTTGAAGCTCTTGTCTCGATGCCTGTGTTCCTGAACTTGGAAGGAAAGCGTCTGAGTCCGACCCTCTACAGTTCTGTCATGCTCGTTCGACAACTCCAGGTCACTTTCACGATGTTCCGCCAAGACCCGCATGTGAGTTATCCTTCCCTAACTCTCTCCCATTCCGCCTCGCGACTCACGTTCGACTCGTCTAGTGCTCAATAACCTTCCGAATCGATTCGAGTGGTCAAATCTGGTCTTTTGTCGTTATCACTCTTCCGCCAAATCACCCACGGCATCTGATTACCGCTTTACGCAACTCGATTGATAATTTCACGTTAAAACACCTTATGCAGCATCGAGTGTGGATAACGTTTTTTAATGGGACCCATGAGCTTGATTTGTGGCACTCGAGAGCGCGAGATAGTTCGGCGAATTATAGGGGGGGATCTTAAGTTGAGCAAAAAAAAAATTGTATGCTCGATATCTATGTAGGATTATAGGAAGGTGGGAGGGGGGCGGTCAACGGTTTGGCTGGGTTACGAAGATTCTTGGGCGTAAATGTAGATGCATGGTTTGACCTGGCAAGTCCGAAGTTTGTATCTGGCGGTTACAAAACTCAACTGTAGTAAAATGTAAGCGAGAAGTTACTTGTACATTATTTTAGTCGGTATGGCTTTGGGTACATGTTCCGTATTTCTTGTATAACGGCCTACCGTAGGCTTTATGCGGTACGTCTCCAAACACCATCTATGTCGCAGTAGACTCTCAATGTTGCCGCACCCCTGCCAAATTATCAATCTGAAAGAAATGGCAGAAAGTCTGCGGGGGAAGCGTGCAAGCCTTCTCTCAGCAAGGTTGAAACGGCCAAATGAAAGATAATTAGTATGATTGCTTATGACAGTTGGAGCCCCACTGAGACGGAGTGTGAGTGATTATGCCATATTGCTGAGGCTTTCAGTTGTCGCAGTTGCCCATGAGTTCCTCATTTTGTCCCCATTCATTCCGGACTTTGTCAAACCCCTTTCGATCTCTCACGAAGGTTTTCAGATGCAAAGCAGACCAAAAAAGAGGAAGGCGAATCAACCTGCCAGGCTTTCGTAGCAGCCTGAGTGTACGCACAAAGCTTAGAGATTACAGTTTCGCAAGCCTAATGTTGGAAAGACGTCGGAAGGTCGCGCTAGAACGTGTATTGGTATGTAGGCATTTCGTCAGTAACTGAGATCATATCGAGTTCAGTAGGGCACATATATGCCTTCGCTCTACCCAGTCCCGTTCCGTTCAGAATAAGTCTATTCACGAGTGACGCGGAATAACTGGAACTTACGCTCGCGTCTTTGTTTTCTCACCTCTGTGATAGGCCCCGCCAGGCCCATTCAGTGATGAATCGCATCCGCAGTTCTCATTCCGAGGATTTCTTTCCTCGCAATCCCATTGTACACCGTTCCTAAGGCACTAACCTATCCTTAGCGCCGTCCTTCGACGGCAATCCCCGACTCTCGCGGGAGATCCATAAAATTAGAGGTTCGCTCGTTTACTATAGTTGATACAATGTTCGTAGCTACACAAGCCATCGAGTGTCCATCTGTACATGTTATCATCGTTCGTGGGGCAATCATATCGATCGGGAAAGGTTAATTTGGCAGTAGAGTCGTCATCAAGGGATCTCCAAGCTGCTGGACATGAATCTAGCGAATGATAATTTTTATTGTTGATGGTGGATATCTCTGTATCTGGGGGATTAATACTCATTAAGGACCACTGCGTTGGTCAGCAGCACCTTGCTTGATAAGATAGTGATTTTGAGTGGATTGGCCAAAAGGCAAGCTGGAAGAGTCAGCATGTTATTTGTATCGGCATTGTGTAATGTACAAATTTAGATTGGTCAATTAGCAGCGAAGATGTAGATTGTTTTCAGATTGCTTAGTTGAGAGAGAGGATATTTACAGAGTTGTATCAGCATAGTAGGTAGCAGTGAATAGTAGGTAGTAGTGCTAAGAATTAGAATGCAAATGTTGTTCGGTTATATAATTAGCTTTTGTCTCACCATGTTGTATATAAATACTCATCGTACATATTCCATGTAAAATGTTCAATATCATGCAACACAAACAATGAAAATGGCATTGGCTAGTTATCATTAGTAATCAATACATATCCCATCAATCCAAAGTTATGTTTCCAGGTTGAAAGACCTTGCAAGCAAGGTGATGGAAGGAAGTAGATCCACACTATCGCAAGAGATGCATTGTCACTGGATAATTTGTTTATAATAGGGAAGGCGAATTGAGGTAGGTGTCATGAAGCAGCAAGTCGTGGTGCTAGAAAATCCTATGATGAAGGGCACTATGGATTCGGAACAAGATCCATAGATTTTTATGTGTTGTTTCTATGGATGGATTAGAGTGAGGATCATCTTGAGAAAAGTTTGGCCAACCGCTTTCCATTCTAAGTAGTATCTGCCGCAGTAGTCTTCCACTAATTCCGGAGTTTGGGTTGAGATAAGTTGCCAATGAGAGGATAGTCTGAATTGATACCACCTCTGTGAGTAATTCTTGGGAGAGATTATTATTAGAAGAACCATTATGAGAAGGAGCCAAGTATGGCAAGATTCTTTTTTCTTTATACAAAATTCCTGGTCCATGACGAACCTTTGCCAGATCATTCTCAGAAGCATTTTTAAAAATATCTTCTATATGAGATATAAATGAGTGGGCATTGAAAATATGAGATGTATGTTGCATTGGATCTGCATACTGATATGATGATACTACCAATGTTGTAACTGCTGAACCAAATTCATTTCCAAACTCCAAAGATGCAGATCGATAATCACTAGGTACTGTACATTCCACATGAACAGATTTAGCAAACAAACGTTCACTAAATTCAACCACACGATGATGCAGAGCTTTAACGGCTTCTGATTTATTCATCTGACTATTTTGTCTTTGAAGACTTGATATTGGAAGCTCAAACAATTTCTTTTCAAGAGAACCTACGAAATGCAGTGAAAGTCACGACGGAGGAGATCCACACAAAGTATCGAAAATTTCACCAAGCGAATCCATTTTATTTGATCAAAATATTTTGTTTGTTTGATATAATATCACGTATGCGTATAAAGTTACACCTTCGGATATGAACCGTTGGTAAAGGTCTAACGCTGCTCGCTGCTCGACGTGGAAGCAAAAGACAAGCAAACTAAGATCCGAATGAATAATATAAAGTACCCGAATCACGAGCATGTACTAAACACAAGAATGTGGAGTGGGAATGAAACTTCCTTTAAGCGTAATTTTTTGAATTTTCAGTCCGATCACAGCTTACAAGACCCTCCTCTCTTCGAGAGTCGGGGACCTCATGTCGAACGGTCTAGCTTAGAGATCTGCATTGTTGTATACAGTTAGTTTAGTTACCGGCGTACTATGGTCGTTAGCATTGTTGGACCTAAGGCCTCAAATCGGCGCTACCTCAGCCACCGTCAAATCTTCAGTGCTTTCTGCCATCTCAGGAAATGGCCAGCCTAGTGGAAGACCCTTGGGCTGCGGTCAGTGTAGACCTGGTCAAGCTCCAGTATTGTGTGCCAGGTTCTCCGTATGCCCACCACTCAATGCGGACCTCAAGTTGCGACTGGCCTCCAACAGCAAACGAACTACACTCGCGTTTATTCTTTCCTTCCGACCTGCACTGTCGTTGCTCGTTTGGTAACACCAGTGAAACCCCTCTTCAAAAATGAGGGTGAAGCGGCTGCTATGGACTCTGTGCGTGGTAAGCGACTTGACTCGGACATGAGATGAATCTCATAGCGTAGGCCGCACTTCTCTGCCTATCCCAAAAATATTCCCATATTGCTCAGAACCCAGGAATCCAGTCGGCCCTGAATGGACCATTATGGAGTATATGTCAGGTGTGAAAATACACCCAATGCCACAGCTATTGTTCACAATCTTTGGTGCTACCAAACAAACGATTGTGAACAATTCTTTGGTAACTACCGGTGACCGCCCTAACATGTGGGAACTGTCTGCGACATTGCCAACAAACAGCTCTATCGGGGGGTCAGGTAGGTGGTTAGGTGGTTAGATGGTTAGGGTTAGGGGTTAGGCTCGCGCCGAAGGCGCGCTGGGGTAGGGGTTAGGCGCACCCGCAGGGTGCTCGCGCGAAGTGCGAAAGGTTAGGGGTTAGGGTTAGGTTAGGGTTTAGGGTAGTTACATCTGATCTTATCTATTTTAGGGTGGCCTCGACTGGTGCGACCAAAGGATTGTGCACAAACATTCATTTGGTAGCACCAGTCAAATTGTGCACAATATCTGTTGCAGGGGCTCTGAAAATAGGTGATGCCCGGGATCGACTTCAGTAAGTATCCCCAAAAGCGCAACCTAGCTCTCAATCTCATCGATCTCTATGACCACGGCCCGATGCTTCAAACTATCAGGGAAGGCTCGATCTGATGCTTCGAACTAACAGGGAAAGCCATACCAATTTGGCGAATTTGTATTCCAATGTGACCCGTCTCTGCATCTTCCGGAAATTAAGTAGCTAAATAGATACAGAACGAGGCCCCTAACAAGGTACAGCCGGAAGAAGTGGGAAAGGAAGTGTAGTTATACTACGGAAGAACGATATCTAATAAGCCAATAGTATTCAGCAGCTACAAGGTCACCTCTCTATACCTACATCATTACAGCCACCTCGTGGACGAACTCATACCTCCTATGGTCAGACCTTGTGTGCATTCAGATAACTAATTGGCTGGTTTCCCTCAGGTTCGTCTCACTCGGCGTACTTGAAGGTATGTAATCGAGTACAGTTTGTAAATTTGGACAGGCTACCTTGTTTCAGAACGCTCATCTTTATGTTCAAGTGTCGAGCTAAGCACCGGACCATTGCTTACTATGTACGGTCGAGGTGGCAAATAGTATCTGCCACCTCGACCGTACACGCCGTATATCTAATAGGCAACGCCTAGAACCTGTTAACTGTCACTGTCGAAGTGCTGAGAAATATTTGGTGTACACTCTACATATCTTCTATTAACCTCCAAGATACCCTAGCATCACAACTCTCATTGAACCTATCACACAGGTTCGCGGCCAATTTGTCATTTTCAATTGATTAATCTCAAAGGAGATTTCGAAAACGTCTAGCCAGACGTGGGTGTTCATATGTAGCGGGTGGCAGATCCAGTACCAGACTCTGTGCGCTTGACTAATGATCTTCGAATATCCATTTGACTCCATTGAGCTACACCGTGACAGGTCGTGTTTCATTGACCGTTCATCCTCCAGTTGCTGATCCAGAGACAGTGCCAAAGAGGCTGTCTTCCATGAAAATAAAGGCATTTAACCGGGCCCAACCACTGGCATCCGATCCGAGTCCGAAGAATGGAGACTATATAAAAATGTAACCTTACTCTTTGCCCGTCTCCTTGTATAATTCATAGTATCAGATTTTCCGGCGTTATTTCCTTCTGGGCCTTCGGAAGTGGCACCGCGATGGCGGTCGACAGCTACATTTTGCGGGTACTTACTGTATATGTGCAAATACTAGAAAGAAAATCAATTCTTCCTTTCCAACTTGAAATACATATCAGGATTGTGAGTATTCATGCGCTCACATCTCAGCGAGAGACTGCGTATGATGCACATTTCAGTGGTAGGCTTTCGAGACTGGAAGAAGCCAGGAACTGGCCCCCGAATCCCAACCCACGGAATAATGCGTCATCATAAACGCGTGCGTGACTAGTGCGTGATGACGCGGTTACGTTCGGTATTGCAAACTGCAAGAATAGAAAGAATTCCAAAGAGCCAAGCTTCGCTGCTCCTCATATCCAAAAGGGATCTATGACATTATGAATGAGGCATTCTTGGTTCCCTTACTGACCGCCTATTGCGTACAAAAGATTATTTAACACACTACGTCCAGTTAACACACATGACAAATCCAGGGTGTAGAGCTTAAAACCGTTGAAGAATCAATGATCAATTGTCATCACCTGTTCGCAGGAGTGGCATCCAAGCTCGAAGGGAGAACGTGAGGTGGTTGATGTAGGTCCAGGGTAAGCTCATCATCGTTGCTGTCGTTCAGTGTACCAGAAGAATTTGCTGCAAGTTCTGGATCGGGGGGCTCTGAAAATCAATCATAAGTAGAAGGAAAGCCTTGATATGGAAGTAGTAGACACACGATGTGCACGCATTTCGGGTGCTATATCTGCAACTCTTCGCAGGCAGATACCACCGTCTGGTTGGACACTTCGATAGTATGTGCATGGCTCACTATCAAAGTCTCCTTCAGGCTTGAATAATCGATAAATGTAAGGCGTGAGGACAGTCAGATTGGCCGCCAGGAGACTGGTCCCAACCTGGAGAAGTCTCAGCAAAATTTGTCACTCCGGGGAAAGCTCAATTACTCTTACTTCGATCTCGGAAATGACGCTTGCCGGGCTCCAGGCATTTGCAACGACAAAAATGGCGCGTATGACCGTAATGCTACCGGTGGCTAAATTGACGCTGAACATTAGAATGAGCATCCTGAACCGCATGATGACAATGAGGTCTATCAGTGTAGATATTCGTCTATCATTCGGAGAGATCGAACCTTCGTTTTTTGCTTCCAAGGCTAATATGGTGCAAGAGTCGAAGCGGGATAGCGATCAGAGCAATATCTGCAATGAGTGAGGCTAGAAAAAAGATAGGAAAACGAGACTGCGAGAATGAATGAAGGGAGCCTACCAACGGCTTCCCATACGACAATTCCGATGTGGCCTTCCAGTCTACAAGTGGCGTTCGGCCCATGATACCAAGATAAATCGGAGCCGCAAACGTATAGCTTCGGTGAAAGGGTACTCATCCACATAAGAAGAAACACAATTGAAATCCATTCAGTTATTCTTCGGAGGGGGAAGAAAAGTGGAATGAGGCGGACTATTGAAAGCACCAGACTCATTCGAGCAGACCTTTAGAGAACCGCCGCGTCCATTTATTTAGAAATAAATATGGGTGGCACGCCACAGATTCTTACTTACCAGACCGCGGAAGAGTAGCTGGCGATAAGCATCCTGGGAATCATTGAGTTTATAGAACATAATGACGTCCATACTCCCACCTACCACAACTGTATGATCTTTAGGCGACGGGCGTGGGGAGTTGTTGGGACTAAGACCAGATTTGGCGTTTTGAAAGAGAGTAAGAGAAAATGAAACTGACGTTTTTGGTAATCAGCTACATAATACCCCGCTACCATCACAACTATAATGAGCGTTACTAGTATAGCACCTAAGGTTGAATAATTAGAGGGTGCATGGGGAGATTGGGATGAGTACTCGCAACTATCGTCCCACCATAACCTCCGTGTACGATTGCGTATACAGATCCTTGCTGTCGTTGTAGTCAGGGCAATCACCAGGATCACAACGCTTAAAACTGTCGGGCGGAAAAATCAGTTTGAGAAATCGAGGCTTTCAGGCAACATGAACCAAAACTTGCTTCGATTTGTCTCCACGCCGATTTGTACGTCTGAAAGCATTTTCCCTTTTACTATGGCGCCGGATGCGCTCCGAGGCGTGCAGAGAAACGGGAATTATTTTATCTGTGTCCGACTGCCACCTTTTATGAGCTTGTTCGAGACTGTGTCCCTTACCTTTCCATATTTGCTCTATTTTTAAATCAGGCTAGGCTAGTATGGGAGCAGCGTAACCTTCGTATTTGAAAGCGCTTGTATACTAATGTACATAGAGATGCCAAATTTCAGATTTCTGATAGGACTTAGTTTGATAGGTCAGGCACAGGGTAAACGCAGGGCTATCTTCAACAACTTTGATGTATCCTATTCTTCAGAGGATACATAGCTCTCTTCGTTGTCAAAGTTGTCCTCTGGTTCTTCAAGTTGCAATCCTGAACCAGATCCCGATTCAAACAACCTAGCCGGCAACTTGATTCGCATTTAATCGATGGTCTAATGACTAGTCAGACGTGACTCTGTAATTTCTGTCCAACCTCATAGCAAGGTGCCAATTCTTCCCTAGCTCATAAACAATGCCAGTCCAGTACGTAAAAGACAAGATATGGATAAGATAGATAAGATAAGAGTGAGGTGCAATGGTTTCGTGCAGATTTCGGCAATATTCTCTGTGTTAGAACATCTATCTGCTGTTCGATAATAAGGGTTTGTGTGGATTAGATGTGCTGAACCACAAATTGAAACGGGCTTACCGACCATGCCTGTGGATGGCCGATGTCATATATGGACATCGGCCACACAGCCTCTGATAATGCTTTGACATTTCCTATCTCAGAATTATCTAATCTCGGCACTGGGTACGTAGGCTTGTGCATTGCCCTTCTTGCCTTCCCATTAGTATACATTCAGATAATTACGGTGGTGTTCACAGCTTTGCTGGAAAACCAAGAAAAGGGCCAATGCCCATTTGCGTTGTCAGTGTGAACCCAATTGTGGCTGAATTTTCACCACTTTCCCTTGACCCCACGGTGCACTCTCAATGTTTGATGACAGCACCTCTTGCCTATCTGGATCTTTTCCCAACAAAATACCTACAGACCAGTACTGCTGTGAAAACATACAGCTCCCTCTCAAAGCTCAAACTAGCTACAGGACAAGTTTCACTTCATTCCATGAGCTGAAATCAATTGTGTTCTCATGGCGGTGGATTCAGATACTTCAGGCATAGGTGGCATCATCCACTGCAGAAGGTTGACTGAGAGATCAGCTTCATTGTTGAAATTGAGATAGCTTCTGGTGATTGAGTGATTGAGGATAGTGAAATTGATACTTGCGGTGCTTGTATTTTCAATGCTCATGCCATTTTGAATGTCGGGGAAGTGGAGGGAGAAAACTGCGTGCCTATGGACATGACCTGAGCCAGGTACCTAAGCAGGTTCGTACTTCGGAAGTCCAGTTGGCAAAAAAGCAGAATCAAGGGGAGCAGCATGTCAGTGGGATTTGATGTGGAAAGGAACATGCAGTTTATAAGGTATAGTGACGTAGTCTATAGAGACAATAATAATAATAATAATAATAATAATAATAATTGTGTACAGGCAGCGAAATCGACTGAAGAATATGACAGCGCAAATAAACGCCCTTGGCGCTTAGAAATGTCACGGAAAACATGAGTCATCTTGAAAAGGCTGATGCCCAAACGGGAGCATCGACCATGGGATTTCGAGATTTCTCAGCATCCGGACCGGACCATCAGCCATAACCTGATATCTTGAAAGCGGCCCAGAGATTGAACGGTTCCGAGCTCTGCGGTCAATTTTGCCCAAAAATAAAGAGACAACCTGGTGCATACATATAAGATAAACATCTCTCTCACTCTCTTTCTTTTCTCTTTTTTTTCTGAACTTGAAAAGCTTGAAATCATCATTCCATCCACAGACATACGCCATAAGCCTTGAAACGGGCCCGGGTAAGCGCGCGCCTATTTTTTTCCACGATCAGGCGCTTCTTTCGGCGCCCATTGTTCTTTTTTTGCAGAGCTCTCGGACTCTCTTACTCAAACGCTAATCCTCACAGTAACTTGAACGTAAGTTCAAAAATTTGAATCCAATTATTCCGACTGAGATATCTCTTTGTGCAGATTGACCAGGGTCGGTATGACCAGTATCGTTGGTTCTACAATTGGCTCAACCATCTTTTCGTCCAATTCCACTTCATTAGGCCTCAATGCCCGTACAGCTTTTCTAATGGACACCATCTTTTCTATAGCATTTGGACTTTGTTTACGATTCGTTATCTCTGCTATCTCCAACTCTTCCTTGAAAATCACTGGAACCCTTGTCGGAATCTGGGAAGGCATTGTTCTCTCACACTTTACTGCAAAATGGCCGCGATCTCTCGACCCGTATGTAGCCTATGCCGTCCGGATGTTCGTCGATTTTTTGGTTACGGATAGCTTGGCGCGTCTGTTGCTTGTCCTAATTTGGACGGGGGTAGGCATGGTTCTGGCGGAGCTAACGCCGGGTGTTTGGAAAGACACTGGAGCAAGGAAAGTTTGGAGCAGGTTCAAGAGGGATATGAGGGTCATTCGCAGGAGATTACCGGATATTCGATTACCTAGAGTGGCAATTCCGTTTTTGTACAGGCCAAGAACAGTGAGGTTCAGAACCTCATCTGCAGTATCAGCGTCGTCGGCTGCCTCTGGGCCGACGCATTCGGTCATTTCTGCCGCTACTGCGCCTACAGCAACAACCCGGACTGCTCTTAGGCAGCCCACTGATACTCCAGCACCTTCAGCTTACGCTTATTCCACCACCACTACTTCAACTTCTACGTCGACCTCTGCAGGACTTAGACCTACGGTATCCATCCATCCTCCCACCCCCGGTACAACTCCGACTCCTAAGAAGCGTACCCGCGTTCCCGGGCACTTTAGACGTGACTCTGAAACAGAGACGGACATATATTCCACTGTCAATCCTGTTGTACGCGGCAAGACAAGAGTTACGTCTGGTGGAACTGAATCCACCGCTTCGGGTGAATCTGGTTCAGGACTCACAACCGATAATGAACTTCTCGGGACCTCACGCTCTCGACATACGCGTTATGCCCTGTTTCCTACCAAGGAACCAGATTTACGTCTAACCGAGACCGACACTGACGATGGTTCTTCCACAACCACGGATGCGGCTACACCCGATGCTGCCTTGCCTAGTACCTCTGTCGAGGTCGTTGCAGATATCACGGGTCGCACTACACCAACACCAAGACAGTCACCCGTCGTGCAAACTGCAACTTTGCTTGATGTTTCAAACGAGTCGATTTTGGAAGACTCTGCCCAAAAAGAACATGCGCCGCCCCCATACCAGGTCCCTTATGTACCTGAAGTGGAACTCGATGCGAGCTGGGAGAAAGTAGAAAAAGCGGTTGAAGACAATGCATCCCGTGCAGATGTAAAAGGAAAGCGAAGAGCGGAGCCTGGACTGGACCAGAAAGATGATGCGAATCCAGAATTGATGATTCCGCCTCGTACCCCTTTCAAAACCCACACCACCAACTTTCTTCAGCAAGATGCTTCTGAGAAGCCAGAAAAGGCAATGTCTGAGCCTGGCTGGCTGGATGACTTCCTTACTCTTAATAAAAAGAAACGGATGGAGGAATGGGATCAAGTCAAAAATAAATCTCAATCTGTGGCATCTGCCGCCTCATCACCCCTCGATAATGGTGACACTTTTGCAAGTCCTGGAAGGACGTATCGGACTGCTCGACCGACGAAAGAAACCGCACCGAAGGATGGTTTACCACCGACGTTTTCCCGACTTTTTGCTGATCCGCCACCACCACGAATTGTTGATCAATTGAAGGATGAATCAACAACAGCTTGGGCGGGCACTGGAGACAACGATGTAGCAGGCACAAAGGCTGGCAGTGTTGTCAATAGCGTTGCCCCTTCTAAGGCCCCCTCGAAAGCCCCTTCGAAAACGCCTTCTCAAGCTCCCGAATCTTTTGAAGCTGCTCCCAAAGTCAAGACTCCCGCTTCTTCTGAGGCACCAGCTCCTTCGCCTTCTACCTCCAAAGCTGCTTCCAAGGCTCCGTCTCAAGCCCCCGAGCCCACCGAGCCTGCTGTTGCTCCATCAAGAGCAGCATCCAAAGCTCCTTCCAGAGCAGCATCTCAAGCACCAGAACCCATTGAGCATACTGCTGCTCCATCAAGAGCAGCATCCAAAGCTCCTTCCCGAGCACCATCTCAAGCCCCAGAACCTACCGAGCATAATGCTGCTCCATCAAGAGCACCATCCATTGCACCGTCTAAAGCACTCTCTCAGGCTCCCGAGCCCACCGAACCTGCTGCTGCTCCCTCCAAAGCTCCTTCTCAGGCTCCGGAACCTATCGAGCCTTATCCTGTTACCAAGATTAAGACACCGGCTCCTTCCGAAGCTCCTGCGCCTTCTCCTCCCTCCGGTTCGAGAGCTGCCTCCAAAGCCCCTTCGCAAGCTCCGTCCAAGGCTCCTTCTCAAGCTCCGGAGTCTGAACCAGAGCCAGAGTCAGATTCCGAAGTCCTTCGTGCGGGTGCCCCGGTATCTGAACGACTCGAAGTTACGCTCCAGCTGTGCAAACAAATTCATGGATTGAAGGCTGTGTTGAAGCACGAGAAACAGAAGGAAGGGGGAGACACGGGGTCCGCCAAGCTAGTGGAAAAGCAAGTGCTGAGATTGGAGAGGAGGTTAGGCAGGATATCTTTTATAGGTGCGCTTCATTCTTTCCTCACCTCGTCTGAAAAACGAGGCCAATTCTGATTTTTTCCTCTTCCCCCTGTCAGACTTCAACCCGAAAGACGACATCGGTTCGATCGACTTTCCTCACAACATGTCGCCCAAAGTTGCCGTTGAAAAAGTTCAGACCTATCTATGGATGCTGATGACCAACAAAGAGGCTAGGAACAAGTACGATGCTTTAGAAGTATCAACAGCAAAAGGAAATAAGGGCAAGCCTCACAAGACGGCGATTAGCTCGGCCTTGTCAGAGTAAGTGTTCGCTCTACCACCTCTGTTACGCGTATAGCTCATCATGGCTATTTTCGGTCAGGCAAGACATTGAATGGAAGGAGGACCCTACTAATGGGCGAATCATAAGAATTTCAATCCCCTACAAAGCATCGGAATAAGATGATGATATATAGTTTCTGATGACACGATGTCTTCCAGCCTTTTCCTATCCCTCCAATACCCCTTCACACCGCGATACCTTCCATACCTTGTTACCTTCTAAATCATGATATCAATGCCTTACAATAAAAGAGTCACGTACGAATTTCTGATGCCTTCCCCCCCCCCTCACACACACATTTCTACTATTACTGTCAGTTTCGATGTGGATATACTGGATATACGGTTGCATACGATACTTACTACTCGCTATGTTTTCAACGTTTCAGTTCTCAACATTTCCTTCTTCTCTTCTTCTCCTGTATGATTTAGTCGTTTGTAAAATCACTGCTATCACGTCTTTATTCTGCTCTACCTACGTACTCTGCTTTTTATTCCTTATTTTCTTTTCCTTTTTCTTCGGATTCGGATCCACAGCTCTGACCATTTCTATTCCGACTGTTGCTATTCCTAGTCCTCTTTGTGTTTTGTGTTGTTTCTACTCTCTCTCATGAAGCTACGGTATCAAAAAATTTAGCTGTTCGCCACGATCTTCCACTTTGCTAATGATTTGGCTGTATGAATCAGCGAGACGAGGTCATTGATGCGGTCGAGGCTTGCGGCCGTAAACTCATCCTCTTGTCATGTCAATATACTTATCTGTGTAATAACTAACTAACTATCTTACTAACCCTGACCCTGGGCCTGATCACTCATCGCTCTCGGAAATTTGGACGGTGCGAGCCTGCCACTTTCCAAATACTCTAATTAGTATTCAGATAAAATAGATAATACTGACTGTGACGTCTTGCAGATCTCTTTCATGAGTTCCGGAATCCTCATGTACATTACATTATGGTTACGCTTAAATCTTCAAAGGTCCAATCGTTGACTCACATTGTTGTACAGAGTTTTTTTTTTTTTTCAAACTCTTCATTGACGCAGGTAAATAAGTCTCAGCACCAAGACGCGGGGGTGTCGACACTCTGCAGTCGCACCCCAGTCGCATGAGGGTAGTTTCGTAAGGGGATCTGTTAAGGGATTTTGTAGCTATCCATAATATACAAAGCACTTACGAATGTATAGGTATCCATGTAACAACAAGCGTCGTAGCTCAGGCATTTAGATCCGTCCGAGACGAAGTTTCAACGCCAGGAGGACGATGGCCCTTAACTGAATATCTTTCGCATTATAGCACTCAAACACTCATACATATATCGTAACTCTCAAGCAATATATTGTTCAATTCTCGATCACCATTCCATCCCAATAGAATTCCTCTGTAAGAGAGCTGAACAACTCGTCTAGCCAAGAAAGAAAACATTGAGGTTAATGTCTAAGAAAAGATTGGAAACGTACTGTATTCGGGGCCGAAATCAAGTTCAAGCTGGAAGTACTGGATTGGAAGGTTCTGGCTATGCGGACGGTACACATGGTTTGGCAGTCTGTAATTGGTCTTCATCGGTGTGACTAGAATAAAGATGAATTCCAGCATTTCCGCAGCTGCAAAGCGCTTGTACAGGTCCAATATGCTCTCCTGGTTTAGCTCATGGGTGTCACTGACAGTCTTCTGAAAGCCATAACCCACTCGGTCGTCGTAGCGGAAACCATCATAAGCCTTGTTATTCTTGTTCTTAGGAACGTAGAATTTGAAAGGAAGCAGTGTGTCAGAGGCTGGACTGTTATTGTTGAAAAACTTGATGGGAAGTTGGTCGAAATGGAAGTGCCGGTCCTGGCCACCTTCTAGCGACTTCAGCACGCCGTAAAAGTTGCCAGCTAGCTTCTCCATGGACATTATCTCGAAGAGGTGGCCGAGAGAGGGAGCCAGCCACGGTGAAAGCTGGAAAAAATTGAAAAGGTATTGGCGGTCCTCTAAGCGTTTCAATGCAGACGCCTCGAAGAGTAATCGCATGATCGGACCAGAACGAATACGATGTCTTAACACCGTGGGTTGCTCCTCCGTAGAATATGAAAAGACGATTTTGTGGGAATCAGGATCTCCGAGAAGCTTGATCAAATCATGATAGTCAAGGTATTGGAGAGCTGCAGTTAGGGCTGAATCATGCTCTGAGATAGCGTCCTTGCCCGTCCAGGTTACCTTTTTCACAAGACGAAACTCAGGACCGTAAGTGTCCCAGGCATACTTCATCAATTCTATGCTAGCTGAGTTGTTATTTTGGCCACATCTGCTCGTATCTGAGGTAAAAAGGGCAAATATAATAGAAAGCGAAATACCAACACGAGTAATGCTTCTTCGAAACTAGGAGCTTTTGGAATTATCCTGTGCAATTCCCGGTGCTTCGCGAACTGCCTGTATTGGGATTCCTCAGAAGATGTCGCCAAGACGGGGAATAAAGCCTCTGGTATCTTCCAATACCTAGAAGGAAGCGGTTGGAAGTCCGAGTTCATGAGGCACATGGTACCTTCAAAACCCAAGAAAGGTTCATAGTCCTCGTTGTCTTCAAAGTGTACTTTATAGGCACCCGTCGCGTCGAAATAAATAGTCAGCCCGTTATAGTAAAAGGTCAGTTGCTCCCGGGAGAGACGTAGAACAAGTTGGTAGGCAAGACAGGTGGATTTTCCTGAAGAAGAGATAGTTGTGAATCGATCGATAATGAGAAGAAAGATATTGACGAACCGATCCCTGGGCTACCTACCATCAAACACCCTTGAACTCGGGGTGGTGTGGACCGTCAATCTGGCTGGTAATCCTTGGATAGTCGCTTAGGATGCAAATTTTCCCCGATTTACTGAGGAGATTATGAACTAGGACGGCTCGGCCATTGTCAACCGATTGAAGCTGTTCCCCCCAATGCTGCGACCAGACCTCCTGAAACTTGGTTGTTGCCCTAAAGGGGTGTTGTAAAACTGGATAGTTCGGGTGTTGCACTGGCATTCTAAAGTGGAAGGGCCGGTAAGCACTTGGCGCTTGACTTCATAATCTGATCTAACCGTGTTTTCAAGTCGATATCTCACTGACGCGGACCTCATCGGTTTGGACGATGCGAACCTGGCACTTGCCAGATACTCGACCAAGTATCTGGATAATGCTGACTGTGAGAAGAAGGTTGTTTTTTTTACCCTTCATTGATGCAAGTAAAGTACTGAGGAGCGGGAGTGTCGAATCCGTACTAAGGGTACTTTGTACTAGTACATAACTGTTGGTAACTCTATACAAAGCACTTACGAATGCATATGTATCCGGGTAGCATCAGACACTTGGATCCGTTCGAGACGTAGGTAGGATCGATATACATAGTGGCTGAATACTCACGCTTAGCGTTCACACATGCGTATGGTCATTCGATATGGTCATTCGATCTATTGTAGGCGTGGTTGGTAAGGATAACTGTAACTTGGCCAATGCGACTTTTTACTTTGTAATCTATCGGTAAAAAGCGGTAAAATTGTCAGTGGGATTAGTACCGCAGCCAGTGATCCGGAGGAATTGTAAGGTTGCCGTCGGTGACGGCATAGTATGCCGTGCCTGAGTACGGAGTGTCCATTTGCAACATACGAGACTTTATAATAGATTGACGGGTATGACAGCACATTTCACTCAAGGTTCCCAGTTCCCATCCTCCTCGTTGCCTCTGAGATGGCCAATTCTTCAGACAAAGCCTCTGCCGACTTTGACGAAAAGACTCTGGAAACCGGCATCCAGCCAGAGACGTCAGAGGAGGCAACGTTAGGGTGCGTGGCATGAACGTCAAGTAATTTGATGAACGATTGACGTCTTGTTAGATTTCGTCGCTTCCTGCGCCTAACCTCCAAACCCATCCCACCTCCCAAAGCCTCCATAGATGACGCTGAGCTTATCCCTGAGGCTACTGCCTCCATCTTCAGTCTACTTGTCTTTCAATGGATAACTCCTATCCTTACGCTCGGCTTTAATCGGCCTCTTGAAGCTCCAGACTTGTACAAACTTCAGGATCACAGAAAAGCTGCCGTTATCGGAGAAAAGATCGCGAGTTCATTTGAAAGACGAAAGAAGAAAGCAAATGCGTACAATGAAGCTCTGGCAAAGGGTGAAATTTCTCCTGGATGGCTGAAGCGGTTTTGGTGGACTTTGCGAGGAAAAAGGGCAGAGAGGGAGAAGCAATGGAGAGAACACGGCGGAAAGAAGAGACCTAGTTTGACCATGGCAGTGAATGATGGTGTCAAAGTCTTCTTCTGGAGTGGAGGTGTATTCAAAGTTATCGGCGACACGGCTCAAGTCACATCCCCTCTACTGGTCAAGGCAATCGTACAATTTGCTACCGAGTCCTATGTCAATCATAGAATTGGAGGTCCTATCCCTCCCATCGGTAAAGGTATAGGTATGGCGATCGGGTTGTTGTGTCTGCAAATTTGTGCTTCCTTGTGTACGCATCAGTTTTTTTATCGGTCGGCTGGTAGCGGTGTTTTGCTCCGCGGTGGCTTGATAGCGGCAATTTATGCTCGTTCGATGCGTTTGACTTCGCGAGCTCGCTCAAAACTTCCCAATGGGTTGATCATGAATCATATCTCGACGGATGTATCTAGGATAGACTTTTGCGCAGGTTTCTTCCACATGGTACGTCGTGTACTTTCTACAGCCATGACTTGATTTTTAACAGTTCTTTCTCTAGTCCTGGACGGCCCCAATTCAAATGTCCATCTGTCTTGTCCTCCTCCTGATTAACCTTGGACCCAGTGCCCTTGCCGGTTTTGCGTTCTTCATCCTTGCAACCCCAGTTCAAACCATGGCTATGAAGAGAATGTTTGCCTTCCGACGCAAGAGCATGGCGTGGACAGACAAGCGTGCAAAACTTCTTCAAGAGCTTCTTGGTGGTATGAAGATCATCAAATATTTCGCCTGGGAAGTGCCGTTTTTAAAAAGAATTGCGGAGTATCGATACAAGGAGATGTAGTATGTATTTTTCTCCTCGTATCGTCCTGATCTCTCGTTGACCTCCATACAGCTATATCCGAACTCTTCTCATCGTCCGTTCTGCCAACAACGCCATCGCATTGTCCCTTCCAACTCTGGCCTCTGTGTTGGCTTTTATCACGTACTCGCTCTCGGGACACGATCTCAACCCTGCAGATATTTTTGCCTCATTGACGCTGTTCAACTTGCTTCGCATGCCTTTGATGATGCTTCGTAAGTGTTCATCTACTTTGTGTTTAATTACTTTTTCTTAGTGAAGACTACTTTTCTAGCCATGTCCTTCAGTGCGATAACCGATGCTCACAACGCAATCCAGCGTCTCTACGCTGTTTTCGAAGCCGAGACTCTAGACGAAACTTTAGTGGTCGATGAAAGTCTGGATGTCGCAGTCGAAGTTAAAGGCGCGTCGTTCTCTTGGGACGCCCCGCCTCCTGAACCCGAAAACAAAAAGGCCAAGAAGGGGAAGAAGACCACTTCGTCCTCTGGAGCTTCTGCCGGTGGAGCCATTACACTTTCCCAACCTGCTGGTGGGACCAGATCCGACAATGATAAACCCCAAGAGCCTTTTAAGCTTCGTGACATCACTCTGTCTATCCCCCGAGGAAAGCTTGTTGCGGTCGTAGGTCAAGTCGGAAGTGGGAAGACTTCTTTGCTCCAGGGGATGATTGGGGAGATGAGGCGGACGGGAGGGAGCGTCAGGTTTGGAGGTAGCGTTGGATATTGTGGGCAGAGCGCTTGGATTCAGGTATCGTATTTGAGTTCCCCTGCTCTTCATTGTGCAGTGACATTCTTTTTCTGACCGTTTTTTCGCGCAGAACGCTACGGTTAGAGAAAATATCTGCTTCGGAAGACCATTCGATGAGGAAAGGTATTGGAAAGCTGTTAGAGATTCTTGTCTCGAGGCGGATTTGGAAATGCTTCCCAACGGTGATTTGACTGAAGTTGGTGAAAAGGTAAACAGTCGATTTTGGTTCTACTTGATGGTTCGATAATTGACGCCTTTCTCCAGGGTATCTCGTTATCTGGGGGGCAAAAACAACGACTCAATATAGGTGCGGTTCTGCTTGTATTGACCTGCGAAACCTGCATGGCTAACTGAGAGATCAATCTAGCCCGTTGTACATACTGCGAGACAGACATTCAGTTCTTCGACGTAAGTCTTTCTGATACTCAGATAATTTGGACTACTCTAATTTCCTTGTAGGACCCTCTTTCGGCTCTGGACGCCCACGTTGGCAAGGCCGTTTTCAACAATATCTTGCTTAACAGCAGCACAGGCAAAACTCGTATCCTAGTCACCCACGCGCTCCACTTCCTACCTTTCACTGACTATATCTACGTCGTCAATGATGGCCGCATCATCGAGCTCGGTACGTATAACGAGCTTATGGCGAACGGAGGAGAGTTTTCGAGGTTTGTTGCCGAGTTTGGGAATAATGATAGTGAAAACAAGGAAGCCGAAGAGGAGAAAGAGGAGGCCATTGTTGTTGAAGCTGCAAAGGCTGAAAACGAGGAAGAGGTGAAGGAAAAGAGGCGCAAGGCGACGGCCGGCGCGGGGATGATGCAGGCGGAAGAACGAAACACGGGTGCCGTCAGCGGAACGATTTACAAGGCGTATATCAAATCCGGTAATGGGGTCGTTCTCTTGCCCATTTTCTTTCTCTCGGTCGTGTTGATGCAAGGAGTCAATGTCATGTCTTCGTATTGGCTGGTTTATTGGCAGGAACTGTGAGTCGCCGAGGGCCCTTTTTCTCCGTTTTCCGCTGACTTTTGACTTGAACAGGAAATGGCCGGAATCTCAAGGGTTCTATGTGAGGCATACCGCACCACCCTCTGTTCGTTCGACCTAACCTCTCTTTCAGATGGGTATATATGCTGGATTGGGAGTTTCGCAAGCTGTGGCCATGTTCTTGATGGGATCGACGTTCGCCATTTTCACGTACTTTGCTTCTCAGCGTTTGCACAAGGTATGTCAATTTTCTGCTCCGATCTTTAGAGTGTCTGATTTCGGTCGAATGAGTTAGGCTGCTATTGAACGTGTCATGCGAGCCCCAATGTCGTTCTTTGAGACAACGCCACTTGGACGGATTATGAATAGGTTTGCCAAAGGTAGAATTCGATCGTTGTCTGACTTTGAGTTCAGTTGTTCTGAGGAGCCTTCGCAGATATTGACACTATCGATAACTTACTCGGAGGTTCGCTAAACTCGTCGCTCGCTGCAAGCCTGTACTCATCCTATATTTTAGATGCTCTTCGTATGCTGGCTGCTACCATGTCTAACATCCTTGGAGCCATCATCCTGATTTCAATCTTGCTTCCATGGTTCTTGATCGCCGTGGTGGTTGTCATGTCCGTCTATATCTACGCCGCGTATTTCTATCGAGCAAGTGCTCGAGAACTCAAGGTAGGCCCTCTACTTGTCTCTACCGATCTTTGTTTTGCTCATTTGTCGTGTGTCCTACCAGCGTTTGGGTGAGCAACCTGTTGTTGTCGCTCCTCGGAATCAATAATTTAACCATTCTCATTCATCTTCGCAGATGCTATTCTTCGATCTTCCCTGTATTCCCACTTCTCGGAAAGTCTCTCCGGATTGGCTACTATCCGAGCGTACGGGGAATCTAAACGCTTCCTTGATGATAATGAACGAAGAATAGACGTTGAGAATCGGTGAGGTCTAGGTTTAACTGAATTGGGTCTATTGAGTCTAATTCAGGGTGGTTCTGATCTACAGAGCGTATTGGTTGACTGTAACGAACCAGGTTCGTCTGTTTCCCTGATGTACTCTACGTATCAATCTTTTCCCTGAACTCGACCCTCTAGCGTTGGCTCGGTATTCGGCTGGACTTTCTCGGAACGATCCTGACCTTTGTGGTGTCTCTGGTGAATATCATGCAATCACCACCACGATATTTACTTATTATGTCCCAAATACTTACTAGCTTACTATCGGCACAAGATTCACAATATCACCAGCTCAAACGGGTGTTGTGCTTTCATACATTTTGAGTATTCAACAATCGTGAGTCCGCATACAGTACTTTTACCAGATCATCGGAGCGTGAGACTGATTGATTTTCTTTTGGCGAACGATAACAGGTTCGGCTGGTTGGTTCGTCAGACTGCAGAAGTTGAGAATGACATGAACTCTGTCGAGCGAGTCGTTTACTATGCCGATGAAGTTGAGCAGGAAGCGGCTCACGAGTTGCCGGAAAGCAAACCGCCTGCGCCCTGGCCTTCTCAGGGGGATGTGGAGTTCTCTTCGGTAGTGTTCAAGTACCGTCCGGAGCTGCCAGCTGTCCTCAAAGGTACTTTTACTTTTTGCACAGATGCCGGAAAGCTGCTGAACTTTGTTTCAGGGATATCTTTCAAGGTCAAGGGCGGAGAGAAGATTGGAATCGTCGGTATGTGCAATTATCTTGTTTTTGCTGAAACGTGACTGATAGGTCAATTGTTTAGGACGGACTGGAGCCGGAAAGAGTAGCTTGATGTCAGCTATATACCGGCTCGTGGAGCTCGATTCTGGAACCATCAGCATCGACGGTGTCGATATTTCCAAAGTAGGCCTTACAGACCTAAGGAGTGGACTGTCCATCATCCCGCAGGACCCGCTTCTTTTCTCTGGGACCCTGCGGTCCAACTTGGATCCGTTCAATCTCCACGACGACGCAACGCTGTGGGACGCATTGAGACGTTCGTACCTCGTCGACAATGTCAAACGTGCCTCTGTCATCTCCACCGACTCGACTCAGGAAGGGCAGAGCAGTAATGTACACACGCCTGTGAACAGGTTCACATTAGACACTGCGGTGGAGGACGAGGGTGGCAACCTGTCGGTCGGAGAACGTGCGCTCGTTTCGCTCGCTCGTGCGTTGGTAAAAAATACAAAAGTATTGATTCTGGACGAGGCTACCGGTGAGTTTCTGACTTTTTTACCGAGCTAATTATGGGAATCATATTCTAACTCGTGTTTGTCCTTGTCTACTCTAGCCTCGGTGGACTATGAAACCGATAGAAACATTCAAGACACGATTGCAAATGAATTCAAGGACCGAACCATTTTATGTATTGCTCATCGATTACGAACTATTATTTCTTACGATCGTATATGTGTCCTTGACGCCGGCGAAATTTCTGTATGTACCACGCTCGTATCGATCTTCCTTTCTTTGACCCACTAATGATATTCATGACGTCTAGGAATTCGATACGCCGGTCAGCTTATACCAAAACCCAAACGGAATCTTTAGGAGCATGTGCGAACGGTCATCTATTACACTCGATGATATCCGCCTTGCTAGAAAGGTTCGGGAGGACGAAGACGAATTCTAGACTGTAATCTTCCTTCTACGTCGGACATGAAGTAGGTCTTTGGAAGGTTCACTTCAGGACGACGATCTATACACGCTGTGTAAACGCTGTACTTTTTACGTCTCTGTACTGTTAAAACGCTGATGATTAGAGGATACGGGAAAAATGAAAATAGGAATGAATGTATTGAGTATGAACGGATTTACACGAGCTTGAGGTGCTCTCCAAGTTTTCAGTGTTGAAGAGTGCAAGTGTCGTACCGCAGATGCAGCGGTCACAAAGTCATTAATGCTTCTCATAAATGGCATCTTTGTCAATTAAATATTTTTGGAGGCCAAGGGCCTAAACCATGGATCTACAGTACCCAGAAACGATTGAGGAAAGACTATGCCAGCTAAATCATACAAAAATGAAAGAAAGGGAAAGGGAGTGGAGTGGAGGGGGGTAGAAATGCCAGCCATCCATTGCTCGCCCAAGAAGAAAGAGAGAGACACGAGCGAGCGGGGGATATAAAGATGCATGTAGAGATACTTGGGGCGCTACGGATCAAAATGCAATGAAATAAAATTGAACAAAGAAAATAGGTAAGGGGGTTGATAAAAAATACAGTGCGAATGGAAGAGAAGAATGCAAAGAAAAAAACTTGACATCGAGAGCGAGAAAACAGCGACATGAATAAAAGAGGGAAGAGAAGGAAAGGAGACTGATCAGTATGATAGTGTTCGTTATCAGAAGAACGTGGACGTGTCGGTTGCAGCGCAGGCAAGATTAGACTAATAAGTATCGGATCCCGTATTCGGTCCTTCGAGTTTAGGATAGCCATGCGATTCTATTTTCGAATGTCTACACAAGACGGGATTCATTGAGTACAACAAGCAGGATAACATGGAGTCTAAATCCTCACCGTAACACAGGTCGTTGCATCATCAAACGGTGACGAATTGAATCTACCCTCGACAGCAAAGAGCGCTCCAAAATCCTGTTCTTCGACCATGACCGCCATCCTCATCCTGTTCTCCGACTCTCTGCATCTGATCTCGATCATTAAACGCCATCAAACCCCTCGTAGCACCTGTTGCATGCATGTCCCTCGTTCCCGTACCCGTCGTCGTGCCTTCGCGCGAGTTGGTACCTTTTGGCATCTGTCCGTACAAAAACGACTCTGAGCCGTTGTTCGGTATGCCGTTGCCATTACCCAATCCCGTCGCAGGATTAGGCGAGTTGCGGCCATAGGGATTCCGCTCAGTGTTGGTTCGATAGCCGTTAGGGCTTGGGGCAGTTGCGTATGGGTGAGGGGCAGTCGTCAGTCCGACATTCGAGAGAGCGTTGGCGTCGCGCTGCGCCTGACTGGCACGGCGGCTGGTAGGTGCCAAGGGTTGTACGCTGCCGATATCCCGATTCGTCGAGTTCCCCCGTTCATTAGCTGGACGGCGATTGCTTTTGACGTGCGCAGGCGCAGGACTGAGGACGAGTCCCGAAGTATTGGCAGGATCTGGAGTCTGGCGAGAACCACGTCGGTGAGTACCATGCTCACGGTCGCGATCACGGCGGTGCTCGCGGTGCGTTTGCTGGGAGTTTCCATGAGGCTGTGGAGATAATTAATGTTATAGAGAAGGCCGTCAAGCGAATGTGATCATCTTACAGGGCTCGCTTCCCATCCCTTACCGCCGTTAAGAAGCATCCAGTCATAAACACCATCATCCTCCTCATCCAATGTCTTAAGGACCTTGGTGAATAGCTCACGGAGGAAGTCGTAGTCCGGTGTCTCCTCGAAACCGAGTTTCCGAACATAGTTCATGTAAATCGCAAATTCCTCTGCACGGAGACAATAAGTTTATCAAACGTCATAAACGCGTCAAAAATCAGACTGACCAGGGAAACCATCGCAAAGTTCAGAGATTGGGGTAGTCTGTTTCTTTTCCCCAATCTTCTCATACTTTTGTTTGTTGGTCGCGGCTCGTAAACCTTGCCATGGTAGACCACCTCGTAAAAAGTACATGAATACATGACCTAACGACTCCAAGTCGTCTCTTCTAGATTGCTCTCTCCCCAAGTGAGTGTTGATGGACATATATCTAGCCGTGCCAGAGAGCGACTTGCGCTCTCGATAGGGTATATGCACTTTGGTTTTCGGATCGCGGTAGTGCTTGGCCATGCCGAAATCTAATGGACAACGACGGAATTCAGTATGCTGTCAACGTAGAAGAGCCAAAAAAAAATGAACCAGCAAAGAAAAGAATAGTCACCTATGATATAAATCGTGTTGGCGTTCTTGGACCCGGGAACACCAATGAGACTAGCGGACTAAATCAGACAGAGTGCATGTAACAAGTGATGTTTCAGTTACAAATTGTCCGGTTTAATGTCACGATAAATAAGCGATTTTTCATGGATAGCTTGTACACGAGTGACCTAATCAATGACAGGTCAGATCTGACATGTACAGGGTACAGAGACGAAAGGAAAGAGAGGGGTGTTCACCATTTGCTTCGCAGCCATACAGACAGTCTTAATAGTGAATTTCCGGCCGCACATGTCGAAGAGGTCCTCAAGATTTGGCCCTAGGAGGTCAATGACCAAAACGTTGTGGAGCCCTTCTTGACCGAAATGGTGGACTTGGGGAACACCGGCTGTGGAGCGTCATTGGGCAAACGAGATTTGCGAGAGATAGGAAAAACATACGTGTGCCATTCAGCGTTCTGTACGACCGAAACTCGTCTCGCAGTTGGGGGGCGTCGGACTTTCGAGGTTCCTAGAGTACGAACAAGTCAGTTGAATTCGAATGGTTACCCCACGTAAAAAAATTCTGAAAGCAACGTACAAACTTGATGGCCACTGGAGTGTTCGAAAGCATTTTTGTGCCTATATGATGTTCATTTTGGTGAGCATTGGGAAATAGAACGGACTGAGAAGAGCCAGCTCATGAAAAGTAAAAGGGGGGTCTCCATGGCTGAAAGCACAACGAATTTCGAAAATAAGACGAATAACACACCTTCGAATACGACCCCAAATGACCCTTCACCTATTTTCTTTCCGACTCTGTAGTGGCTGCCGACGATACCATTTGAAGTTGAAGACTGAGAAGGATGTGAAGAAGAAGTAGCGATTACATGGGGGGTGGTCATGTCGGCAATGAGGGAGAATGAGTAAACCAGTCCGTTGTTGGAAGAGGGAATGAGAGGGACTGGAGAGTCTAGCTACCGACTTGGAGAGAGGAGGATAAAAGAAGGGCTCAGTATTTTCAAGCGGCCGATATTAATTGTGACTGAACACGTGCTCAATTGTGTTTCGGGATTCGGCATTCCTCTCAAACACCAACTTCAAACTCCAACCGTCTATCGATAGCCAGCCTCCGATCGTCTCGAGGTACAACGAGGTCAGGCAAATGGTAAATAAGATACCGCATGGTTATACTTTTCAGTTTTTTTACAGCTTTCAAAGGTGTAAGTAACAGGTTTTTGTACAATGCACACCATGTACACCTTCGAGATTCGAGAATCCGACCTTTTGGTTTAAGGTAACGCCTACAGCTCAAAAACTCTATTGCTGTCGATACCGAGACCAAACCTCTGTTCCGTTCAATCCTCCTTATGTTCCTGTTACGATGACATTCACAGCCGCAATGGCTCCCATCATCAGTGTTGCGCTGAAAACGGAAGGTTCGTTACCTTTGGCTTGAATGAAGCCAAGAGGCAAGATGTGGGTAAACTCAAGCACATACTATCCATATGTCATCATTAGAAAATTAGAATCCCTCCTCGTGCATTTAATGTCGTAGGCTCGGAGCCGGAAGCCAAGATTTGACTCAACTGAACGGTAGATCTTTACCCACTTGTATAATTCAGACATTTTTGGTGCCTACCATCATCATGTCGACCGTTGATACTGAGATCCCCAACCCGCCAAATGATTCTATTTCTTCTCTCTCATTCTCAAGCAAAGCCGATTACTTGGCGGTAGGAAGTTGGGATAATTCGGTGAGTCGCCAAGTCTCCTCGAGCGCTTCCAAACTCATATCCGTTGGGATACAGGTCCGCGTATATCAAGTCTCTCCCCAATCTCAAGGCCAATCCCGTGGAGTTGGAATGTATCACCATCAAGCACCGGTTTTGTCGGTCTGTTGGAACGAGGCAAGTGTTCTGTTTGTTACTCAGATTCATACTCAGTCTCTCTGCTGGTTCATGATTGACGTTGATACGTCGTCATATGTAATACAACGCTAATTTTTCTTACTTCGCATGTAGGAAGGCAACCGTATTTTCTCTGGCAGCGTCGACAACACGGGTTTCATGTTCGACGCTGCGACGGGGCAAAGCACTCAATTCGCGCAGCATAATGGACCCATAAAGGCTGTGAAATGGGTTAGTACGCCTTACGCAGGGGTTGTGGCTACCGGAAGTTGGGATAAAACTATTAAAGTACGAGTTCAATAGACTGTCGGACGCATTGTTGATTTATGATTTTATTTTTGTCTTTTCCAGCTTTGGGACCTCCGCTCCCCCGTCCCAATCTCAACCACATTGCTCCCAGAACGGTGCTACACTTTTGACGTACGGTACCCTTTGCTGGTGGTAGGCACACCTGAACGCCACATACCTATTTTTGATTTGAGGAAGTCCACAACGTCGTATGATACGATTCTTTCGTCCTTGAGGAGACAGGCGCGTGTTGTTTCATGCTGCCCCGGTGGTTTTGCTGCAGGAGGTGTTGAGGGCAGGGTGGCGTTTCAGTGAGTGAGGTATTGGTCTGTTGAGTCTTGACGTTTTCCCAATCTGGGTTCAGGCATGTCGAAGAGAAGAACAAAAAGTATGCTATCATACTCAACAGTTGACTCCGACTTTAATGTCCCAATTTAGAGACGACTACACTTTCAAATGTCACCGTCAGGATTCCAAGCCGAATCTCAAAGATCAGTCACTAGTATACTCTATCAACGACATCAATTTCCATCCTGTACATGGCACTTTCTCAACTTGCGGTATGTGTTGAGCCTGTAGTCTACATATCTTATCAACCTATCTCCCCAATATCAGGTTCTGACGGTACCATCCACTTCTGGGACAAAGATGCTCGAATGAGACTGAAAAGTTCGTCCATTTTCCCATTTATCGTTACTAACATTCTTCCTTCTTCTCCACGTAAACCGATCCGTCACGATTCCTAACTCTCCTTCAATATCTGTTTCTATCACCTCCATCTAGGTTTAGCGCGCGCAAGTGGCCCAATCGCATGCAGCACGTTCAACAGTACGGGCTCATTATTCGCGTATGCGGTGTCGTATAATTGGTACAAAGGTTTCACTGGAATGACGAGTGAACATCCGAACAAGTTGATGCTGCATGATGTCAAGGATGAAGAGGTTCGTAAGAGAGCACCCAGGCAGTAACTTGAGTTCGAGTTTGAGTCGACACCATGTCAATGTTGCTTCGAAATCACTCTGGTATCAGGCTCTTGATAGTTATTTCCACCAAAAAATACATTTTTTTTCGAGTGAGAACGAGCTAGTACACAGTTACGTTGACGTCATTTTTCCCACGTTGACATCTATGCAAAAGACGTCCACGGTGGTCCGATAAATGGATCATGACACCAAAGTTGCAATAGGTGTGTGCCAAGGCTTGAATAAACTGAAAATTTCGCATTCACATTGAACCAGAATCTCTTGACTCGCAACTGAACACTCTGCGCAGCAAGAGAGCAGACATTCTACAACAGCTTGAGCAAGTCGACTGCGAAATATGTGAAGCCGAAATAAAACGAGCACGTATTCACAATAACCTTGTACCAATCTCGAGACTCCCCTCCGAATTGCTCTCTTACATCTTCCTAATATGCCAGCAAGACTTTCCCTCCTTCCACATTCTTGCTTCTCGCGTTTGCAACCACTGGAGAAACCTAGCGCAAAGCACGCCGCTTCTATGGGCCGATATTCGGATTCGCTTGGATCATGAATCCAGAGTCCCCTCTCTTCTCCATAAACTCGAAATTTGGCTGGATCGCAGCGGTCCAACTAGTCCCTACGCCGTTCGCATCTATGTCGAATGTAAGAACCTGGATTTCTCCAGCTTTCTCAAACTCTTGACAGCTCATATATCGCGATGCTACATGCTCTACATCTCCGCTGCCTTGCATACTAGAGCATATTTACTGCTGCGGCAGTATTTCGAGTCGCTGTACGCTCCCCAGCTGGAGTATCTTGGACTACATGTCAATTTTGTCGACAACGCCCCGCACGAGCGTGTTCTGAGCGCGACGCCTTTGATTTTCAAAGAAGGTGTCCCTCTACTGAGGTACCTTTCACTCTCTGGGCTGGCTGCGCCCCTTTGTCCTCCATCCTCTGGTACTATCACTACTCTCCATCTCGACGGGGTGCACATGATGGCCTTGACTGCTCTCAATTTCAAAGAGATCCTATCTGCTACGCCCGGTCTAGTGAACCTCTCTCTTCTGGGTATCATAGTCAATGAATCTGCTGAGAGTTCGCCGACCAGTGCTGTGAAGCTTCCTCGACTCCGCTCGCTCCGTTTTCGGCCGATACCCCGCGATTCGAATTCCACTGCCTTGCTAAGCGCGTTGCCGTTGAAGCAGCTGGACAGCCTGGTTCTATGCGAAGTGGACGGTCTAGGGCAATTTCAATTCCCGAATGTCAAGAACCTTTGCCTGTACGATTGCAGTTTTGGGATCGAGCAGATTGGGCATATCATGCTCGCATTCTCGACGGTAGAATCTCTGACGGTGGAATATTCATCTCTGGTCTATATGGCTCTTGCCATCGAAGGAGAACCTGTATGGTGGCCCAAATTGCGGACCCTTTGTGTGCGAGAGATGGCAGCCCGAGAAGCTGCTATGTTATTGAGGATGGTTCGATGCCGGCAATCTGTACAACATACTTTACAGGCGGTATGGATGGATGATTCGAGCCGTCGTCGAGCGCACACGAGCAAAGTCCTGGATGATTTGAAATCGCTGACGAACGTCCACCGGGCAAGCCTGTCTCCGGAGCCATGGCCTGCAGGGAGTATTTTTGACGAAGTAGATGGGTTCTGGGATGCCTATTGAGTACGTGGTATGTAATACCTCACCGGTATGACCTCAGGTACATATGTACCCCGGAATACGCCGGAGGTGTGGAAGGAATGGTGAATAAGAATATCTCGCATAGGTGATAAGGTTTTCAATCATAGCTTAGTCGGAGGCTGCTCTGCTGGATCGCTCGCAGATGTCGTATTTTTTGCTGACAGAAAGAAGGACAAATATAGTAATTACCGGTGAATGTGGGAAATTAAGATTTGTGAGGTCCGAAGTGAATTAGTCACACATTGTTATAGAGTCGTGTGTGTAAGCTACTTCATGATCAAAGACCGATTCACTGCTTTGTAGTCAGCTTTAATACCCTTACATTATAAACCTTGTCTCTGCCCCCCGCTTCCCCCTTCCCGGTTCCCTGTAGATCATTTACTGTCAACTATATATACTTGTCTCTTTGCAGACTACAGATTCTTTTCTGTACTCTTTATGTCTGCTTTCAACCGTACAATCAAGCTGACCGTGATCAGCGATGTTGTACGTATCACTTATCCCCTCCCGAGTCAACTCAAATCCCAATTTCTTCCCTCTAGATTTGCCCAAACTGCAATATCGGGCAGCACGAGCTAATCGGCGCCATCTCCTACTGCAAAGATACCTTACGCCTCCCTTTGGAATTCGAAATCGAATTCCTGCCCTTCAGGCTTGTCCCCACCCGCATTCTTCCCGACGACAACACCCCCAAGGTATCCAAAGATGATTTCTTCACCAACACTGTTGGTCCCGAACCTTGGGCCGCGATGCAGTCGAGCATTTCCAAATGGTCCCAGGAGAAGAGTATTCCAATGTGCGCCACCTTGTACCCCCATATTTGTTGTTCAAGTGAATCTGACGTCTGTGTACAGAACTTTCAAAGGTCTCGTGAGCCAATCAACCAGGGCTCATCGTCTCTCCCGCAAAGCCTACCTGCTTGGTGGTCAGAACAAGCAGTTGCCCTTCCTATGCGCCGTCTTCCGCGCATATCTCGAGGAGGACAAGGACGTTGCGGACTTAGATGTTCTCTCCGAGATTGCAGAACAAAGTGGTGTCATGTCAAAGGGAGAGGTCCGATCGTCATTTTCATGCTCTGTTATCGTTGTTCGTCACTGACTATGTTTCACAGGCCCTTGAATTCTTGAATTCGAATGAACTTCTCGACGAAGTCAACACCATGTGCGAAAAGGTCAGGTCCAAGGTTACGGGTGTACCAATGACCATCATCGACGGTAAATGGTGTGTTCAAGGCGGACAATCTTCAGAAGTCTTTGTTCAGGTGAGCACGAAGGATTTTTTTTTCCTCTGCACTTTCAGTCCCTCGGTTTTTCCTTCCCGCACATGCTTTGTGCTCACGGCTTTCGGCAGATCTTCAAGAAGCTTGCGTACACTGGTGTTCACGCCGCGCCATCTCCCTTCGCCGCCCCTGTTGTCGAAGTAGGCGCAAGTCCCATGAATCTTGCCGCCGCGTAGTCTAGTTGTAATCTTTTTTCTATCGGGCTACTGTGCTTCATCTGCCCGAGCTCTCGCCTCTTGGGATTTTTATCTTTCAATCATCGCTATTTAGCCTTTTGCCTATCCGTCCTACCTATGTTGTGTTGTCATAATTCCATTCATTTGTGTTCATAGTACATACTTTAGCCTTTCCTGTCTGTTTTTTTATTGTCCTGTCAGAGTAAACATTGGACCAGGTATCGTTCATTCATTCATTTATCTGCTCTGTGTACAAGTCGGTGTGTTGTGCGTGTATTATGTTAGTTCATCTATCTCTCTGATCAAATCCCACATATGGCGTTATAACCTGCATGCGGTTATCCCTCCCTCCCTCTGTAGAGTGTTTATAAAGGTGGGTTCTGTCACCGAGCGACGCCCGAATTCGGGCTATTGCAAGCGGGGATATGGAGGGTACGTTTTTTTTTACCCCGGGGTCGGGCGTACGCTCACCGAACGATCAAGATCAAGCCATCGGGCCAAGGTCCAAGACGATTCAAGACGGTGCAATCGACCTCCAGGAGCCGGCGGAGGGAACTCTAAACCATTCCAAGCGATAAGGTCACGAAAACACTACTGCATAGCAGTTCTGAACCGGAAGGCATCCCCTCGGCATGCGGGAGGCAAACTATGCCACTCCGCGCGACAAAAAAGTTGCTCTCGGTTTTTTCCTAGGTGACCGGAATTCGAATACATTGAATTCGCGAGCACATATAAAACTACCGCGTCTTCGACTTTTTGTCCCTTCAAAGTTCCTCAAGGGCCAAGGTAGATTTCGTATCACTCTTGATGAGACGTATGTAGGGTAGGTAGGTAGGTATCCAGGATGAAGAAACAGCGAAAGGACTTTGCAAAAGGGTTGGACAATGCCATTGAAGCTTCGGACTTGTCGTACACCAACCAATTATTGACAGTCATCAAGTGGTCAAGTGGTTTATGCAATTCTTTTTCTTTTTCCGTTAAACGAGGAAAAGATCGTCTACGATAGGCTGGGGACTTTGTCTCGTGCAAAAATTCAAGATGTCTGTCTGTATGTCTGGAATCTGTTGTGCGCACCCAGTCTGCGGGCTGCGGGCTGCGTGCGGCCTTGACCTCGGTCTTGGTCTCATCAAAGCAGGCGGTATGGATAAAAATTGGTGCATCTGATTCTCCCTTGATATGCATGGAGTTTGAAAGGGAGCCATCTCTGGATTGGATCGAGTCTGCCTCTATTCCGACAAGAGGGCTTGGGATTAGTAAGTAAGTAACAAAGTCGGGAATATCTCAGATTGAATCCGCACCGTTGTGGATGACTTTCTGGTAGTTCCTGCCGTTAGTAAACAGGTGGTTCATGTACCATGAGATATTTTGAGTCACGCTGGGCTCACGTTTATCATCAGCATTTGAGGCACTTCGAATTCGCAGCTTTGAGCTTTGTAATCAGAGAGGCAAGGCATTACGGTGAATACGAGAAGCTTCGATGTTTCTTGAATCTTGAGTAGCGAATGTATCTCTGCTGCGACCGTTGAGTATAATTTGGCAGGTAGCGGCCGTTGCCATCTCAGGACTGAGAGCATTGAGTTGGACATAAGAGGATATAGAAGAGGTTCGGCCTCATATTGAGATCAGAGATCCACAACGTTCTCTATGACTTACCGCTCAACCCGGCCGGCGGGTATAAAGCATGTAGGATGAATCGTACATCTGCAGATGAAAGATCTTACCGCAAAGTTTAAGTCGATGGAAGATCCCAGCATACTACACGTCGAATCTTCATTGCGGCACTGCGAGTGAGGCGAGGCTGAGAAATATAGGTAGATGAACTTCATCCGATGCCCGAGTGCACCGCAGTCTGCCATTTTGAAGTGGAAGAAGAGCCAGATACCATGCGCGTTGACCGTTTGATCAATTTCTCGCCAGCGTCGGGTTGCAAGTCCGAAGTCCATTTAACGAAGCAAGACAAGGATCCTGTTCAAGAAGGAAAGAGATTACACCAAACTAGTCATAATTCCCTGTACTGAAACGAACCTGAAACACCTAGCAGGGCCGCCGTATGTCAGTGGTGCATAGACTATGTACGGCTCCGAGACGTTCTTGTCGATGTAATGAAATTCAAAGTCGTAGCTACAGATTTATTCATATGAATCCTGCAGGTTCCAAAGTTTCGTAACTGCTGTTTTCGTGGGGACAAACGCAAACCAAGGTAGTTTTAGTCTGAATAGCCGTTTGGTAGCTCCCGAATTCGAAGAGATGGAGTCGTTTGTGCGCAATTGGTGCGCAAGGTTGAAACGCGTACAGAACGTGACCATTACGCGAGTCGGGGTCCGTGCCACTGCGAGTCACCTTTCATCAGAAGCGTTCGTATCTTGTTCGTATCGTATTCTGTCCTTCAACCTTTACCTTCCTTTTTTCTCCAAAGCTGTCTTGGCTATTTTCCAGTTTTCGCCATGTCGAAAGAATCTAAACGCAAACATCGATATGGGGACTGTCTATAGGTCACCTCACTGGATTCCCGTCCAGCATTTTTCGGAGTCTCAAGAGTTTCTCTAATCTATAGACTTGCGGGTTTATGAATACCCCGGGGAAGTCTCTCAATTGGAAAGTTAGCTTTTGATTGTCAAATCTCAACGTGAAAGAGCGCGAATGCGTGCAGCCTTTCTTCGCTCACTTCTTTCACCCACCCGTTGTGTCCCAAACTGACTTCTTTTACGAGTACTCTGCTATGTCTGACGAGAGTTTCATTGAGCGCTTTGAACTATCTAGAGCCCCACTTTGTCAATAAGACCTCGTGGATTCTCGAATTTTTACGGTCAAGAAGCACGCTCGCAAATTCCTGCAACATTCGGGCAAGTTGTCAACCTCGGGCTACCCCGGACAGATGAATATTCTGTTGCCCTATTTTTTAGCTTACTACCCACCAGGATCTTAGCGTAAGTGTATAGAAAGCCTTCAAAGCAGATTGCTGGGCTATCTTGGACAGATGAATTTTCTGCTGCCCTATTTTTTAGCTTACTACCCACCAGGATCTTAGCGTAAGTGTATAGAAAGCCTTTAAAGCTATCGGCAATCTGCTTTACAACAATTTCCTCTCCCTATTGTCCAAAGCTTCGATTGCTATCCTTGAAGGTCGTTTCTACAAGTATTCGCATTTGCGGTAACAGCTAATCAGAAGACACGTCGTTGTTTCGTCTGAAAAAGACCGGTTTGTTCTTCAAAGTGCACACTCTGGCTCATAGGGACCCTTCGTTTACTGGCCTAGTGCTGTAATCTCATTGTCTTTCATGTGTACGACACATCTGTTGCTACGGAGTCGTAAAATGCGCTGAGGAATTTGATGTTCAAGAACATTCACCCGTTTCAAAACTATTGCATCTATATTCATAATCATGAACACCATGGTTTTTTTCCGTTGAATTCTGTCATCCAATTCTCAAATTTCTTCCTGGAGACTTTGTCTCTCTATCATGCTGATGAAAGCGAGGGTGTTTGCTCGGTCATCAGCGTTCCTAGATTTCCTTTCTCATTCTAGAGCATGACTTATTGGTCAGATTGACTTTGGTGGTGACGATGTTACAGTCTCGACTTGAGTGTTCACCCCTTTAGACGGGATTGTTAGTTTTTTTCCAAAATTCAGACTATATAATGTCTCTAGCTCATTCATTTGTTTTATACCTCTAGTAACTTAAAGCTATTGAATTATATACAATTACTTGCCATAGAGAAATCGTTCAAGTGCTATAGCCTTTCTGAATTTTGCCTAGATTTGATCTTACTTTCGTAAAGCGATTCTGGCAACGCTGTCTCTGCGCATGCATGCCCAGAAGTCCGTCAACGAGGTCTCGATTCATTCGTATACATGAGACTTGCACGCGATATCTGATCTATCCAAAACTCTTCCGCTCAACCGATACGTCGAAGTACAGACAAAACTAAGTGTCCCACTTCTGCGAGGGAAAAAGTACCCCGAAAGGATAGGTGTGTCTGTCAGTAATGCTGCTATGTACAAACGCCACGCGTGAGGCGTGATAACCCAACCCATTGCTGTAAAATAAATCAGCAATCCATGGCTTTGAAGATGACCATATACAGTTGTAATAGTAGTTGACTCAAATGCTGTCCTAAAAAACGACATTGGTACAGCTATACAATCCTGAGACACGCTGCAATCGCCTTCTCTCCCTGATAATTGTCCGTCAAACTGGCAATGGCATATTTAAAAGAGATTCCCTTTTTTCTGGCCATCCTCTACTCCCAATGAATGAGAGCGCCGTGGCGGGACAGTATGTCTTAAGCACCTTCATATGCATATTGTTAACTCACTTTTTTTACGCAGGATTTTTCCCAACGCTTCTCGATTCGAAATAACAGGCAGTACTTTCATTGCATCCCATAATGTGTCTATGCATCCATCTACTATCCCTACTATCTCCACACCAGGCTTCAACGGCATTGAACCTCAGACGACACCTCCTCAGCCTGACATCCCTCTTACTTTCTCTGCGGGCTCGGATGAAGAGCTTTCATCTAGGCCGGTTGAAAGCGAGGTCTACGCCCGATCAATGCTTCCTCAGAAAAAAGGGTACCCATTGTGGGAGCCGAAGCCAGACGAGCATCTCCCAGAAGAATACAGACGAGTAGGAGTACGCATTGGTGACGTCGGGTTTCTTAATGAGTCTGGAGGTTTCGACTATCTCTTCAATGTATGTCTTCCGGCGGAACATCCAGTGAATGCAGGAAGAGTTCCGCCTGATTTTGAGCAGCTTCTTGGAATGGACGATCCTCGCGACATAACCAGACGAACATATCCACTAGGGTCTCACATCCCTAGTAACGCAGCCCATATTCGTAAAAATAGGCAAACCAATCTCCCTGGTCAATTGCGAATTCCGTATGTTGCGATTTACTTACATGCTATGTTTCTCTCAACCTTTTGCTTAACATATAATTTTCAGGAGAGTGCCACGCGAAGTCGGCGCTGGGTTAACCTTCACCTCTTCGGCTTCCAAAGGCGCCTTCCTAGTTCTTCCAGAAGGAGGATGTAGGACCGATCACCAGCGCTTGACTACTTTCCGCACCTATGCAGAGAAACATGCACCATCTTGGTATGCTCACATCAATGGACCCCTGGCCCGTGAAATAAACACTAGGTCCATCTATTTCATCACTGGCGTCGACAAAGCGCGCGCATGGGGGGTAGCGTCTTTTACTGATGTTCACCCAAGCGACGTTCTACTAGAATTCGTTCCCGATGAGCCCAAGAGGGCAGGAGGGCTCCCAGAATACTGGTTTAGCACATCGAACGCTGCTTCGTCCCTGAGTGGCGCAGATGATGTGTTTGAAAATGAATCTGGATGCGTTTTCCTACGAGGCTTCAATGTTGCGATTAAAGTTCCACCATTTATGAAAGGAGTTGAAACAAAGGTAGTGGCGATCTCTCAGCTGGATGCCGATGACCTCTTGCCAAAGCCAAGGTCAACTGGCTTTTCTATACCCTCCACGTCAGAGTGGTGGTTAAAGCCATACCTTGTTCCTAGGATACATCCTTCGAGTTCACAGGAACATGCACTCAACAATGACAACAAGACGGAGCATATCTCTTCGATACAGCACCTGGTATGTTGCCTTGAGTTCATCGATGCGATTTCATTATGGTCTCATGGAATTTCGGCGATATAGGTATATCATCCTTCTGACGTGATTAACCAATGGGTTTTGAGTCAGGTGAGTAACACTGTAAGTATGTAGGTCGATTGATATCCACAATTAATTCCTCCATCTCTACCTGCAGGGCAATGAAGTGGTTATAGCCATAACTCACGATAATGATTGGATATCTGTTATTGAAGATGTGAATCCCTCCCAGCAGTCGTTGTCAGAAGTTGAACCACTTATGTGCAATCTGTATTCAGGGTGAAGAAATGCCTAATGACGATGAGCTGATTCGTCGAATCAGCAATAGGTTTGAAGTTGTAAAATCTGAACGTAAGCACCAAACTGAGTGTTGCTAGACCGTAACTTATCTTTGTTGCGAAACAGACCATGGTTTTTTACACGAACAACTGAATCCTCAAACAACTTCTTCTCTGTCCCCTGATAGAGCTGCCTTGGCAATCTCGACGGCTGTTTCCAAGGAGATAACAACATTTCACTCACCCGATATCCTTGTCAGTGCTTCTAAAAACTCGGACGCAAGCGGTGAATCGGGAAATGGAGCGTCCCTGTTTGGGCTGGTTGAAAGTGAAATATACGCACAATTATTACTTCCTCGCAAACGAGGATACCCATTGTGGGATCCGAAGCCGGACGAATACCTGCCTGAAGAATATAGACGAGAAGGAGTGCGCATCGGTGACGTCGGGTTCCTCAACGAGTCTGGAGGTTTCGACTATCTCTTCAACGCATGTCTTCCAGCAGAACATCCAGTGAATGCAGGAAGAGTTCCATATGATTTTGAACAGCTTCTTGGCGTTGACAGTCTCGGCGACATAGCTGGATCGACGCGAGCGTATTCTCCCGGGTCTCACATTTCTAGTAACCCGGCTGCTATTCATAAGACCAGAAAACCCTGTCTCCCGGATCAACCTCGAATTCCGTATGTTGCAATTTACGCGCTATGTTTGTCTCGAGCTTTTCATGAACGTAATGTCCTTTAGGAGAGCGCCAGACCAAATTGGTGATGGATTAACCTTCACCTCGTCGGCTTCCAGAGGCGCATTTCTAGTACTTCCAGAAGGAAGTTGTAGAGCTGATCACTTGCAGCTGAAAAATTCCAGAACTATGCAGCAAAGCATGCACGATCTTGGTACGCTCATGTCAATGGACCTTTGGCTCGCGAACTACATAACGAGTCCATCTACTTTGTCACTGGCTTCGACAAGGCACGCGCATGGGGAGTAGCGTCTTTTGTCAATGCTAACCCAGGTGATGTTTTGCTAGAATTTGTGGCCGAGGAGCCCAGGAGGACAGGAGGGCTCCCAGAATACTGGTTTAGCACATCGAACGCTGCTTCATCCCTGAGTGGCGCAGATGATGTGTTTGAAAATGAATCTGGATGTGTTTTTCTACGAGGCTTCAAAGTCGCGATCAAAATTTCGCCGTTAATAACGGCAGCAGGATCGACAGTGAAAAACTTTTCGCAACCGGAAGCTGATGACTTCTCGTCGAAGATCAGGACAGCCGACTTTTCTACACCGCTTACATCGAAGTGGTCGTTAATGTCATACCTTGATCCTAGGATACGTCCTCCGAGTTCACAAGAACATGTCCTCTCACTGGACAATAGTGACAACGAGATAGAGCATACTTCTTCAATACAGCGTTTGGTATGTTGCCCTTATGTTTGTTGTAGCCTTGGGTAAAACTTTGGCAAAATAGGCATACCATCCTTCTGACGTGATCAACCAATGGATTTTGAGCCAGGTGTGTATGACGCTATTCGGCTGATATCCGCATTCGATCGCTTCATTTCTGTCTGCAGGACAATGAAGTGGATGTAGCTATTACTCACGACAATGATTGGATATCTGTTATCGAAGATGTGATTATTCCCCAGCTTCAGGAAGTAAAACCACTAATGCGCGATTTCTCCTTAGGGTGAAGAAATGCCTAATGACGATGAGCTGATTCGACGGATCAGCAATAGGTTTGAGGTTGTTAAATCTGAACGTAAGCACCAAGCTGAGAGCTCCTCAATGGTGACTTACCTTTATTAAATAGACTGCGCATTTATTGAGCTATCAAAAAATTCCCGAGCAGTTTATACTGCTTTGTCTCTCGCTACTTTTCGTCCTGTTCTTCATTCTGCGTCCCTTTCATGCTATGACGGTGAAATCGCGTTGCCGGCTATCTCTTTCTTAGATAAGGTCGCCCTCACCCCTTCAACATATAATCAAGAGGAAGCACACGATCCAAAAAGGGCTCGCAATAACGAGGTCGTGCGCACGCTTCCTATTTCCAGTAGCAGGAAAGAGCAGGCTTTAAGCAGTCCAAATATCGATATATCTGATTGGAAGCTACTCAACAATCTATCCTTCGATATCCGGAGATTTCAGCAGAACGGATTCCCTACCTTTGTTCACCATTCAGAAACAATGGTTTGTCTTGGGTCTATGACTTACCCCCGGGCCAGGAACAGTCTAAATCGAATATGTTGAAATGGCATCTTTTCTTCTTTTTCTCTTTCCAGGGACATGCGTTAAGGCGAACTCGAAGGGTAGGACAGGTTAGGATATTAAATTATACTGGGGAGGTCCAATTCCTGAACAACCAGTTTACCTTAACTGCTATACATAATTTAGGTTAGCTGTGTATCCTCGTTCAAATTTCAATACTTCTCGCTGACTACGTATCACTTATTTAATTTCCACCTTGTCTCGCACCCCGCTTATTTTCGAAGAAATACTGGCATTATCGAGGTAACATGCGGGCGAAATTTGGAGTGAGAATCCGAAGAGTTTAGGGTATTGGTCTTTCTATTAGATTAGCGTATTTCTGGAAAGGTTAGAACAGCAAAGAAGGAGAGGATCGCAGTGAAATCTCGAAAAATCGCGCACATATACATACGATTGCATGCTACCTCCAAATGCAAGTGAGTGTCAGTGTAAATAAGTACCATAAATAGAAAAGAATTATTTCCCGAAATAATTTATTCAAATCGATCTCGCCCATGTCCTTAAATCCACTTCATCTTCTCTTCCCTCACTATCATTCATCCATGCCAACTCAAGCAGATCCTTTGGACTCAGCCTCTCTCCAGGATCCTTTTTCAAGCATTGTTCGACGAAATGAGCGGCGTCAGACTCTATAGTGAGTTCAAGATTAGACAGGTGGAGTCAGACCTGCAAAATGAAAGGTAGAAAGATAATCCTTACTAAATTGCAGAGAATGCGGAACGCTAGATGATATGAGCGTCGGCGGTGGCTCACGCACGATGTGATGCATGAGTTCCAGTATGGAGAGGGTGTTTACGCCGCCGTGTACTGATACACCACGGGATTTTCGTTTTGTTCTTCGTGCTCGGGTGGTAGGTGAGATGGTGGCGGAAAGGAGGGTTGCTAAAGGTAAGAGAAACATCATTGAGCACAGAACGATTGGAGCCAATCTGAGCGGCGAAGGTCGAGAGCGCTCACCAGATTCTAGAGGGCTCGCGCCATCGACATCACCGTCTGCGTCGGCAAAGGGGAAACATCCGTGCGCCAGCTCAATCAAGGTAATCCCGAGACTCCAGACGTCAGACTTTATGGAGTAATCGGAGCCTTGGATACGTTCGGGACTCATGTATACACTTGTGCCCACAAATGTTTTGGCGACACTGTTTTCTAGTTCTCCGCTAACCCCGAAGTCGCATAGCTTAACTTCCCCTGATCAAGATGAAGATTCATTACCGGATTGATAGGGAGTTGTAGGGACGAGAACTCACCCTCGGAATTCAACAGCAGATTACTAGGTTTGATATCACGATGTAACACGCCCATCTCCTCGTAAAGATACACTAGCCCTCCAAGTACGCGTTTCGCCGCCTGTCTGACGATTCCGATGGGGATAGGACCTGACGTTTCCCCAGGACTCCCGGTTTGCGTCGACTTCATCCCCGATCTCGAGGCCATGCTCTTATAGATTGAATCAAATGATCCTTTGTCCATGAACTCCATGCAGATGCATATGTTTGGTTCTGAGAGAAAGGCACCATAAGAAGAGACGATATATGGCGAAGAACATTTGTGCATGATATGTAACTCTCGGAGGATTTGCTTTCGAACACTAGGTTTGGCGTCGATCAGTACTATCTGAAGAGAAAAACATCAAGGAATGATAGCGTGAGGAGGAGAAGGACGCTTGCCTTCTTGGCCATGATAATGCCACTCGGTATGTGCTCAACTTTCATGACACTGCCGCCGTTTCCCATTCCAAGCTCTGCGAGATTTTTCAAATCGCTCTCTTGCAATGGTGCGGTGATCAAGGTACGATCGCGCTCTGCTTTGCTACAATATCTGTATCCATCCGATCCTCCAATCGAAGTCGCAGCTGTCGAAGTGGATGTAGTTGAAATACTGCTATCTCCCGAGGCAAGCCCACTGCTACCCAATGTCGAACTCGATGTGGACGAAGATGTACCTGGTTTCAATTGCATTTGTTCCAGTGCCGTTGTGAGGGCAGCGTGAAGATTGAGTCTTTGTGTCGTTGAGCTTTCCGGGGTCATCAGCAGAGACGCGGAGACGGGAGGTAGACCAGAGCCGAGACCTACAGCTCCGCGACCGAAAGGGCCAAGACCGGTGTTATGTGGTTGGGCATTGTGAACATCGATGGACAGACCCAAGGAAAGACTGCGTTTTGGAGGCTGTCCTGGAGCATTCCGTGTTGCGATTGGGGGTAAAGGTAAGGCGCCGGTAGGAGGAGGCCCAATAGGCGCTGGGGGGTTGGGAAGTTCGAGCTTGAAGTTTCTTTTCTTGCTGAATGAGCTTGGGGGAGGAGGAGGTGATGTCTTATTTGTGGGTGGAGTGGGTAACGGCGGTCGAGGAGGTGTGTCGGGGACAGAAGGAGGTGAAGAAGGAAGGGAGGGAGGAGTCGGAAGGGCGCGGGGCATGGTTATCAGCACTTGATATAGTATCCTGAGGCAATGTTTAAGATCGGAGCTAGAACTCAAAAGACTCGCATACCCGTTCCACACTGAATTCTCCTGGCCGCACTCACTCGCGGGACATCCAGCAAATCGTTGGGAGTAAAAACAAGGGTGAGTTAATATTTATATCCGGGATTTTGCTAGGCAGATCGCGGATGGTCGCGGAATCTGAAACACGTTACGACTATGGGCAGGGCGGGGTGCAGGGAAAAGCACCCAGTCCCACACTGCCATCTACGGCCATTTGTTGGTGGTCGCTGATGTCGTCGAAGTCGGCAGTGCTTTTTGCTGAGGGTATTTAGCCAATTCGTTAGCCTATTGTACGTCGACATAGGTATGGAGTAAATATTCCAAATAGTTCATCAACATCGATAATGTTCCAATCTCTGATATTAGCGGGCTACGTTCACGAATCCTTGTGGTATTATGCATGGCATATAATCACCCGCAGCACGTACCTATGTACAGACAATCACGACTGACTCTATGGTGCCGCAGAAGGACCTGCCGAGCGCACTGCCTTAGAATGGAAATATTCCCGGCTGATTCCGGCGGCTCCGAAATAGCAGTTGTTCAGAGTCAATTGTTTTCATTTTACACTCTACAGTCGACGTGCTCACCGTCTCGAACTTCAACCATCACCATGTCGTTCTTTGGTGCGGCGGCCCCGACCAATACGTCGGCTACGGCGGACAAGGACATCGAAATGGCTGACCCGCCACCCGATTCAATATCGTCAATGGCTTTTTCTGGCCAGGCAGATTATCTTGCGGTAGGAAGCTGGGATAATAGCGTGAGTTAGTTATTGCTAGTCTATGCTCCCCTCTGATAGTCAATCTGTCGCAGGTTCGCATATACGAAGTCATGAATGGAGGACAGACTGCAGGGAAAGCAATGTATCAACACCAAGGGCCTGTTTTGTCTGTTTGTTGGAACAAGGCGCGTTGGCTACCAATCATTGAGTTCTTTTTCTTTCTAAATTATTCGATATATCTCTCAGGAAGGAAATAAAATACTTTCTGGTGGCGCCGACAATGCAGGACGAATGTTCGATGTCCAGACGGGTGCCGCGACTCAAGTAGCTCAGCATGACGCGCCTATCAAAAGTGTAAAATGGGTAGATGCTCAGTCTGGGATTCTTGCCACTGGAAGCTGGGATAAAACCGTCAAGGTGTGTGGATTCGACGCGTTTTCTTTTTATTGTATCTCACCCGACATATACAGTACTGGGATCTGCGGACACCTCAACCAGTCGCCTCCGTCAATCTTCCCGAACGATGCTACTCTATGGATGTTCAGTACCCTCTAATGGTCGTCGGTACCGCAGAACGTCACATCCAAATCTTCAATTTAAGCAATCCCACCACCCCGTACAAAACAATGCAGTCTCCTCTGAAATGGCAAACACGTGTTGCATCCTGCTTCACCGCGTCTCCCACCAGTGGATTCGCAGTTGGTAGTATCGAAGGAAGAGTCGCTATTCAGTGAGTTTTAGGGCTACAGCACTTTTCCACTATCCCTCACCGTCATTTGTCAGATACGTTGAAGAAAAAGACGGCAGGTCAGCCCGAGCCTTTCCTTGCTATCTACCACTGTTCTCATATCTCTTCATAGTAATAACTTTTCGTTCAAATGCCATCGACGAGACGCTTCTCCTACCGCCAAAGATCAATCTATGGTTTATGCAGTCAATGATATCTCCTTCCACCCCGTACACGGTACCTTTTCAACTTGTGGTCCGCATTTCTTTTGCCTCTAGCTTGACAACTCTCACGCAATCGCTACAGGATCTGACGGTACTATACACTTCTGGGACAAGGATGCTCGCACTCGGCTCAAGAGTAAGTTTTCCCACGCATGTGTTTATTCTCCTGCTCTAAAAACGCATGTTTTCCTTAGCTTTCGATGCTGCTCCTGGACCTATCAGTTGCAGCGCCTTTAACCGGACTGGATCGATCTTTGCCTACGCCGTATCTTACGATTGGTCGAAAGGACATTCTGGTATGACGCCTGGACACCCCAACAAACTTATGCTTCATGCTTGTAAAGAGGAAGAAGTCAAGAAACGCCCAAGAAAGTAGTAATCGGGTTTTCGAGCTCTGTGTTATGTCTATCTTTGTGTTGTTCTTCGTATCTCAAATTTTGTAACTGAACTTTTTGCTCAATACTAGTCCCGCTCGAAATGTCCGATTCGGTTCCAAGACATGTCATGGTTCGTATTTTAAATCGTAAAAATACACCGACGAAAGCACAAAATATCAGTCAACAATGTACAGTAATTTACGAGGGATCTGGAGAACGAGCACATGAGTACGAGGATCTCAGAACGATCGATGACGCACGTTACCTTTTGGGAATACGCATTAAAGGAAAACAAGATTACTTTCTGGCCTGCCAAGCATCCTTCACACCCAATTTAGAAAACTTTTCGACGACCTGGCCGTCGATGGGTGGAGGATTCCGATCACCCAGAGAACCTTGGCCGGGGCGCGTGCCCTGCTCGTCAACCAATCCAGTTCCGCCATAACTCCCACCCCGCTGGCCCATAGCCCCAGGTGCGACAGAATGCCGAACCGCAGCGCTCTCCCCAACGCCGCTTTCGTTGTGTGGAACTGCACGGGTAAGGACAGGGTGTGCCGGACTGCTGCTCGTTGAGCTCATTTGGCCCTGCTGGCTGGGTGCTTCTGTCGGTGTGAAATTTACATATGGAAGACTCGTCTGTATTGTGTTCGACGCAGCGACAGATCAGCGAGTGAGAGGAAACGGGTGTTATTTGTGTGCATGTCAGTCAATCAGTCAGCTGTCTTACAACCCCCAAATTCACACCGATGGGTATTACACTTACGGGAAAAGCTCCTGCTGGCACTCGGTAAGGCGCATTGGAAGGATCAGGCTCAGAGACGACGTAGGTCGTTTGGCCTTGGATAGGTTCTGGATTATAGTCGACTTGTTTCTCGTATACGCTGTCAGCTATAGAGGGTGTTTTGGGCTGGGTACTTCCGAGGACGGCGAACGGGGAGTGGAAGGAACGGGTACGCGTCGATGTGGATGTTGAACGTTTGAGTGAATTTGACCAGACGCGACACGATGAACGAAGCAGGTTGGACATGGTAGTGCAGTAGTAGTTGGGGGAATCGAGTGACGGGTTTACAGGATTATAAAAGGAACAGCAGCCCCTGGGAAACTTGGGGTATAGATGAATTCATTCATTAGCTCACTTCACAAAGTCAAGTGAGATCTAAAATTACCCTTTTTAGGAAGCTGATCCTCGGCTTACAATGTTTCTTAAAACGGTTGACTGGTACGGCGTAAAATTTGATGAAAGGTCAACTGCCGGCCTTCGATTGAAGATCATATAAACAGTGAAGCTTGCCTAGAGGTATCTAGACTGAGGCAAACCGAGGTACGTAATTGCATTACGGAACGGGAGGGTAAGGCATAGCAACCCCAAGGGATCACCAAGAACAGGGTGGTCAAAAAAGGGTAATACACATACAGCTGAAATCGTACGACGAAAACATGAAATGATCTGGTTCGATTTGCATGCGCAGGATAGCGTACGATTTATGGTTATTTTCGCCAGACGCAGAGGCACGCAGAGGCCCTCGGCAACGTCCGGCGGGATAGCCTAGCTTCCATGAATCGGGCCCGTGTCTTGAACCTCGTTCTAGGTCAGTTTTCGAGAAGAGGCTTGCTGTTGGTAGGAAGATCATGATGGGCAGGTAGTACAGCTTGTATATTATTGCGGAGGTATTTTGCTGCGGTGATTGAAACGTGTGGCAGATATTCAGTAAAATCATCCAGAGAGATCATTTATAAACCTCTCTGCGTTCGTGACGAGGAATAGATTCTTGGAAAATAATTGATCAGAATACAAATCATCTACATAGAAAAGCCTCCTCGAATGTACTAGTATAATAGCATCGATTACTCTACAGTGCTTTAGAATCCACTCCAAATCAAGACAATACGAATAGGTACCTACGAGTACATTAATAATTAACACAAAACTATGTATCTAGCTTTTTCCTCTAAATCAAACACAAGAACCAGAAATGTAGATATTTATCGTCACCATCCGCAGACACTGTTCACGCTTCTCATACAGACGGCTTCATCTCGTTATCTTCCTCGACATAATATTTCCGCTGAGTCGTCGAATGAACCTCGGGTGCTTTAGCTGCCTTTGGTTTCGGCCTGTGGGTGTCCACAGCATTGATAGGAAGGGTGTACCTAAAACCCAGCAAGGCATCAACACAAAAAAGTTCTCGCCACCGTAAGAAAAAAAAAAAGGAAATATCACTTACCGTTCCTCATCGCAGCCATATGCTTTCGGCGTCAGCTTGATAACGGTGTGAAGGGGTATCTTGATGTACGGCAGGTCTGCCTGTGGGAGATGGTGGAAGTAGGCGTATCTACGTTCAGCAACAATCAGTCCTCCGGAGATAGAGTGGGAGAGTAGGAGAACGCGAGAGACATACAGGCAACGCAAAATGGCCTATGGGAGAATAAACTTGAGTTAAAGATCGATTACGATTTGATTACCGAGTTAGCGAACCTGGTGGCCAATAATCAAGATATTTTCCTGTCTTTCCAGTTCCATAATGACAGGTTCCATACGGACTACCACGTCGCGATAGGATTCTCCTCCACGGTATCTGTAGTTGAACTTGTCTTCGTCACGATTGGCAGAGTCATCAGGATAAGCTTGCTGTAAAAGATACCCATGTCAGGTAATCTGCCTCTAGAAGGATAATTACAAATTTGAGCCCGACCTCGATTTCCTCATATGTCATACCGTCGCAAACGCCAGCATCAAGTTCATCGAGCGATTTCCAGGTGAGCTTTGTGTATGGAAGGTATTGGGCCGTTTGAATGGTCCGCTTGAGCGTGGAAGTCCAGACCTGCATAAAACATGGTTTAATACTCATAAAACCTTACAAGAGATATTGGCTCACAGTCAACGGTTTCTCCCCAATATTGTCGGTAATGAGCGCAGGTAGAGCTTTTGCATACTGCATTCCACGGGGTGACAATAACGAGTCTCCACCAATCTTGCCTTCGACATTATACTGACTTTCCCCGTGCTAGGAACGAACGAATAAGCGTCTTGGCCAACAAAAGAGCAAAAAAAAAAATTTTCACTCACCCTTGAGAAAAATATACTTCTTGGACGAATATGCAAGTTCATAAGGTAGAAGGCGATTCGACTTGAGAGATACCCGTTTATTCGGGACATTGTCACTTCCTCTCCAACATTCTTGATACGTAGATACGACAAATGTGGCTCTGTAATGGTCTCGTAGACCTTTTCGTATTCGCTGATTCGCCGTAAGAAATCCTTCCGAGCGTCGTCCGGAGACATATCCTTGTAGTCTGGATCGCCTTGGCTGACTTTGAGCTCGACGTTCGCCGCGATAGTGGCTGGATCGTCACACAGAGACTCTAAAAATATTAGCGTCATGCCCTTCTCCTTTGCTAGCCGCGCTTCGATTTTTGCTCTGTCCGTATAGATGAATGAAAGTTACGACAAACACATGTCCTCCAAGCCCACCTGCGGCTTTTAGTGCTATTCGTAGCATCTAAAAGTCGTACATGAGGGATCAAGAGACGAGTAAGCCAAAGACGCAGGACAGACCATGAATCCCGACGTTCCCTCCTCCCTCCTTCAACCAGCGAATGAGCATCTCCAAACTCTCCTCCGCGAGGCTGTCACGACTCTGCGTTGCTTTTTCATTACTGTGGCTGAAAAAGTCTGCAGTATGGTTCTCTTTAATCCCAAGTCTGTCAAATAAAAAATGTCCTTATTATGCCTGGACCACGAGTAAAGCGCAGAGCTCACTGTTGTGCCCTCTGCCTCGCCTTTGTTCGCCTCAGCTGTCCAACATTGAACACCTACGCCCGTATCAGAGTATGTTTGAGCGTGGACATGATTGGTGATCACCACCTTTACGTCGTATTCAAGCCACTAGTAAGCGAGTCATCCCGGATCAGCAAAAACGCCTTCAGCGGAGAAGAGGCACGCACCCGGAGATATATCATAAGCTTGTTACTGAGATACGACTTGCCTCGAGCAGGAAGTCCAACCTTTCCATAAACTGCAGTGAGTACAAGTCAAGGGAGAAGAGTTCCCTAAAAAGAACGTACCATTGCTACGACGATCTTTTGTTCCGAATAGTCTGGTTTGGCAACTATAGGCACGTACGCAGATCAGGGAGGATCCCACCACCACCACCTCACTCCACAAACACACCTTTCTTCCCTATACCCTTCACAGATGGAGGCGGCGACGGGGCGAGCGATCCTTTCCTACTCGCTACCGCAGATTCATCGAATCGTTTGAGCCTGCCGCATACAAAGCAAAAGAGAATGTAAGGCGATTTATTTGTATTCCTTCATCAAAGCAGATGAAACAAAGAGCATTTGGCTTACATGGGTCCATACGCGCCAAACAGTGCAGGAGGCGGGGACATTGGGGTGATGATGGACGACACTGCCGGGGCCAAATCGCCTGAAGCCTGCATGGTTTCAAGGGCGTCGGCCGCTCTGGTCAGATCGTCTGCGATCTCGCGAGAGTTGGAGTCGGAATGTGGGGGAATTCCGAGGTCAGCCATTTGAGTAAAATAAGGCCGGGGGTTTTTTTTTTTTACCAGGGGATGAGAACAAAAGATCAAATGGATCAACGTATAAGGTTTTTTTGGCGCCCACTTACCACTGATGTGCACTTTTAGCGCTCAAATAACTTCTTTCAGGTCCATACCGTCCATCCAAACTCTACAGTTAATCTCCCTTCAAGAATTGGCTTTTGGTGTTCTCGAAAGCTTAGACTCAGCTTTAACCCTCGTTCACACTTTCCCACTGCTTTGTTGCCAAGACAATAATTCTCAAGAACTCAAGAAAAAAATTGAGGGACAGTTTTCTCACCGACTTCTTGCGACATCGACATCGTGTAAACTTGACCAACAAGAATATGAAACATATTTTAGGTACAGTTTATTAGTTGATTAACTTTCTTATACAAATGCTAAACATGAATGCGAAAAGGTCCATGAAAATCGTGAGTCGAACGTCAAACGGTTCCTTTCAAACTGCCTGCCTCATACGGTATCGCCTGCTATTGTTAATCCGGTCCGCACTCAACTCTCCCTTATGCACACCCTTGCTCTGCCTCAAATCGTAATAGAACGTAAGGAGGAAGAAAGTATACCCAAAGGCAATCGTCCACTCTAAAACAGCTGCGCAAAGAGTCAACACACCGTTTTAGCTCAACGGAAATGCACTAGACGTACCTCCAACATTAACGTTCGTAAACTCGGTAATAGCAAATGCAACGGCGAGGATAATCAAGATACCAGCGACGATAGCTTTCATCCAGTAGCTCCTCTTCAAAAGACGATGGTATTGGAAGTCTTTGCTGATCCACCGGAACTACACACGATCTTAAGTAAAGTGCACCACCCCGAACAAGTAACGCAAGCGTACCTCGACGATGGAGAATATCGCACTCAGTGCAACTCCCACGATGAACACCAACAGAAAGACATCGTGGAGGGTGGGATGCCGCTTCGTATCGAAGATGGACAAAAGGATAAGACCAGCTCCACCGATGGCTGAACCCAGGATGGCTAGCGAGCTGAATACGCGTTCTCTGGTACGCATGTTGGGCATGAGCCTTGAGGAGACAAGTATGAATATTAGCTTGCAAAACGCCAAAGATAGAGAAGCGCATACCGGCCAGAATGCCGCAAATATCTCTCAAAGACGAGACAAAGCACAAAGGCTACGCCAGTTATCGAACAAATCGTGATGAATAGAGGTTTGAGAATGTCGGCTGCTACATCTGAGACTTTGAGAGACATGAATTGATGAGTTCAAAGAGCGTAAACCCGGTGACGCGTACTGAAAGCAATGTGTTGATCTGGATCCATCGACACTATTTACCAAAGTATCAGATTCTGTACGAATGCAAAAAGTTGCTTAACAAATTTTACCATAATGGGGTCGTCCGGATGCCAGCCATGTAATTAGCAAAGCCCAAAGCGTAGCTGTATAGAGGAGAGTCAGATAAAGTATAGACTTGAGACAAAAAAGACGTACCAAACCAAAGAAAAGCGCCCGCTAAGTAGACGTTTCAGGTTAGTACGAGTACGACTTGCCTAGCAAACAAATTGTCAACGAACCTATTGGAATCCATACATAAGCCCAGTGGTGTCGTTGGTGAGAAAAGATAGCCATCGTATAGTCGTGTACGGGTCGTGAGTTGAGGGGAACTGAAAGTGAAGTCAATGGGGGAGTCGACTCCAACTTTTTAAGACGACACGCGCAGCGGCTCGATGGTGACATAACCTGAGATACGGTGACATCACAGATTCACAATCTGTGCCTGGGCTCCATTTGGTAGCAAATTTGCCAAAAATAGAATTCCGACGGCAGAATGCTCACCACGCAACACCACAATTTTACCAAGCATTCGTATAGCAATTCATACCCTACAAGCTGAATTTTTCATGCAGGAACATCTTGCCTATTACAGACTCCACTCGCTAACACGGTATCTCTTTCATCCCGCGCCTTCTTCGGCGTAGGCGAATTCGAAACATTCGGGAACTCGAGATGCCCAAGATCTAACGAGCAAAGTCGAGGAAGCTCTACAGTCTTCATCAAATTCAAATCCTCAAGAGATTTATCGACTTTGAGGCCGAGAAGAGAGAGATTCGTCAAACAGGGGGTAGCGGAGAAGATTTCTCTGAGATTATTTCAGAGGGGAGTTTTGAGATTGGCACAAGGGTGTTGTGGATACGAGCTCGTTTTATTTCGGTTGCACGTATCTTGGCTTCAACTGCTTCAAGCCAGCATTGAATATGCTTTTTTATTGCGCTGAGCCTTCAATTGTGAATCAAGGGACTCCGCGTGTAAATGAAGAGATTTCAGGTCACACTGGCTTTACACGGACCTACTACAAGTTCAGTGTCATTATCCATTTATCTAGTGCTCGTCGACGAGCAAGATGTTATTGTGAGAAAAAAACCAGCAATGTGTCTTGCCTAGGGCTTCTCCGCCAACTTCAAACAATATAGCTTAGTGAAAAAAGTTCAATGTCTGATAATTAAAGTATTCGTACAATATTGCACTTGGTATCAAATAACAGTAAAGGTATAAATAAACCAAACTTTTCTTGTATTAACACATTCTCAGCTGTTTCATTCATCCACTCACTCGAATCCTAGTAATTTTCCTAAAGATTCAACTCCTTATCCAACTGCCTCGCCAACTCCGCATCCTTCTCCTCCTGCATCTTCCTCTGCGCCTGCGCCCTCTCAAACGGCGAAGGCGATTTCGATCTCGGTTTCGGCGGCGGACTGGGAGGTTTATTCGCCTTCTCCAACTCTATCCTCCTCTGCCTTTCCTTCTGCTGCTCCCTCTCCCTCTCCTCCCTCTCAGCCTCCTCCAAATCAAGCCGCCTCGCAAGCTCCATATCCTTCTCCTCCTGCGCCCTCCGCCTCGCAGCCTCTTCCTCCGCCTGCCGTAACGCTTTCAACCTAGACTCATCTACAGGGGTCCGAGACCGTATCGGCGCTTCAGTGGGTGGCAGGTCAAGCGAGGGGTACGAGGAAGGGGATTGGGATTGGGGATGAGGTGGGACAGGCGGCGTGGGACGATAGTAAGTAGGTGGTTCCGGTTCAACGCTTGTTGAGCGGGCACGCTGATGATGGGCAGAACTTCCAGGAGATGACGACGTCGATGAGGGGGCGGAGGCCTGTGCACCAGGAGGGAGAGGGAGGGGCGTCTGATAACGCGCTATTAGGTACGGATCAGGTAAATCGTTGCCTCCACTCGCTGTACGCGAAGGTTGTGGGAGGTGAGAGAAAGACGTAGCCCGCTGATGTAGGGGAGGTGGAGTGGCGCCATATGGTGGGGTATAGAAACCACTGCCAAAACTGGCATTAGGAAGAGGTCCTGTAGGCGCAGGAGTAGGTACGGCACCCGGAAAGTTTGGTACGGGGAAAGATATCGGGCCTTCTGGTTGGGCATTAGGGCTCCAATCCATAACGGATGGATTGGAAGTTTGTCGATGGGTATATGGGGGATGGTGAGGAACAGGGGTGGAGGAAGCGTAGGGTATGCCTCCATTAGGGTTCGCTGGCGGAATAGTTGAATTGTTGATCGCAGGAGCTGACGGGTAGCGCATATGGCTACCGGCATCTTGTGGCATCGGCGTCGAGGAGGCGTAAGGTATGCCTCCGTTGGACCGATATGTCGAGTCATAAGGATTAGGATACACGGATTGAGTAGTGGGAGGATAAGGCGCAGACTCTGATGTAGCGTGGCCAAATTGCGATTGACGAGGAGATGAAGAAGATGAGCGACGGCCGGAGGCATGAGGGTCGGATTGTGGATTTCCGGGTCTAAGAATAGAAGGAACAGCGGCGGCAGCATTCTGTGGTGCATGACTTGGCTGCGATGCGACAGGTAGCGGCTGTTGATGCTGCTTGGGACTGACTCGCGTAGGGCCGGCGGCGGGAGTTAGTCTGGAAGCAGCAGCAGCCCCGGCTGCTGGACCCGGTTTCAAAGTACTAGGAACTGCACCAGGGCCTGGCTTCAAGGTACTAGGGACTACTCCAGGCCCCGGCTTCAATGTACTGGGAACCGCACCAGGACCTGGTTTGACTATCGGGTCAGGAGGGTAGCTTCCTGGCAAGGGAAGATGATGATCCTTTGGAGGAGTACGAGGCCCTGATTGCTGTGGCCTCGACAGTCTTTCGGCGGGAGACAGCTTTGACGGCCTTCTGACTAGGTTGACGGGCACGGCAAGTTTTGAAGAAGGTGCCGGCGCTGGCGCTGGAACTGGGGCATTGCTGTAGTAAGTTATTTCCAGATAAATCTCGCCTCTCTGAGAGCTACTAGTGCTTAATGAGACCCATTCTATGAAATAGTGATTAGCTGCCATTCCGTGAGTTTATCGCAAAAACGCATACCATCAAATTCACCACTTTTCAGGGTCGGGGTCATGTCTACCTTGGCTTCACCTAATAGGGCGTCGTCCTTGTGTTCCTTTGCCCAACACGACGCCTCGAGCTGTCTATACTTTTGAGCGGTATCCTTCATAACTGGGAACCTGAGTTCTTCATCCCACATACTACATGGAATCAGATAAGACACATTTAAGCAGAATATCACTTACGGATGCTGGCCACCTTTATAATCTATCTTTGTCTTTTTCGTTACGCCTATACAAAAATCAGTGATATAACAAAAAAAAATCAAAAGTGATAACTGACCATTAAAAGTAATCTGAGCGTAGACGTCCTGTTTGAAAAAGTGCTTGTCGTTGAGGTTCTGAGCTTTGAGCACGACGACGATGAGGGTTCCTATTTCTTCTTCTGCAGACATGATTTTCCAAGGGCGTTTCTGAGAAATGAGAAGCTATTAAGCTTTATATCTTATGCGTTCATGGCAGTGTGGGTGACAGTACGCAGTAGCATCACTGCCACGGTCCGCCAAGATGAGCACATGTTAGCTTCCTCCAAATTTTCATGGACAAGGTAAATTGAATCAAGTAACTTTGCACAGATTGTTGACCTGGCGGTTTCCAGGATAAAACTAAAGCTAAGCAGCGCTATCTGAAACGCAAAAAGGAACGCCGAAAACTTAACAAGCATAAGAAACCGCAGCCAGTCAATCAAGATGTTGAATCTGAGCTAGAAGAAGAAGAGGTTGAGGAACAAGAGCCTCCCTCAAAACGACCCAGAGTTGCTGTTGAACATGAAAATGTCCCAAATTCACCAACACCTCAACCAGCTCTGCCTTCTTTTCCACTTCCTGCTCTTCCAAATGCCCCTTCTAAAACAACCCTCGCTCTGCAAGGATTAGACAAGGCTCTGGTCGACGCAGATATCATCCCTCCATCCAAAACACTTCCCATAAACGACTCGCAAGGGCTGAGCGAAAAGATGCGCAAACGTCTGCTCGACTTGGGTATAACTGAACTCTTCGCTGGTACGTGTCGACCTACCTCGTTTGTTCTCGTCTAGATGAGCTTTGTTTAGTTCAAACGTCTTTATTGCCCTTCCTCCTTCCATCCGATCCATTGTCCAAGGCCTTGTATCAGCCATACGATCCTCCTCGAGACGTTTGCGTTTCTGCACCAACTGGAAGCGGAAAAACCCTTGCATACGCCGTGCCTATCGTTGAGGTATTCAAACTATCCTCCTCCAATCTTCTATCCATACTAACATGGAACTTAGATCCTTTCTTCCCGTATAGTGACGCGTCTACGCGCACTGATCGTACTTCCCACACGAGATCTAGTCGTCCAAGTTCGCGAAACATTCGAAGCTATCAGCAAAGGGCGGGGATTGAAGGTACTTCCTCCCTACCAACTTTCGACTTGTATTTATCGTGCTTCAGATTGGAACAGCCACAGGACAACATTCCTTCTCTCATGAACAAGCTCAGCTCGTAGGCGATCATTCTTCGAGGTCATAATTATTTTCCGGAAATACCTCTGATTCTGTACTGATAAAAATTTCGATAGTCTTCAAGGTGGATCTAGCAAAGTGGATATTTTGATATGCACCCCAGGACGATTAATCGACCATATAAAGGAAACCCCAAACTTTTCCCTACAGCATCTCCGATTCCTTGTGAGCCAGTAAATTAACAAAACCAATCGAATCGCTGACTTTGACTCTCAGGTAGTAGATGAAGCAGACCGACTCCTCGCCCAATCATTCCAAGACTGGCTCTCGCAGGTCCTCGCAGCCACCCGTCCTCCAAAACACCTTCTCAAACACACTCTAGAAGATCTCGCTTCCTGCTCCTTGTCATTGTCATCAGGTCCCCTAGACATTTCCAATTCTATAACCCCAGATGCCCTTGCCCCAGCTTTCCTTCATCTCCTCCCGTACCCCGACGTCCCTTCCTTCATCTCCGAGCACAAAGAGCCCTCATGCCAAAAACTCCTCTTTTCAGCTACCCTCACGAGTGACCCAGGTAAAATCGCCGCATTGGAGTTGCGGGATCCGAAATACTTTGTCGTGCAGGGACCCCCCAGCGGCAGCAGCGACACGAACCCCGAAGGAGAAAAGGGTAGTGGTAGCGGCGCTCTCTTGAACGTGGCGACGGAAAAGTTTACTATGCCTGCAACGTTGAAGGTGTGTAGAAGCAGGAAAAAAAAAAATCTGAGTCTTTGACCTTCGTCCAATTAGGAACACATGGTCATCTGCTCGACATACGACAAACCACTCGTGTTTTTCCATCTCGTCCATTCACACCATATCCTCAACGCCCTCGTGTTCACCAAATCAGCCGAATCGACGAACCGCCTCGTAAGGCTGTTCGAGTTTTTCCAGGATGCGTATCATCGAGCGTCATCACAACAGGAAGGCCCAAAAATCGTTGTACAGGCATACTCGAGTGATCTTCCTCCCGCAGAGAGAAAGTCGATCTTGGAGAGGTTCAAGGCGAGGGAAATTCAGATGTTGGTTATCATTTTCATCTTTTTTCACCTTTTTTGTTGTGACTGATTTGAATCCCGGCTGTTTGCAGACTAGTCTGCTCGGACCTCATCTCTCGAGGAATCGACATTAGCCACGTCTCTCATGTGGTCAGCTATGATTCGCCGGTGGATATGAGAAAGTATGTTCACCGTGTGGGGCGTACGGCGAGAGCGGGGAGGGAAGGCGATGCATGGACGTTGGTTGAGGAGCAAGAGGTGAGAATTCATTTTCTACGTGCTCCCGTCTTCCCGTTCTTCCTTCTGCAACATTTCTTATTCAATACACTTTCCGTATCTAGGCTCGACATTTCAAAATGATGACGAAGGATGCCAACCATTTGTCGAATGTGAAGAGGCTGAGAATCGGAGGACAGGATCTCGCTCCGCTGGTCCCGCATTACGAGGTGGGTGAATAACGGCTCCAAGTCGCTCTCCACTAATGCCCTCTGCAGACGGCGTTATCCAATTTAAAAGACCTATATTCGCGGTCATAGTAGCTTCCCCAATCGCTCTTTTGTGTACTCTACGTGCGGTCGCCATAAATGACGGCTACAGCCAGGTCGATGGGAAAATCTACTGTGAACGTCCTTCAAGTAATGATTCTAAAGGATGATCCTGTTTTCACAAGCCCCATTCAGAATCAGAATCGCACAAAAACAAGGCAACTCACAGGCATCGAGATAGATATAGCGAGCAATCCCTTGTGCTGACACTTTTCGAACGCCCTCTGTATCACTTGCTCCGAATTGTCGTTCAAGCGGCCTAATGCGGTCAGTCGAACTTTCTTTACTGCTGGGAATGTTTTGGAATTCGATAAGAGGGCGTCCAAAGCTGCAACTTGGGATGGAACTGAAGTTCCTATTTGTCGACGGGAAGAAGTATCGAGAGCAAGGCGGATGCTGACAAGCGCTATGCCTGGGACTGTTGAAAAGAACGATAAGGATTCTTCGCCGACCCATATGTGGTCGTCGAGATGTCGACAGAAGCCGGTGACTTCTAGGTGCCGTAGGCCGTGGCTCTTAGTTAGGGCGCCTGAATGAGCGAAATCACCTTGGGAAATATGTCAATGGAAAAACCAGCAGAATAGGAAGAAAATCCTACAGATGTCTTGTGTGGTCAAGAAACGAATCCTGAATTCCTTCAGTGACCCGCCGAGAAGATGAAGGTAACTTGATAGGGATTGGAGATCTGAGACGGGGACACTGTCCAAGCGAATTGTGCTTAGGGACGTGAATGATACAGCTGAAAGCCAATCCCAAAATCTACACGTGGGTAAAAATAAAGGCGTGTGCTCTGTAGAAAACACCCTCCACTTGCTCGGAGGTTGATACAACTCGTGATCAACATCTTCCTCATTGTCGCAATCAACATGCGATGGTAGATAATCCAACTTTTCCAATGCAGGGAAGAGGCAGATACTGTCGAGGATATATTGGAAGGGTTGCAGGGGAACGTTATACAAGTCGAGATATTTGATGCGAGAGAGAAAATTGTGCGCGGAAAGGAACGTGTCCCAAGCGTGTGTGCCGAATATGTCGTCCCAGTCGACTGATTCGACTTCGAGATGGGTGACAGATTGGAAGATGTCGAGTCTGCAAGCTAGAGGTAACAACCAATCTACATCGAGGAGTTCATCATCCGTGAAACCACCGTTGATAGTTAAGTGGCGGACGTATTGAGGACAAGGATGGAAGAGGGACACGTTGCATTCGCTGTCGGGGTCGGTACGGTCTACAGAAGATGGAGCATTCTGAGCGTTCCAGATGAAATTTTCGTAAATGTGATATCGACAGAAATTTCCCCAGGCGCGATAAGCTGAGAGGCAAGCGGAAAGGGATTGTCTGTCATCATGAAGGTAGTCTATGATGATGTTCCAGAGTTCTGCAGGGAGTCCACAGGGAAAGACGGTATATTGCTTGTTTTCTAGGGAGAGAAGATGTTGATTCCGGGCGTCCAGCGCATTGAGCTAGGACAAAGAAGACAAAGGATTGATACGGTCTCTGTACAGTGATAATGGCAAATACATACGTTGAGAATTCCAGTAGCGATGGTAGTAGAGTGTCGGTGGAACATGGTGTCTAGTATAACATCTTTGGTACAGTGAGAGAGTGAATGGGAGGCGCGCGCACGGACCAAGTGTTGACCAAAGGCAGCTCTCAGGCGCCCATCAAAGTTAAGTTTAAGTTTACCTTCGATTCGATCCCTTAAAGTTTAGCTGTTGCTAGCCATCGCGAATCAGGCGCCGGGATAGATACATTGATTGCCCGTGCCCTGACCAAAAGACAGCTAGATATTCAATTCCTGACTCGCAGGTTGGCAGGGTTCTTCGCTTCCATCCAATTCAGGATGTGAGCTGCATGAAACGCCCTCTCCTTAAACTTTGAGCGGTTCTACGGGCTCTAAAGATCCAGAATACTTACGTCCTATGCCTGGAATGTCCAGTTAGCCATCGATTGTCTAGTTACTCAGCAGAAACCCAGTGTCAATTCAGAGTTGGGTGTTTGGCAGCATTTCAAGGATGCTCAATCCTTCTCATACGATGTTCTGTTCTCAAATACAACCGCTTGTCACTCGCCGATGC
>KN834767.1:343328-470641 GCA_000827265.1 Collybiopsis luxurians FD-317 M1
GTATGTAACCATCGCGAATCAGGCNCCGGGGTAGATACATTGATTGCCCGTGCCCTGACCAAAAGACAGCTAGATATTCAATTCCTGACTCGCAGGTTGGCAGGGTTCTTCGCTTCCATCCAATTCAGGATGTGAGCTGCATGAAACGCCCTCTCCTTAAATTTTGAGCGGTTCTACGGGCTCTAAAGATCCAGAATACTTACGTCCTATGCCTGGAATGTCCAGTTAGCCATCGATTGTCTAGTTACTCAGCAGAAACCCAGTGTCAATTCAGAGTTGGTGTTTGACCAGCATTTCAAGGATGCTCAATCCTTCTCATACGATGTTCTTGTTCTCAAATACAACCGCTTGTCACTCGCCGATGCGGGCCCTTCAGTGGTTCGCATTCTTCATCCTGCACCTTACAATCCCGGGCGTACGCAGAATTTATTGCACGAAGCGCAATCCAATGCCGAGACGCGAAGTTATGTATTTGTAGGTGATGTTATCATCCTTAGCAGGCTGCAGATAGCTCTTTTGTTACCGTTAGTTGCGCAGACAACATGCTCGTCCATTTCCTCACTCTCGTGCCTACCGCGGATGCAATCAAATTATATCCTTGCGGGAGTGTCACTTGTGATGGAGCAATTACTCTAAATTGACCGCAGTATCAGTATCGAGTTGTGATAGTACTGCATCCAGTCCCACCAATTGATCCCGGACGAGTTTGGTGGGAACGATTTCGGAGTCAATCGCAGTCATAGTCTGCGATTGACCTTGCGAACAGGGTTCCCTGGCACGGAATATAGCTCGCTGTCGAGAAGTAATTGAAGGGTATCAAGCTGAAGTCCCCTGTCGCTCTGTATGTGGCTTTCAGAGAACCATTGCTGGTATGAAGGCTGTAAGCTATGGAGTGATACTTATTTTGAGGATCCGCAGGTTTTTCCCTGATGCAAAAATCATCCATGTCGGAGCTGGGCATGCTACGCTTCTCTGGGATAGATCTATTACCAAGAATCTTCAAGACTGAGAGCTTAATACATACTCTGGATGCGATTTGTATGTTAGTACTTCTCGGCTTTACTCGGCCTCTCTCACGGCACGTCGGCAAAGTGAGGAGACCAGGAAGGTGAAGGGGGGAAGGTGGGGAGTCAGCGAATTCATCGATTCAGCGAGCACTCGAAGAAGCTCCCTAACTTTAGCGCTGATCAGTTTGCGATGATGGTGAAGTACAGGCAAGCACGGGCGAAGTAGAGAAAGAATAGTCACCGAATCGCAATGATAGCTGCAAAGTATCCCCAACGGTCTCGTTGTGAAGGTTGACAAAAATGGTGCACAAAGTACTCGGTCAAGCTGAGAGAATCTGCTATATCTACTAAAAAGCCACATATTGCACAGATCGGGATTACAAGGCCATTGTTCGATCAATTTAGCAAATAATATTGTTTTTTTCTTTTTCCCATTCCTAGGAAAGGAAATAAGGTGTCTTCAGAACGTGGCTTCGAGGAGCGGTCACGCCACTCCCCTCCTCTATAAAAAGGTCGCGACGAAGCTCATACAATTTTTCCCTCCCATACACCGAGAAGACACTTCCTCCACAAACACTTCCTTTCCAGCCATGAATTCAGCAACTGGCCGCAACGCCTCTATTGGTCAGAAACGTCCCAACATCAGCACCAAGAAGAAAATCATCACCCAGAAACGCCCCGGTCATGCGAGCAGTGCCCAGCCAATCTACCGTCAGCCCAGTGCTAATGGGCAACGAGGATTCATCTTGCGTTCCCGACGTATAGACATTCGCGGCGGCGGCCAGGATCCGAGTCGATGGAAGCATGATTTTCAAGATCCCGTTCAGGACAGAACTACCAAGGGAGCTTCTTCCTCCAACGAGGGGCTCGTCAATCAAATGGGCCGTTTGGGTCTACATGGTAACCTCGCTAGTGAGATCTACAAAGCTCACGCGAGACTGGACCAGGCATCGAAGGATGTTGATTCTCGGATGAAGGACGCAGCGGAACATGACGCAAGAGCCAGAGTCCTTCGGGAGCGGGCGAAGAAGCAACAGCCCCCCCTCGCGACATCGACAGAACCTTCTTCATCTGAACCAACTCCCATTGGGCGCAAGTCGACGAAGGAGATCCTGGAATTCGAAGCCGTCTGGGGTGACTATCGAAAGCGCTTATGGGCTCGTGAGATTCCACCCGGAAAGCCTGCACCCTTCACAATCAGCTCTTCTACCCTGGATGGCCTAGTCAGAGTCTTTAAGCAGAGAGAGGATGCGGAAAGACGACGAAGGCAAGAAGAGGGGGCTCGGGCTAGGGAACTTGTTGCGCGTAAGGAGGAAGAAGCTGCACGGGAGAGGGAGGCTAAGGCTAGGGCTCATATTGAGAAACTCAAGCGTAAGAGGATGGAAGAGGAACGTCAAAAGAAGGAAACGGAGCGTAGGAAGGTCGAGGAGCGTAGACGTCGTGAACAAGAGGAGGAAATTCGTAAAGTTAGTGGTATTCGATGGCAAAAAAAATGACCGTGTTTTCTGACTCGCCCGTTCTCTTCCTTTCAGGCCGCAGAAGAGGAAAATGCTCGTCGAGCAGCGGCGGCCGCCCATAGAAGGAATAAATCAGCCCTCAAACCTATGCCATCAACTGACGATCCAGCGCTATACGCCTGGGAGCTTTATGAACGCCGCTGGGGAGCTATCAAAGGAGAAAGTGACGAGGAGGTCCCAGATCACCTGGAATTCGAACACCTTCCCTGGCCTCAGCAGGAACCAATTACTTCCCTTGATGACTTCAGCAAATCGAAGCTTAGGGAGTTCCTACTCAGCCATCGCCGACCGGGTTTCGAAAAGAAGAGTGATAAGGAGCGTCTTCGCTTTGAACTTTTGCGCTATCATCCTGACAAGTTCAATGCGCGTGTACTTTTCCGGGTCGAGCACGCTCAACGTATAATTGTTGCAGCAGCGGCTACTCGCGTCACCGAGCTTTTGACCGAGCTTCTGCAGAGTTGCCATTAAACCGATATTCGGACAAGTTACAGTAGAGTTCAGTAGACGGTACATGGATCTTTTAGTAAAAAAGTATTGTCCGCATATAATCCTTACGCTCTGCGCAACGTCAACCAAGTCTCTTGGCTTCAGAGTAACTGGTATACCGACATTTTTACCTCGATGTCGAGGACGGGATCCAGTCGAAGACGGGCGTCAGTTACGAACCTGAAAGACGCGCATGGCATGGTCTCTCTTTTTAACCGCCATGTCCTGACCAGAACTAAGTCCACATTTCTCAATAAAAGACATAAAAGTACAAGTCTCTCTACTGAAATATTCAACTCTCCGCAATCTGCTCAACATGTTCAGTCATTTACGACTGCACAGTTAAACCAAGAGTTTCCGAAACTAAACGGTCTCGGAGAGGTTGGCAGATTGTTTTCGGATTAATTTCTTTCATCTATAACTTAAATTTCTTGTAGGTCATCGTGACTGGTATGCTACCCTCCGAGCTTCTGAAACACTCACTCAGGATCTTTCCATTCTCAAAGGCCGTGCAAACTCTGGAAAATCTTCCCTATTCAATGCCGTTCTGGGACGCAAAGACTTGATAAAAACAAGCTCAAAAGCTGTATGCTCGATATTCTTGCTTTGCGTACATCCTTGATGTCGAATTATACATAGGGCCATACGAAACGTCTCGACTTTTTTCGCGTCGGTCCCGCACCAGGGAAAATCATACTCGTCGATTCTCCTGGATATGGTGATCGCGGTCGTCCAGAATGGGGCACGTTGTTTGATTCTTATGTACAAAAGCGGAAAGAGTACGTTTTTGAATGAGAACCCACTATCTTCGCTCAAACTCGAATTGTAGGTTGCGTCGGATATACATCACCTTCAACGCCAAGCACACAATCAACGATAAAGACGAAGCAATGCTCGCCCACCTTTCCGCCACTCTCTTACAATCCCTTTCCTCGAGCTGGGCTTCATCCTTGCAGAGCGGTACACCCAAACTTCCACGAATTACTCAGATACAACCGGTGATCACTAAAGCAGACACCCTTCCTCAAAACACGTCCGAAGCTCGCGCTATCGTTGACCGTCTGAAGAGTAACATTCATGATGCCCTCAGGCGCTCTTTGGAAGATTCAGAAATGGGTCATATCGGAATAACTGCAAACGAGTTGGCCCAGTTGATGTGTCTTTCACCGTTGGTTTCCAGTGTTAGGTTGAACCCTCCCTTTGGGATTGAGAAAATCAGAAGGAATATTGTGGAGGCTTGTAACTCTCAAGTATAGCAACTGTACAAGTCTGGTACGCTACACAAGTCATCGGAGTATATTCCTTACTGGGCCGTAAATGCCCCGACACTGTCCCAGAAACTACCGGCCATCTTTCTTGAGCAAATGTACCGAAAAGGAACCAATCAAATGCACGTACCTGCATCGTTCAAGTAAGGCCGTGTTAGTGGTAGTAACATGAACATCCGGAAGATCATTTGTCGTCATATTGAACACCATCTCCGGCTGGCCTTCCGAGTATAGGTTCCACTGAGGAGTGATTGTCGAGGCGATCTTGTCATTTGGATTCTGCGAGACCACAAATGAGAGGAATCCTCCTTGGAAGGCGGCGAGGAAGTCTGGGTTGTTGAAGCTAGGAGTTGCGAGGCTGTTGAAGAGAAAATGGGCCTCGGGATTGATATGAAACTCAGAGGAAACGTTACCTGGTGAAGTAGTAATCCACATCTTGCCCGTGGGTCGCAGGAGGAATGGCTGAGGAACAAAGATTAGCCATTTATTACCGTGGTACTATTTCAACATACCAAATTCTCCCTAACGGAGAAAAAAAGTCAAATGACAAATGTATTGCAAATGAGTTGAGGTGGTCGATACGTACCTTGAACCCAGTATTCGGGAACGCGCTCAACATGTAATAAGTCGGACAAACAAAGATAGCTAGTAGAGGCACGAAAAGTGGCAGTCAGTTCTCCGATTTTCAAGCCAATCACGCTTCCAACTTCCTTACATTCACCCATAATCAAATCATCCTGCATCAGCGGCGTCCCGAGACTCTCATACAACGCCGCTGCACTGTCCGCCATCTGTGGCCCTAATCCGGGGAACAGTGTGCTCGCGTACAGCGATACGTTCGTAATAGGACTCGATTGATCGACAAAGACGTTCCCCTCATTGGCATTGGTGACAGCGAGCAAAGCTTTTCCATTGACTTTGCCTTGTTTTAGGGACAGCGTCGGTCGTTGAGTGATGAACGTTCCGTCGACGACTGGGACGAAGAGGAAGGTACCAAAGAAACCGCCAAGATTGATATTGTTGTTTATCGTTCCCAGAGTGTTGGCGTCGACGGAACGGAGACAAGATAATGTGTCGGAGGCGGAGGTGCAGCTGCAATGGGATGGTCAGTGCCTTTTTTTTGGGAGGAGAACATGAACCGACTTGGTTTGGTTAACAACTTCCGAGTACAGAAACTGCGCCTTTTCGTTTGAGTATGAGGCCATAGATTTAAATCAATCACTTGCCTCGGGAACAGGGTCATTGTAATTATACTGAGAAGGCAAGAAAGTCGAGCTCGTCATGGCTCCTCGGAATAGCTGTGGGGATGTCTTGCCGTCTTGAGCGACCACATGTTGGAGTACCGAACCGGCACCTAGACGTAGCAAAGTTAGTATAATCAATAAGAAATCTGAAGAAAGAGGTACATACCCGCAGATTCACCCCAAATGGTAACTTTTGTAGGGTCCCCACCAAACTTGGAAATCTAGACACGTATAACGGAAACATGGGTGAATCAATAAACGCGTCGCACACTTATATGAGAGGAAACTCAAACGCACATGCTGTTGCGTCCAACGCAGCGCAAAATCTTGATCAACTGGAAAGGTTCGGCATCAGGCATGTGATCGCGCTATACTCTGCTGACTCACGCAATCCGGCATTGAGATTTCCATTCGCTTTGACCTCTGAACCCGGAAGGAATCCTGGTAGCACAAACTTGCGTCAGGAACATAAGTCCAGCTCTAGAAAAGGGTAGCGGCGTACCGAAGAGGCCTAATCTGTACTGTATGACGACCACTACAATTTCATTGTGCGATTCGCGCACAAGATCACCACCTGGATTCGACGATGCACCACCCATGATGTACCTACAAGAAGAAATGTTCTGTGAGCAGAGAGGCACGAGGGCATGCGATTGACCAAATATTGTAAGCTCACCCTCCTCCATGAATCCAGAAAAGCTAGAAAAGGGTAATTTCTCGTTTGAAACCAACGCGTGTATGATTCACAAGCGTCGACGTGACTCACAGTAGGCAAAGGTTTGGTGGGTACAGTATCTCCAGGGAAATAAACACTTAGGTATGGGCTTGGATAAGTATTTGTCAATCGAGAAGAATCTATGGTCACCTACTTCAAAAACAAACAATCTTCAGTAGGAGCTCCAGGTGATGACGCGCGTTTTTCCAGTGGATTCGTAAGTGATGCTCCGGTTGGCGCTTGAAAACACGGATTCGGCTGTGTGGTCGCTTGCTGGACAATGCTATCGTTATTTGCAGGAGTTTGAGGAGCACGCCAACGTAAGTTGCCTACAGGGGAGTCAAGCGTCGATGAGGCTAAAGAGAGTTAGTTAAACAGGTAATTACTGACCAGTCGGAGGCGCTGCGTATCGAATTCCCAGATAACTAGTAAGATTATTGGTCTCGTCAAAGACACCTTGATATTTGGCATATCCTAGATCGATAATCGGTACTTCGCTAGCTTGACGGGGATGTGTTGGGGTAGAGAGAGACAATGTTGTCGCGTAGCATAGTATCGAGAGCAGTGTGCCAATAATTGGCAATTTTCCCATTCCTAGTTTCATCATCTTGAGGGAGAGGAAGGCCGATCTGAGTCTCGGGTCTCCCTTTTATACGAGGAAGAGCGCAGGCAGGTGCTCCACATCAGAGATGTCTTAGAGTGCTTCTCATCTTTGTGTGAGGGTTTGCTGTGTTCGGTTCACGTACGGAGAACAGGTTGGTGATTCAATCTGGCAATGAGCTCCCCGCATGACAGGTGAATTGATGGTTTGACCTCAGATGGGCTGACATAACACGTCATGAGCTAAATGCTACTCTGTTTAACGAGTCTGCACGTTGCAAGAGTACATGACAGAGCTCGAAAATATTCTCAAATTAACATATAATGCCATGAGGACCAGGGCGCACGGGGTCTTTCACGGGAACGTGCCTGGCAGAGAAAGGGAAGCAAATCCATGAATTTGCGACGAAACGGCCCGTTACGAGGATAGGAGATATCTGGCCCGCGCCGAGGCAACATCTATATAGGTGATCGTGCTGCTCACACTAGGTGGAAACTAAGACTGCCCTTCCGCGAGGCATGCGTCAAAGCACGTAAAGTGAACCATGATTGCGTGGGATGAAAGCCATCCTAGCACAAGAACAGAGGTAGAATACCTATGAAGCAGATGCGAAACGCGCAGCATTCGACAGAGACATCTATGAACATATCGCGGCTCGCAGTGAGGCAAACATTGTAGCAAATAAGACTTTCACTCACTCCCTTAAATGATCCATTCACATCCTTATCCGGTATAGTCACAAAGCTGCTGCTCAAAGATAGAGCAGCAGTCATACAACTCTCCTTTCACAACGAGTTTCAACATGAATTCCTTCGCAGTTAAGATCACAGTAAGGCATTGAACACTTGCGGCATTTGTATTGACCCCAGTAACCACATACGGAGCATATCATCCGAGGAGGGTAATTTGAAGGAGGTGATACGGCTGTGAGGTATGACGGAATAGAGGGCGGGAGGGAGGCGATACCCTGATTTACAGATTAAGGTTGCTTTTGTTCAATCTATGTCAAAACTTACAGATTCTTCAATCAGCGTAGCTAAGTTTTTTCTATAAAGCAACGCAGTCCGGACATTCATGGTGGATTTCTTCTTTGTTGCTGCAGGCGAAGTGCCAGATAAATTGAGGTTTCGTTTGTCGGAGATCAGAGTCTGCCTTGCTCGACCTTTGGCGGTGTATTTGTTTCCTTGTGTAGTCTCATCATCATCTTCACCGACGGTAAGAGATGCTGATTCATTGTGATTAGATCTCTTTGAAAGTGATCAGATTGATATGCAAGGGGTTTGAAGTTGTATTGGTACAGACTTCGAGTTCATCGAGATGATTCTTGGTCCGTTTGGCCAAAAGTTCTGGGGCCAAAGTGCCAGAGTTATTGACCTGCCTAGATACTGTGAAAGAAGCGGTCAATGGTTTTCATGATACACGTGTTCATTGAGACGCACAGTGTTCTCTCGTTTTCTTGGGAGGCATTTCAGTTTTCAAGACGCGTAGATCTATAAGCGCCCAAAATCCGGGCGCGCTTAGAGTCACAGACAGAGGCGCCCATCCTGGTGGCTGGCACTGGCGTCCAGTCCACTCAACTACTTGCACGTTGGGTGCGTTCCGGATATTCGTCAGCTTCTAAATATGATGATGAACTGCTGATGATAGTTAGCTGTATTATAAAGATAGTTGAGGTATTTTTGTGAAACGACAAAAATCCTGGATCACTTCTGACTACTTTGTCTACTACAACGGGGGCGCGGTGACTGTCTGATTGTCTGCCTTTGTCATGGTAGTACTCCCATCCAATGAAGAAAAATTAGAATACCCCAAATACTCCCCATTCGCATTCATTGCCGCAACTTGGAAAAACACGTAGCCTTCATCATAATCTCCAGTATAAGTCAGCGTAGTTTCGAAGTCCACCTTACTAACGGCGTTGAGATAAACTGGTGCTAAAGGTGACCAAGCTGTAGAGCCAAAGAGTTTCCAGGCCATAACCTCGGTCGCGCCGTTCCACCACGCGTACACCGTGACATTGGTCGATGTTGAAGTGTTGGAAATTTGCATAGAGGGCGGAGTGGTGGGCCGGCCAACCCAGTTGTGCAGAAAGACACGGTAGGCAGAGACGCTGTCTGCTTCAGAAGCAAATTGAGCAGACCACTTGATGTTACCATGCCTGTCGTGCTGAGAAAAGGAGGGGATGGAGCCCCAGCTAAATATTTTTATGAATGACTGCTCCATTTAGCAGAAAGAGAACTGACCCGATAATTGATTCACCATTTTCAAGGAATTGGACGGATCCCTGAGAAGTTGTAACTGTACGATTAAATGGGCTACGTGCATTTATAAGAGAAACCTCTCGATCGCTGCAGTCGAAATTTAGTAGAAGACCCTGTGAGTAGGGAAAATCTTGTTCCCATTGGGAAGCTCCATTGTTGAAAACTCTGTTGTGAAAGACGGATGAGTCTCTTTGCAGGAACTGAGGATAGGGTCAAGACTTACGAAAGAGTAGAAGAGTCATGTATTCTTGCATGATGCTGCCAGGTGAAATTTGCACCTTCTGAAAAATTGAAATTTGACTTCTTTCCACCCATTTGCCATATAATATCACCGATCGAGTCGAGAAGGTACAGAGCATGGCAGCTATTCGATTCAGAACAAGAACATCATTTCCTCATAAACGATGATAGAGCAATTTAGCCACATACTGTCGAGACGAAACTAGATAATTTCCATCGTCTTGTTTTTGAACGGAGTTTATATGCTAGCTCGAGAAAAGGTTAGAAATGAAAGGAATATGACTGCATATACGTACAAAGTAATCCCAGGGATCGTCGGCAGTCCCATTTCCAGTCTGCCCAATCGCTGCATAGCACTCGTCAGGATCAACCTGCCCCAATGGTTGCCAAGTAAATAGGACTTCGCCTAGAATATGGTTGAGTATAGAAATAGTAAATTACTGACAGAAAATACCTGTGGCAATATCGACTTCCTGAAAAGCGCTATTGTAGACATAACCATCTTCGGGTCCGCCGTAAGCACTGAGATTGGCTGCTTGAGATGGATAAGCAGTCATGATCGCAGTGTTGCTGGGTGTCACTTGGAGCTTCGAAAAAAGGAGAATGAGGTGAGCATTTTTGCCACTGCAATTGGACAAAAGAGACTGCTATCACTTCATGTATATCAGCTCCGACTCCTAAGTTCACCGTTGTGCTGGTAGGAGAAGGCGTCAAATTCGATGGGAACATGGAATTTCAGGAGAGATAGACAAACATACAGGTTAGCAACGACCAAGTACTTATTATCGATGAGAAGGTTGTAGCCGCTTCCGTGCCCTCCGCCTTCTGGATACCCATCCCCAAACCAAACTGCGATATGATCGGTTCCATTGTACTTTTGCAGTCCCCGCAGGATTCCCGGAATAGCGCCAACTAAAGTCCCATTGGGGTTCAGAATCATACCGTAAGGTTCTAATGAGACGAGATCTACGTGCAAAAGTCGAAGAATGAATTTCAGTGGTAGCAACATTTAGCCTTCTACCGACACGTACCCAGTGGATAGAAGAAAAAATACCCTTCAGTTTCGCTGTTGGCAGGACAGTCGGCTGGCGGAAGAGCGAAATTGAGCTGCACAGGGCTGAATGGGGCGGCATTATAAGTTTGGTGAGGAGATATCCCCAGTGCCCCTGATTCATAGTCTTTATTGTCGCAGTAAGCTACAGAGGCCAGAGTTTCCTTGAAAAAAGCGACCGATAGGAAAGCCGATCCAAGAATGGAGACTAGCATGGTGAGCTGTGCTGTAGAAGAAATTGAAGGGAGAATGCCTTTCCTTCCTCAAGATGCATTTTATATGATGTAGTGGCGAGAATAGCTCCAGGGCATCCGATTAGTGGCAAACTAGTGGCTCAACATTAGTTAGCTATACCCTATGGGCCGGTGGATGTTAGGAAATCTGCAGATATAGGCCTGATCTCATGGCGACCACAGGCGGGTGTCGTTTGGTCGTCATATGTTCAGGCCTATATCCCGAAATCTGTCAGCACTTATTGAGGACTTAGCACTTCTTCAGACTAATCAAGTTAGGATGTCCATTGCATGCAGAGGAGGATTGACATCCTCACTAAGCAGAATGGCAGATTAGCAAGATGTCCCTACTAATTTTTTTTGCCACAACTGCATGAAGATTTATTCAACTAAGTACTAAGAGCGACTTGTTAAGTTGCAATTATATACAAGTTAGATAAAGTTTCTCAGTGAAATATGCAGGTGAACTGCCTGTAGAATGAATGAAAATTTTGAGAAACGGAATGGATTATTATTAATGGACTGCTGATAGCAGTTAGCAGTGTTATGAAGATAGCTGAGGTATTTTTGTGAAATGACAGGGATCCTGGATCACTTCTGATTACTTTGTCTACTACAATGGGGGCGCGGTGACCGTCTGATTGTCCGCCTTTGTCATGGTAGTACTCCCATCCAATGAAGAAAAATTAGAATACCCCAAATACTCCCCATTCGCATTCATTGCCGCAACTTGGAAAAACGCGAATCCTTCATCATGATCTCCAGTATAGGTCAGCGTAGTTTCGAAGTCCACCTTACTAACGGCGTTGAGATAAACCGGTAACAAAGGTGACAAAGCTGTAGAGCCAAAGAGTTTCCAGGCTGTAATCTCGGTCGCGCCGTTCCACCACGCGTACACCGTGACGTTAGTCAACGTTGAGGTGTTGGAAATTTGCATAGATGGCGGAGTGGTGGGCCGGCCAACCCAGTTGTGCAGAAAGACACGGTAGGAAGAAATGATGTCTGCTTCAGAGGCGAATTGAGCAGACCACTTGATGTTACCGTCCCTGTCGTGCTGAGAAAAGGAGGGGATGGAGCCCCAGCTGAATACATACATGAATAACCGCTCCATTAAGTAAAACAGAGAACTGACCCGATAATTGATTCACCATTTTCAAGGAGTTGAACGGATCCCTGAGAAGTGGTCACTGTGCGATTAAACGGGCTACGTGCGTTTATAAGCGAAACCTCTCGATTGCTGGAGTCAAAATTGAGTAGAAGTCCCTGTGAGTAGGGAAAGTCTTGTTCCGATTGGAAAGCACCATTGTTGAAAACTCTGTTGTGAAAGACGGATGAGTCTTTTTGTGAGGACTGAGAATAGGGCGAAGACTTACGAAAGAGTAGAAGAGTCATGTATTCTTGCATGATGCTGCCAGGTGAAATTTGCACCTTCTGAAAAATTGAAATTCGACTTCTCTCCGCCCATTCGCCATATAATATCACCAGTCGAGTCGAGAAGGTACAGAGCATGGCAGCTATTCGATCCAGAACAAGAACATCGTTTCCTCATAGACAAGGATAGAGCAATTTAGCCACATACTGTCGAGACGAAACTAGATAATTTCCATCGTCTTGTTTTTGAACGGAGTTTATATGCTAGTTCGAGAATAGATTAGAATTTGAAGAAATATGACCGCATATACGAACAAAGTAGTCCCAAGGATCATCGAATGTCCCATTTCCAGCCTGCCCAATCGCTGCATAGCACTCGCTGGGATCAACTTGTCCCAATGGCTGCCAAGTAACCAGCGCTTTGCCTAGAATACCACTGAGTAGAGAAATAATAAGTAACTGACCGAAAATACCTGTGGCAATATCGACTTCCTGAAAAGCGCTATTGTAGATATAGCCATCCTCGGGTCCCCCATAAGCACTTAGATTTGCTGCTTGAGATGGATAAGCAGTCATGATCGCAGTGTTGCTGGGCGTCACTTGGAGCTTCGAGAAACGGAATGAGGTAAGGATTTATGCCACTGCAATCGGCCAGAATGGACTGCTATCACCTCGTGTATATCAGCTCCAACTCCTAAGTTCACTGTTGTACTGGTAGGTGAAAGCGTCAAACTCGAAGATCACCTGAGATTTCAGGAAATGTAGACAAACGTACAAATTAGCAACGACCGAGTACGTATTATCGATGAGAAGGTTGTAGCCATCTCCGTGCCCTCCAGCATTTGGAGACCCAACTCCTAACCAAACTGCAATATGGTCCGTTCCATTGTACTTTTGCAGTCCCCGCAAGAAGCCCGGGATAGCGCCAACCAAAGTCCCATTGGGGTTCAAAATCATACCGTAAAGTTCTAATGAAACGAGATCTGTGTGCAAAAATCGAAGAATGAATTTCAGTGGTAGCAACATTTATAGCCTTCTACTGACACGTACCCAATGGGTAGAAGAAAAAATACCCTTCAGTTTCGCTGTTGGCAGGACAGTCGGCTGGCGGAAGAGCGAAATTGAGTTGCACAGGGCTGAATGGGGCGGCATTATAAGTTTGGTGAGGAGATATCCCCAGTGCCCCTGATTCATAGTCTTTATTGTTGCAGTAAGCCACGGAGGCCAGAGTTCCCTTGAAAAGAGCGACTGATAGGAAGACTGATTCTAGGATTGAAACTAGCATGGTGAGCTGTGGTGTTTCAGAAATTGAAGTAGTGGATGGAACACTTTTACTTTCGCAAGACGCATTTTATATCATCTAGCGGCGAAGGATAACTCTCCATCAGATTAGTGGCTCAACGTTGATTAATGTTGATTAGCCATTCAGCCGGTGGACATGGGCTAATTTCCCAGCGCTTCAATTATTTAGGTTAGGCGCTTCTTGGGACGGCTAATCAAATTAGTGTTCATCGCTGAGAGCCTGGAGGATTGACTTCTTAATTTGAAGAAAATCGTGTATGCAGAGATATTTTTGAACAGATGATCTAAAGAATACTCACTAGTATTATGTGACTTCAGTGTCGACCGACAGCGTGAACTTCAATGGCTCAATAATAGCAAAAGCTAAGGCACAAACGAGCTGTTCTTCAATTTACTTACGGTACTGGAGAAGAAATTATCTGCGAGGAAGATTCCAAATAACATTGATTGAAAACGATATACTACGTCCTATGGTACAATGTTATTTGATGAATCTAGCACAACACACTAACAGTCCGACCTATGATAGTCCTAATTCAGCGCAGTAACCAACTCGTATCGTTTGCAAATTCTAATCCACCTCTTAATCGAGATCGTAGCCGTACTCGCGACCAAAGTGGGGACGGTGCTCGTGCTCGAATTCAGGAGGAGGAGGGAAATGACCATGTCCGTGGCTGCCATAAGGACGGTCTTCCATTTCGCCTGGACCGCCAAAGCCGTGGTGGGGACGGTATCCGTGTGCAAATTCAGGAGGAGGTGGGAAGTGGCCGCCGTGTCCCATAGCTCCTGGACCACCGTGGCCGGATCCGAATTCAGAAGGAGGAGGCGGGGGAGGGAAGTGGCTGCCATGCTCCATCTCTCCTGGACCACCGTAGCCGTGGTGAGGACGGTGTTCAAATTCCATACCGCCGTGAGGAGGGTGCTCAAAGCCGTGAGGTTCACCAAGCTCCATATCATCTCCAGGGAAAGCGCGACGGTGGGGTGGAGGCGCTGGGGCTCCCTGTTGACCAAGGTGGTGGTGTTCATCGTGGTGAGTACCAGCACCTGGAGCTTGACCAGGAGGAGGAGGCGGTCCACGACGGTGAGGCGGGGGTGCCGGAGCTCCCTGTTGGCCTGGGTGGTGGTGTTCATCATGGTGAGCACCAGCACCTGGAGCTTGACCAGGAGGAGGAGGCGGTCCACGACGGTGAGGCGGGGGTGCTGGAGCACCCTGCTGACCGGGGTGATGGTGCTCATCGTGGTGAGCACCAGCACCTGGGGCTTGACCAGGAGGGGGAGGTGGTCCACGACGGTGGGGTGGAGGTGCTGGAGCTCCTTGTTGACCAGGATGGTGGTGTTCGTCGTGGTGAGGAGCGCCTGGAGCTTGGCCAGGAGGGGGAGGACCCCGGCGGTGAGCCTTACGTCCTGGACCTCCGGGCTTAGGAGGAGGAGGTCCACGGCGTTGAGGTTTGCCACCGGGAGGAGGAGGCTGAGAAGTTCCTCCCTGGTGGTGTTCTTCGCCAGGGCCTAAAAAAACACCAATAAGAATATGAAAATTAGTATCGAGCACTATGAGCCATACCTTGGTTAGGTCCGCCATGTCCTTTTCCCTCTGGTCCGTGGCCGTGGGGATCATGTTGGCCAGGTGGGGGTCCTTGATGACCCTGCTGTCCTGGTGGACCTAGAAATAATGAGACAACCAGAACAAGCCAAAGACGACCAAACATACCGTGAGCTTGGGGTGGGGCACCACCCTGATGTTGAGGAGGAGGTGCTTTACCACCTGGACCTACAAAAAAGATAGTTGGTCAGAGATGAGAATCAGAATAAGAAAGAAGAAAACATACCGTTGCGGCGGCTCATACCGTGAGGAGGTGCACCGGCACCCCCAGGACCACCGTGACCTTGACCTTCCGGTCCTCCTGAGCCCCCGTGCTGTCCTTGAGGCGGCGGCGGCGGCATTTCTCCTTGCTTACCCGGTCCGCCATGACCATGACCCTCTGGTCCAGGGTTAGCGTGCTGGCCTGGGTGAGACATTCCTCCAGGTGCTCCAGGGCCGCCATGACCACCGTGACCACCGCCGGGTGCACCAGGGCCTGCATCAGGTGCACCGTGACCACTGCCGGGTTTACTGGGACCGTCATGCCCTCCTGGAGGAGGCGGCATTCCGCCGTGCTGACTACCAGGACCTCCATGCTGAGACATACCACCCTCGGGACCTCCAGCGTGACCAGGCTGAGGAGGAGGCGGTCCTTGCTGACCGCCGGGACCACTCGTCGAAGGTGGCTCGGGGAAACGACGGCCGAGAGCGGTAGCAGTAGAGGTGGCAGCACCATCACCTGGAGGAACGGGAACGGCGAGAACTGAAGCAGCTCCCACAGTAAGGAGCGCTGCAACAACAGATCGAGAATGAACCATCTTGATTTAGAAAAAGAAAGCCGAATTCAAATGAAATAAAAAAGTTGGATATGAGAAGGCGCACGGCACCGAATAAAGGATGGTAAGAGTGTGAAGAGGTGAGGGGATTGGAAGAGACCAGCTCTGACGAATTAGAAGCAGAGATTGCATCCTACTTTTATACCTCTCCCAACCTTCCACTCGAGATCCTTTCTGCCCAGACACGACGCGAGTGTTGATGCGAAGGTATGCGATTTCCAACTTGAAACTCCAAAGCCGACCCGGGACAACTGATAGACTGCGGGAGGTATTTGATTTCCCTGGTTTTTTGGAGAGGGAACTGCGGACGGAGGGAGAAGGATCTGGCTGCCGAAGTCATAAGTCTTGAACGGTAACGAAGATTTTATTCCTTTTACAAAGCATCTCTTTGAGTACCTCTGTCGACGAAGCATAGGCACAATTATTCGCTCGTCCTGAATAAGATTAAATTCTGACGGTCCTGAAGAGCGCGGAATGTCGAAGGCAGTTTCCGGCGGCGAGGCCTCGGACACGCGTTCCGTCACTGCGTATGGCGGTGATTCGGCCAGCGAACCGCTGCGGGTGTGATCGAACGGGTTAAGATATGTTGTATGAGCGGAGAGGCGTGAGTGGCGTGTTATTAAGAAGCATTGTAATCCAGAAACGTTACGAAAGAGGGCTGATGCGTATATCGTTCACAGACGTGATGGCGCGCGTTTTTCCAGTGGATTGTTAAGTGATGTTCCAGTGGGCGCTTGAAAACACGGATTTCGTTGTGTGTTCGCTTGCTAATAGCATCGTTAGTTGCGGAAGCTTGAGGTACACGCCAACCTAAATCGCCTACAAGGGAGTCGACGAGCGTCATTGAGGTTTAAGGGAGCTAGCTGAACAGGTAAACACTGACCAGTCGGAAGTGCTGCGTATTGGATTCCCAAATAACTAGCAAAAATATTGGCCTCGTCAATGATACGTTGATATTTGGCATGTCATAGATCGAGCCCGGCTTCTTCTTGAAGCTGGGCTACGTTAAACGTCGGTAGCTCACTGCCATGGCGCGATTCAGACTTTGTGGACTTATGAGTAGCATGGGTGATAGAATGAAGTTGTGTTTACGCGTCGTTCGCGTATGGCGTAGCCGGATTGATAGCGGGGGGCAGGCTTAAGTTCGAGCTTGAGATGGAGAGTAGGATATATTGAAAGTTTTCTTCTATGTACTGTACTTGGAACACTTTTGAATAAATTTATGTTTAGCAAATGCGAAGATTCCTTACCTGCTTAATCCGATATCCTTGATATTATTCCTCCTAGCAAATTCTCCCGTTTCATTCTGGTAGGTTCCGCAGGGCTCAAAGTGTCAGAGACGTTTGGATTTGGCGGTTCGAGTGAAAAACAACGGGAAACCTGTGGGAAACCTGTCATGGCACACATCAAGCTCCCGTACGCGTGGGCGCTTGTGCCGTCTTTTACTGCGAAAACCGCTAAACATGCTAGCTACATACCGCTTCCCCATCATGATTTTGGGGACTGCATAATTTCTGAGAGCCTATCGTCCCTACAACTCAAAGAAAAAGACAGCACGCATATAGCGGTATAAAACTTGCAGTAATGAGTCCTCCTTCACGTGAAAGGTATTCCCGCCCAACGATGCAGCGTCAGAATACGCCAAAATTTCTCCATTCGCATCTATCGCAGCCACTCGAAAGGTCTCATAACCCTCTTCTCCATTATATCTCAATGTACTTTCAAAGTCCACTTTGCTAACGGCGTCAAGGAAAGTCGGTGCAGAAGGAGTAGAAGCTGTGAAACCAAAAAGTTTCCAGGCTGAGACTTCAGTCGCGCCATTCCACCACGCGTAAACCGTGATGTTTTTCGACGTCGAAGTGTTGGAAATCTGCATGGACGGTGGGATAGTGGGCCGACCGACCCAGTTGTGTAGAAAGACGCGATAGGCACCAAAATCGTTTTGACTTGGGGAGAATTGAGCAGACCATTTGATCTCCCCGTTTGCGTCGTGCTGAGAAAAATATGATACACTCCCCCAACTGAAAAATTTCAGTACTCAGGCATCATTTACAGCGACTTCTTCAAAAAAACTAACCCAACGATAGATTCTCCATTTTCAAGGAATTGAACAGATCCCCGAGAAGCTGATGGTTTACGGTTAAATGGATTTCGTATATTTTTAATTGAAACTTCTTTGTCAACATTGTTGTAGTCGAATTTGAGGAGGAAACCCTGCGCGAAAGGGAGATCTTCGACCCAGTTTGCCGCCCCGTTGTTGAATAGTCTACATTAACGGTTAATATACGAATGGATGGAGCTTCAAACAACTAACGAGACGGTGCTGTGATTGTGAATCCTCGCGTGATGTTGCCAGCTAAATTCTATTCCTTTAGGAAGGACAAAGTCTGACTTTTTCCCGCCCATCCGCCAAATGATGTCTCCGGATGGGTGGACGAGATATAGTGCATGGCACCTATCAATAATTCAAAACTCTGCTCTTTAGTCCAGTTATCAACGAAAACATACTGCCTGGACGAGATCAAATAATTTCCATCATCTTGTTTTTGAATCGAGTTGATGTGCTATATGGTTTAAAGCCGTCGCTAAGATTAAAAAAGGAATTGGGAAGATGGGTACGCACGAAATAATCCCAAGGATGTTCGCGAATCCCTTTGCCAGCATCTCCGATTGCTGCATAGCATTCGCTGGGATCGACATGCTCCAATGCTCGCCAGGTGAAGAGTACTCTACCTAGGGACGTTAAACTACATAACTTCTTGAATGGCAAGAGAGTACCTGTAGCAATATCGACTTCTTGAACAGCTCCATCGGCGATATAACCATCCTCGGGGCCACCATAAGCACTCAGGTTAGCTGCTCGAGGAGGATATGCAGTCATAATGGCCGTTTGGTTCGACGTGATTTCGAGCTAGTGATGAAGTTAACTTAAGAGGAGTGATTGTCATTATAAATGCCTACTTACCTCGTGAAAATCCGCTCCAACCCCAAGGTTCACCGTCGTACTGGAACTGATCAGTGTCTAGTACATCATTTAAGGAAAGCAGGACATACAAGTTTGCAACGGGAGAATAAGTATGATCGAGGAGAACAATATAGCCTCTTCCATAGGCTTGGTGTCCTGGCTCATACTGGCCGTCCCAGATTGCAATATGATCTGCGCCGTTGTACTTGTGCAATCCCAGAAAGATTCCAGGAATAGCTCCAACTAATGTGCCGTTGGGGTTTAAAATGATGATATGGTCCTGCATCATTACTACGCCTATACTCGGCAAATCAACGGACAGGCCAGTTGCCAGCAGTTGAGCTGCGTGTTACACGTACCGCTTGGGGTAAAAAAGAAATAACCACTCACATCATTGTTCGCTGGACATTCTGTGGGCGGAAGAGCGTAATTAAGTTGAATGGGATGGAATGGAGCAGCTTGGTATGTTTGGTAAGGCGAGGTACCCAAAGCTCCCGATTCGTAGTCAGCATTTTCACAAAAGGCGACGGAAGCAAGGCATTTTCCGGAGAAGGCGACTAAGAGGAGAAGAGGGCCGAGCAGAAAGACGAACATGGTAATAAGCTACAGCAAAGATGGCGCGGGATGCCCGCTGGGTAGTGGCAAGGGCTTTGACGACATACCAGTATTGTTGTCAGTGCCAGTGTCAGTATTTGGCTTTACATAAAGTTAAGTAGAATTCGTACGTATCTCAAATCTTATCTTATCTGGGGCACGTAATGGCTTTCTATGCATGATCGCGTTCCCTCGGTGTTCGAACTTCAACTTACGATGATAGCAATGGACGAGGGAGTCCGGACCTCACTGATACCTTCTGGCAAAAAATTTCAACTTTCTTTCAACATCGACAAAGAAGCCAAACGCGCCGGCTCAAAGTTTTGTTCTGCCTCTCTCCTCGGAAACAGAGGATCATGCAAAATCAGCTACTGGCTACCTCCTATGCTATATATGTGCGCTACAGCTGCATGCAAGCGGGACATGCTAGCAGCTACATCCATCCCATTGAATGCTGAACCTGACAAGGTATTAATCAATCAAAGAATCATAAGACGACATGCGACAGAATTTTCAGTATCGAGTGCCCATAACCGTCTGGCTATCCGCCTTCACATCAATCTCACCATCCAACGATACAAGGTCGGAATATGCCAAAATCTCTCCGTTCGCATCTATCGCAGCCACCCGAAACATCTCATAGTCCTCTTCCCCAGCATATCTCAACGTACTTTCAAAATCCACTTTACTGACGACATCGAGAAAAGTCAGTGCCAAAGGATTTGAAATTGCAGAACCAAAAAGTTGCCAGGCTGAAACTTCAGTCGCGCCGTTCCACCATGCATAAACCGTGACATTGTTCGACGTCGAAGTGTTGGAAATCTGCATAGATGGCAGAGTAGAGGGCCGACCGACCCAGTCGTGTAGAAACACGCGGTAGGCACCGTTATCATTCTGACTTGGGGCGAATTGAGCGGACCATTTAATCTCCCCATTTGCGTCGTGCTGAGAAAAGTATGGCGAAGTGCCCCAACTGAAAGTTTGAATACTTAGGCGTTAGGTGCCATTCACAGCAATACCCTCGAAAAAGACTGACCCAACAATAGATTCTCCATTTTCGAGGAGTTGAATAGATCCCCTAGCGGCTGCAGGCTTTCGATTAAATGGACTTTGTATATTTATAATCGAAATCTCTCTGTCAACATTGCTGTAGTCAAATTTGAGGAGGAATGCCTGCGGGAAAGGAAGGTCTTTGACAAAGTGTGTAGCTCCATTGTTGAACAATCTGTATCAGGAGTTAATATTTGAATGGATGGAGCTTCAAACAACTAACGAGAGGATGCTTCGGTTATAGATCCTCGCGTGGTGTTGCCAGCTAAATTCTATTCCTTTAGGGAGGACAAAATCCGACATTTTCCCGCCCATCCGCCAAATAATGTCTCCGGATGGGTGGATGAGATAGAGTACATGGCAGCTATCAACAATTCAAATCTCTGCTTTATTTCTTAGTCCTTGAAAGAGTGTAAAGAACATACTGCCTGGATGAGACCAAATAATTTCCATCGTCTTGTTTTTGAATCGAGTTGATGTGCTGTGTGGCATAAAGCTGTAAGAGTAGAAGGGAATTGGGAAGACGGGTACGTACGAAGTAATCCCAAGGATATTCTCGAGTCCCTTTGCCAGTAGCATCTCCCATTGCCGCATAACACTCGCCGGGATCGACATGTTCCGATGCTCTCCAGGTGAACAGTGCTCTACCTAGGAATGTTGGATGTCTGTACACGACTCTGAATGAAAAGAGGTACCTGTAGTAATATCAACTTCTTGAACAACGCCGTCGGCGATATAACCATTCTCGGGGCCACCATAAGCACTCAGGTTAGCTGCTTGAGGAGGATATGCCACCATGATGGCTGTTTTATTCGACGTAATTTCGAGCTCATGATGAAGGACTTGAACTAGAAACAGTGATTCTCATTACAAAGAACGCTTACCTCGTGATGATCTGCGCCAACCCCAAGGTTTACTGTCGTCCTGGAGTTGATCAATGTCTACACCATTCATGTAAAGAAGGTCATACAAGTTTGCGACAGGAGAATAAGTATTATCCAGAAGAACGATATAACCTCTTCCATAGGCTCTGCGTCCTGGCTCATACTGGCCTTTCCAAACCGCAACATGATCTACGCCGTTGTACTTGTGTAGTCCCATAAAGGTCCCAGGAATAGCTCCAACCAATGTACCATTGGGGTTTAGAATTAAGACGTGGTCTTGCATGATAACGACGCCTCCAGAAGTCAGCTCAACAGACAGGCCAGTTACCATCGATCAATGAGAATTCACACATACCGGCTGGGGTAAGAAAGAAATAACCTTGCACATCGTTGTTTGCCGGACAGTTTGTTGGCGGAAGAGCATAATTAAGTTGAATGGGGTGGAATGGAGCAGCTTGATATGTTTGGTAAGGGGATATACCCAATGCTCCAGATTCATAATCAGCATTTTCACAAAAGGCGACGGAAGCAAGAGATTTCTGGGAGAAAGCAACTACTGAGAGGAGAATAGAGCCGAGTAGAAAGGCGAACATGGTAAGCTACGGTAAGCGTAGAGCCCACCTTTATATTGTTGGCCAAAGGGGAGGCCTGCGTGATTCCTGTCAGTGTCAGTATTTTGCTTTACATCCAACATATCTTCAAGTGAATGTACTTTCAAAATCCACTTTACTAACGACATCAAGAAAGGTCCGTGCCAAAGGAGTTGACTGTAGAACCAAAAAGTTGCCAGGCTGATTGCAGGCTGAAACTTTCGCGCCGTTCCACCACGCGATATTGTTCAAAGTCGAAGTGTTGGAAATCTGCATACATATTGGTGTTCATGTATTCGTTACTAACATGTACGTTTTGCATACATATACAATGAAGTAGAAAGTAGTAGTACTTATAATCTGGTCGCGCGACATACATGGTAACATTGAATTGCAACTTAGCGATCAGACCTGAACAAAATGTCAATAAGTAGCGGAATACCAGATTCATAAGCTTACCCTTTGAAATCCAGATGCAGATGGTAGATTCCAATGACCTTCACAGGAAGGTCCTTCTTGGATGGCAATGGACCAGGGACAAAGACCTTGTCAGTGTTCAGCCGGGGAAGTACGGTTTCAGGATATTGAGCAAGATCAGCATATTGAAGAGAGTCGGGTACTGCTGCAAGAAATGGTATTGTAACTGATTTAGTAGCGGAAGGAGAAACGTAAACGCATTCAATGGTAGTGAAACCCTGGGCAGCAAGCCACTCGAGCCCTTTTAGGCTGACACCATGTAGGCACGACATTGATGATTGAAATATGATTACATGGGTTGCTGTTACAACCAACATAGAGTCAAAAGTCAGGAATATACGACTGGACGGTCGGTAATAGTGACCCAGTTTGAATTCGGGGGGATTTTTTGCTTCAAAGACATACACATAGCATTTCTTCATAGAAAAAGGATAGCATTCAGCGGGGGTGCTTTTACTGACCCAGTATCGTTTCGCCCGGCCCGGAATGCGTGCTCTCTTGGATGGGTGAAACATAAAGCAGTTCAAGACTACGTCCCGGCAAAGGAAATCATGATAGTTTAGGTCATAAAAGTATGATGCCAATGTCGCGTCCTCAATGCCATCGCCGGCTGCAAGGTAGTTGAATAAATTGACTCGGTTCACCTTGAACTTTGAACGAATTGCTTCCACAATGATATCCAGAACCATTTCCGTGGGAGGTCGAATCTCATACTGAGACCTATCCTCATTGTTCCAAGGGAATACTGACATGAACTGGTGTCGAATAGATTCGCCGACCATCGGTTCCGCTGCACTGCTCAAAGGGTTAAAGAGGTCGACCGAGTTGACGTGAGTAAAGACATCCAGGCCCAGTCGCTTTGCGGTATTTTCCAAGTGCAATATGCGACCATCTAGCGAAGGAGCATATCTATAAGCGTCTCGGGCTGAGCCCCCGAGGATGTTGTGGAACTTAACCAAGTGCTCTGCTTTGACCTCCGAAAACGTTTCCTCTTGCAGCTGAAGTCTACAAAGTTGAATTGATATAGATGTTTTGCGCCTGGACCCAAGTTCGAACATACCCAGCAATCAGTTCCTCGGCTGACCATTCCCGCATGACATAATAAAAAACCATTTTCGGCACTTTGGTAGTCCAACTGACTCGTTCCTTTCTTGGTGCAGCTGCCTGGATGATGAAGCGCCCAGCCAAGTACACCGAGGATGGAACGTCCCAAAGATCCTGGCTGGAATCAACAAGACACCACACAGTTTGGTCGAGGATATTCCGAAGACGTCGATCTGAACATTGAGCAAAGGGTGCAGTATACATTTGACCATCTTGCCAAAGGAGAACTTCGTCCCTGCGATGAACGAACAGAGTAGGAAGGTTGAGTGCGATTCTGGTGGTCCATATATAGTATAAAAAATATGATTTGCCTATCATAGGGGTAAGAACTAACGATGAAAGAGATTAAAAGAAAGAGTCACCGATCCCAGGATGCCCTGTAACAGCAAGTCCGGCTTGTATGCAGGTGCGCAAATGACCCTTAAATGGATTCGGGTACTCAGTTTCATCTTTGCAGAGGTTATCAGTGGGGGTGAAAGATATCGGTAAAATCGATTCGGTACTACTGAGTGTAAGGGTCAGTTGTAGTAATCAATGGGATCCAAACTAGATATATGCCTGATCAAACACTCGATCCATTGAAGAATCGCAGTCAGGCCGTCGTGAAACTCTTGACGAATCATTATTGGCATTGATCCACCAGATGTGAATGTCCATATCTTCTTGGGTAGTTGGAGTCCATCGTACGAAGAGGTGACTTCGACCTGCTGAAACCCTGGGAGTTTGTAGGCGATAGGTTTGAAGATCTGATCAGAATCAGTCATGATCATGGTCATGGAAAGGCATGGACCGACTCATGGTCTCAGAATTCGTTTCATTCGAAAATCTTATCTTATCCCAAGCACGTGATGGTTATCTACTCGTCACCAGCGACCGCGTCCATCGACTAGCCTCCTTCACCATCGATGCCGCCCAAAGCCAGCTCCGCCGCTAGCAAGGCTAAATATTCTTCTCCAGGCAAAGCATTTCGCGGAAAAGGCAAAAAGACCTCAGATACGCTGCCCTCAGCTGAGCGCGTAAAGCGTCTTTACAGTTCTCTCGTCGCCCAAATTGACGGAGGTCATTGGAAGGGCGCAGAAAAGACCTGCGATAAAAGTATAGTTTTGTCCATTACATCCTGCGGCATTGATGTTCATTCTATTCATTCTCGCAGTCCTTCGTATTGACCCAAATGATAGCGACGCCCGACAAACAAAACTTTTCATTCTCTTGCAGCGAGAAGATTATGTCAAGGCTCTAGAGCTTACAGATGACGCTTCATCTACACTTAGTGACTCTGAAGCAGTTTCGGTACAAGATAAGCTCTTTGAGAAGGCGTATACGCTGTATCGGATGAAGCAGGAATCGGAGGCACAGCGGGTGTTGGAGCAGATCAAGGAATCTGCTCGTGGTGTGGAGGAGGAAAGGGGAGTTTTGCATTTGGAGGCTCAGTTGGTGGGTCTTAGAGTCCAGATTGTCCGCTCAATAAGGACTCACTTTGCGATCCCTAGAACTACCGACAAGGTAACTATCAACAAGCCTACGACCTCTACCAACAACTCTTCGACACCTCAGACCCGTCTTCGGAAGAGAGCCATGATGTCCAGAACAATCTTTACGCCTCACAGACATACCTTGATTTTATCAATTCGGGGTATCTTCAAGCTATCGATGTCGCTCGAACCGCAGATTCTAGTACAGTAAATACGTTGAGGGATATCGAAAATCTTCCGCCGCCTACGATTGCTTCGACTTCAGCTGTTACTGTTTCTTTATCAACTGCGAAAGGTGCCCCGACAGGTACAGTTGAGGAGAAGAAGAAAGTCCGCATGAGGAGGGTGCCAAAGGGTGTTGTACCGGGGGTTACTCCTCCTCCGGACCCCGAACGTTGGATCAAAAAGGTGACCTGCTTTCGCTATGACGGTTGGCCGTATAACCAATCAACTGATTATCCATGTTCTTCATCTTCAGAGCCAACGAAGTACCCAACCGACATATGGAAGGAAAGGCGGTAGGGGGAGAGCTACAGGTGCGACGCAGGGATTCACCACTGAAGCACCGGCGCCAGCTACGGCTGGGGGTGGATCAGGCGGAGGAGGGAAGGGTAAGAAGAAGAAGTAGATATATCCCCAGAGTCGTAGAACGGAACATCACTCTTCTCTTCTACTTCCACTGATACCGGGTATGATACGGAGTACATCATTTCTGCTGTCTCAATGAAGCTTCGACCAAAACTAGATTCTCGTGGATTTCGCCGTAAGTACTAGGTAGGGCAGTTCCGGGTACGTTGAACTCTTTTGGTTCTGACATCCCGATGAAAAGGCTTCGGAGGCCCCGTCGGGAGGCAGATTTCAGTGGGTGCCTGTCGACAGTGCCATGCATAACATGAGAGATGAATGTTTGTAATACTGTAAATGCTAGTGATACGATATGTAATCCAATGAATTGCTGTCAATTCTAGCTGGAGTGAAGGCTGGAGTGAAGGCCCGTCGGAGATTGGCGCTCGAGCACGCCATGGAGCATTTATAGTATCGCAAGATGCCTGACTCGGATATTTTCTCTGCGTTGTTACTCTTCTCTTCTTGTTTGCAACCTTGCCGGACTCAAGGACGCGTTTGTCCTTGACCTTTTAGTACTGACACAAAATGTCCCCTACAATCGATACAAAAACCGCTGTACAGCATGATTTACCAACTCCAGATCCAGAGTCTCCGTTGAGGCCTCGTCAGCCATACAGGCTGTCGACGCTCTGTGTCACCGTAGAAAATCCATCGATGAAGGACCAGTATGGGAGCAGCTCCGTTCCAATCTATCAGAGCGCTACTTTTAAAGGCGTTGGAAACGAATATGATTATTCTAGAAGTGGTAATCCAACGCGCAGCCATTTGGGTCGGTAGCTTTGCTTGTTTCAAGTTTTCCATGTATCCTAAAATGTCCATCGAACAGAACACCATATCGCAAAAATCTCATCGGCTGCTCGCGCCTTTGCTGTTTCTTCGGGAATGGCTGCTCTAGACGTCATTTTGCGTCTGCTGAAACCCGGAGATGAGGTTATTGCTGGCGACGATCTTTACGGCGGAACCAACAGGCTTCTCACCTTCATTCGTACCCATGTTGGTGTGACTGTCCACCATGTAGACACGACCGATCCAAATGCTGTCATTCCCTTCATCCATCCCACAAAAACTGCCATGGTGCTCCTCGAATCTCCGACAAATCCTCTTCTTAAGATTGCAGATTTGGCCCTCATCAGCAAAGAAGTCAAAGAACGCGCACCAAATGCCATCGTCGTTGTCGACAATACCATGATGAGCCCGTATCTTCAGCGCCCACTAGAGCATGGGGCCGACATCGTTTACGACAGTGCTACAAAGTATCTTAGCGGTCATCACGACCTCATGGCCGGTTTGATTACCTGTAACCGAGATGACCTAGCCAAGGTATGCGTGTATTTGTCCTGACTTTTTCTCTCAAGATCTTCTCTTACGTCCTGCCTTTCCATTATTTTTCTGTAGCAAATTGCTTTTACGATCAACTCAGTTGGAAACGCTCTAACTCCAATCGATTGTTTCCTGTTGCTCCGAGGAGTTAAAACAATGGCCGTCCGCATGGACCGTCAACAAACCACAGCCCAGCTTGTAGCGACATATCTACATGGGCTCGGATTCAAGGTCCACTACCCCGGCCTCCCAGACCATCCTGGTCGGGACATTCATCAGCGTATCGCGGACGGCAACGGAGCGGTTCTCAGCTTCGAGACAGGCGATAAAGAAATGAGTGAGAAGATTGTTGGGGGTACCAGACTTTGGGGGATCAGTGTAAGCTTTGGCTGCGTGAATAGCTTGATTAGTATGCCCTGTGTCATGTCGTACGTTCCCCTCATTCTCCTCGACCGTTTCTTATTTGTTGAGGTATCTCCTATTCTAGCCATGCTTCAATCGACCCTGCAACACGGGCAGCTCGGGGACTCCCTGAAGACCTCATTCGTCTATGCGTCGGCATAGAAGATGCATCTGACCTTTTAGATGATCTTGAACATGCCCTTGTGGACGCCGGAGCTATCGCGCTTAGTGCTCAGCAGAACAAATATGTCCGGGTGCAGCCGGGCCACGCTGCTTTGAACAAGGCCGTGGAACAGCTTGCTGTTGGAAGTAGTAGCCAGACGGTAGAACAAGAATGGTTCGTCAGTGCGCCCGGAAAGGTTATCTTATTCGGTGAACATGCCGTTGTTCATGGTGTGGTAAGTATTCGATTCAGCTTTCCCCTCGTATCCTAGTGTTTCTTTATGTTAATCTTACCTCTGTTTTTGACTTGAACCTTTTTTTCTCCCTTTTGTGTTCCAGACCGCTATCGCAGCCGCCGTTGATCTCCGGTGCTATGGTCTAGTCACACCGCGAAACGACGGGAAACTGTCCGTTCGTTTCAACGATATAGATAATTTCTATGCCGAATGGGATATCGAGAGCCTGCCTTGGGACGCATCGGTCGTGCTAGGGCATAATGAAAGACATCCGGAGGACCTGGACCAGCCATTAATCGACGCTCTACACACTGGCCCGCTGAAGGAGCTTGGTGTAGAGAAAGCTCAAGCCCGGAACGCTGCCCTAGCCTTCCTTTACATGTACATAAAGCTATCAAGTGCCCAGAGGTGTGTAGTAGTATAGTTTTTTTTCTCCTTCCCTTTTCTCCGACAGCTAATCATTTTTCATTTCTCCATTCCTCCCTCAGGCCCTCGGTGCACTTTGCAGCGCGTTCTACACTTCCAGTGGGTGCAGGCCTCGGATCTTCAGCTTCCTTTTCCGCCTGCGCTGCTACTACGCTCCTCCTACTCAGCGAGCGAATCGTCATCCCTTCCATACCTGCTCCCATCTCCGCGGACCATCCTCACCTCTCCCACCACGGAAGGTATGCCCTCGAACGTCACAGTGCTGAAGAGGCCAATCGCTGGGCGTTTATCGCCGAGAAGATTTTACATGGGAACCCAAGCGGAGTGGATAATAGCGTTGCGGTATTTGGGGGTGCGTTGACCTATAACAGACCAGGCTTTGGGAAGCCTAGTGGGATGACGAGTATTCAAGGGTTAGTAGTGAAAGAGATTCATTTCGTAAGGTATACTTCCATTTCTGACAAACACCCAAACCTGTTACAGGTTCGGCTCGCTACGGTTCCTTTTGACCAATTCCAAAGTTCCTCGGGATACGAAGAAACTTGTGGCGGGTGTTGGTTTGATGAAGCAGGAGGTTGGTGTTATCCCGCTCTCTCTTTGTTGGGAGTAAGGTCTGATTGCTCTGTCTTTTTAGCAACCGGAGGTCGTTGGTGCCATTCTCGATGCTATCGAGAACATCAGCTCGCAGGCTAAGCGTTCCTTAGCTGACTCGTCAGAGTTTGGACGAGACAATTTACTCCGGGATCTATCGGTGAGTAATGTTCGGTGTTCAAACTCTCTTTTCATTTTTGCCTCATTTTTTCTCTTTACTTAACGTATCTTATACCCCCTCTCAGGCCATGATCAACCAAAACCATAAATACCTTGTATCCCTCGGTGTCTCACATCCCTCATTGGAGAAGATTAGGGAAAAGACCGCAGCTCCGCCTTACAACTTAAGTACGAAACTTACCGGTGCAGGAGGTGGTGGTTGCGCCGTGACGCTGATTCCTGACAGTAAGTACAAAATACTGTCCGTTTTATCTTATGTCCGTTCACCGGTGGTCGTTTCATTTCGGCATCGGTGTCTTTTCTTTCTATTTGTTTGCCATTAGAGTTCCAAATAACTTTGAATTGAAATCCGTTTAACTGACTGTTTTGTGATGCAGATTTCAGCGATTCGGCAATGAAGGATTTGCTCGCAGAGCTCAGCGAGTGTGGTTTCGACCCTTACTTGACTTCAGTCGGAGGAAGTGGGCTGGGTGTTCTATCGCCATACGCCGAACATAGGAATCCCAGCGCCAATTCTGGAGTGGCTAACCAAGGTCAGGTTACGCCTCCCGAGACGCCAGGAGAAGGTGCGGGCAGTCCTGATCTTGACAACTCGTTGCGAGTGTCATTTGAGTTCCAACCCGTATCTGAACTGTCAGAGTGGGCGAGCGATCTAGGCACGTGGCTGTATGTCTGAATGATATGATTTAGATCGTTTGTTCGTTCGTTCCCTGTAAAAATATACAGTGCGTTACGCATCCTTTGCTTGTACTTTTTCATACCCATAGAGTACGGTGAATCCGCTTTCTTGAGAATGAACTCTTCCTTGCTTGTACGTCTCGGATGCTGTAGTCGGACTCGGACCTCAGATCTCAAGATATCCTTCGATCGTTGTATAAGATCTTGGACTTTCAGGGTTCTTAATCCTCGGACGTCACCGCGTCACCGTTGTCCGTAAAGAGTTGAGAAGGTTAATGATTGGCTCTGCTTCCAATCGATCACCCACACTCTTGAGCGTAACCACGCCGGCACATGGATGCAGCAATTAACATGTAACAAATGCCGTCGGTAAATTCCAGTCTAATGTAATACTAGATAAACAACAGTTAGGCATACATACTTTTACAGTCTAGGGTAGGTGATTAAAGGGGATACAGGGATAGATGATACCGGGGGATCGAAGTAGTGGCCAGCCATGGTTTTGTATGGTAAGATAGTAAGTAGGAAGGAAAAAAAAAAAAAAAAAACTTTTACGGTCGTTAAGGAATAAGAAAAACGATGTCGGCAACGGAGCAAATAAGACACTAGCAAAATGACACAATTGGCCAGTGAACATCCTCTTCACTCACTCTCGGAACCAGAATCAGAGTCATTATACGGTAGAATTAGGTCTTCTGGAACCTTTCGAGATAGACAGACGATTCTGGTCTCCTTGACGTTTTCGAATTTTGATCCAAAATAACGTTCAGTTTCAAAACTCCAACTGTGCGATTTAACCGTTGTTAGCGCGTGGAGTGATCAAAAAGAGCAGAAAACTCACTCTAAATTGCCTCGCACCCAGTGGGCCATTGCATCCAGATATCGTACAACACCCGCATCGACCTCGAGTCCGAACGAAGGAATGCGTGTTCGAGCATCCAGAAAGCATTTCATGAGTTGTTCGAAGTAGACTCCGACGTAATCAGCGGCAGCTTGCAAATCAATGCTGTATTCTTTCATGAGAACAGTGACGATGTTATTGCCGTTATGACCCTTTTTCTGTTCCATGTCGTACGAATAGACGTCCTGTCAAAACAAAACGATTGTCAGTGGCAAGCGAATAGTTTCGAAACCCTTTTTATCGTACGTTCGCCCAGCACACCATATCAGCGGCTGCCCAGTATGCATCCATGAACGCGGCATCCTCGAAGACCATTTGAGGTAGGTCAATCCCGAGAACGTACTCGAAGAGTCCGAAACAGAGACGAATGGCGCTGTTTTCGCGTCGAAGATGGGTAAAGGCATCGAGCCCAAGCACCTCTCCTCGTTCGCGAAGCTCTGCCTCCGTCGAAACGCATTCGATATAGTTAATGCAGTGATTCAGAAATCGTCTTCTTGAGTTAGGACCTGCCGACTGCATGTAGCGCTGTCTGAAACTACAGAAAAGAAATTCAGTTAGTGGCGATAGATCAAAGACCGAGATATATAGCGACGACTGTACATACTCTTTTGTAATTTTACACAATTTCGATCCATCGTCGAAACCTTCGTTGAGCATGGTATTGAGATCTGGGGGAAATTTAGACGTGTGAGAAGTTTGGCAGAGACGAGACCCACAGATCTGTCCGGTAGCTCTAGCGTCTCTTCCGTTCTGGTCATCACTAACCTCGTCGACGACGAAGAGGAGGTTGACGAAATCACAACAGGTTCTAAATTGCTCATACCTAAACTCAATAAGCGGGTCAGCCAAATTGTTCGAGAGGCACACGGTAAAGGGGGATTTGTCCTCACCCAGCATACGGATATGTATGCGCTACGAGCAGCTCGTTACATCCTTGCATAAAAAATGTCTTTTTTTGATTTGAAAAGATGTTGTAACTGTTGATCCAATCCGCAGACTCTGCACCAGCCTGCCTATAATGCGGATTTGTGGCTCCGACAAGGGGGCAGACGGCTAACAAGTCGGGAAGGCAAAATTGGGAAGTAATCATGAATATAAGGAGGAGTAGAAGGAGGGAGATGGAAGAAAAAGAAATACAGAGGTAACGAGAATGATCTCTGAGGAGGCCGACATACCCTTTTTATACACACCTAGCAAACTCAGGGTTGCAAGTCCTTTAGGTTCACCTCTAGGAAACGCATCTGCAGGTCTACAGTTCCGAAGATCTAGATATTCTTAGAGTAGATTTAGAAGGCGCATGGCTTCATTTCCGGTTTCATCCAGGGCAACTCGAATTTGATACCGAATGCATCTCGTGTAATTATCCGAAAGAAGCATGAGCTGAACCAAAGATAGATGTCCCTTTGGAGAATGTCAGTTCATCTGAATGGATCTTTGCCAAGCTCGGAAAAGAAAAAAACTGGGTTCAGGTCGCTTGTTTTCACCACGAGAGGAGAAACATTCATAGTTCCCATGAAGTCGGCTGCCGAATTCTGGTCTGAGTTTGGAATTAGGGACTCTGATGATACGATTCGTAAGCGTACTAGGCTGTCTACGGGAAAATAGACGTGATGGTTTCTTTTGCATCGATACGCATCTCCAACATACTTTGATAGTTATTATGTATTGAGCTGCAGTTTGAATCGAAAAATCCACGCGTCCAGGAAGGCTGACCTGTTCCCCGCTCCAGTCGTGTAGTTAAGCAATAGCCAGGCTTATGTGTAGCCGCCTGCCAAACGCTGGAAGAGTATAATCACTACATTCAAAGATGCCGAATCCAAAGGAAATAAAAATTCTAGACTGCGATCCAAGGCCTCATTGATTTTGTAGGCGGGATATAGCGCCGCGGTGTTGGCCAGAAGAGTGGTATTTTTTTTTTTTTTTCAATCAAGTGTAATAAGGTCACGCACGCTCAGAAAAGGAACTTGCATACCCACTTTTTAATATATCAAACTCTTCAGTACACAAGTTAGTATGTATTCAAGAACACACTTACGCGCTGCCATATCTTAGGTAGAGTGAACAAGGAGGTGGTTGCCTGCCACACGCCGCTTTTCATATACATTCACAACGGATGATATGCCGGTCGAGCAGGGCGTTGGTAAGGAGCCCATCTCGATCGTTAAGCCTGTGCAGGGTCACTCAGCGGGTTAATTTTCAGCGACCGCTCAATCGACAACGTGCTGAGGAATACTCCGCACTACAGAATTCGAGATTACGTTTGGGGAAGAAAAAAAAATAACCAGCCGAGCGTGGCCTACAGTGGTTCGTAGGGACGGGCTTATCGAAGAGCGTGGGGGGTTACTTAGGCTTTGGCAGCTGATAGGAGCATTGTGTAGGTACCTGAAGACCGTAGAATGCTTGTTAGTGATTGCGATCGAGCATTAGACTCAGAACTGGGATCAATAAAAAACCTCAATTATTGGTGCAAGTTCGGCGAATCACCCAAATTTATCGATCCATTATGTTTGCACCATGAAAAAAGCGGGAAGATGCAAAGTCAAGACCGCGCTCGATTCTTTTCGAAATTTTGGGACAGGGTAATGGCAATCCCCTCCAATGGCAATTGCAGGAATCAACGTCGATTCTGAATTCTCTTGCCACGAGGAGATCTCAAAATACAAGATCGCTGACAATTAAACGATGGCGATCTGCACTGTGCAGTGCGTAGTGGCGTCAAGCATTCTGCTGATCTCCGGCGACGCGCAAGGGGTCAAAGGACAAAAAAAGAAAATGCAGCACTGTTGGAAATCTAGAAAGTTCCTCCATAGAGAAATCACACCTACGAGATCTTCTCGGAGAAATAAATAAAGTCAAAAAGCCATGAGGGTGCAACGTTTCCCGCGAAGGTATACCACAGAGAGACAAGAAACACTCGGATCCGAGGGCGAGAGCTTGTCTAGATTAGATGTAAAATTACAAGAGTTAGCAGCATATACAGATAATGGGTGAATGATAGACCGAGCAACTTAAACCCTCAGAAACAAATGCGGTAACTAGCGTAACGCCCACTAGTCTCACTTGGCCGTGTAATTTTAACAACCTGCCCTCGGCGTAGTCCATAGTAGCGTGCAACGGGATCGGCCAGTTGAATACGGGGTAATTGCGTTTCTTTGAGTCGACTATAAAATACGGCGTCAGTAAGAATTCTGGAAGGGATAAACTTTAGAACCGTACTATTTTTCTAGCAAAACCTTTTTTTCGGTCGGAGACAGTACTTCATGACGTGGAACCAGTGTATGGTGAGTTATATTCACCAATAGATCAGATTCGGAGAATTCCTCCAGTCGGTACTGCGATGCCATTGCAACAATGACCTGCAATTCATGTAGTGGACCGACCCCGCGCGAGAAGAGCGGGTTTCTCACCTTTCGAGCGGACGGTGTCATGTTTCCGGGGAATACAATGATACCTTGTTGAATGCCCTTTTCTTCGAGAATTGAAAGCATCCTGAACACGATGTCAGAAAATGAGAGTATGAAAGCGCCAAGGACGTACTTTCGCATTGTTTTCACACCAACACTCTTTTCATCGGAAAAAAATACGAATAACTGCTCGTTGGGGTTGGCCATGGAATTTGAGAAGAAGTTAAGCTGATTGCGGCTACAATCGCATGAGCAGCGCGTCAGAGTAAACGATAAGCTTGGACGGACTCAACCGAGCCAGTCTGATTTGAGAATGACTGGCGAAATGTGGCTAAATCCATGTTTATTTCTTCATCGGATACAGAAAAGCCCTAGTGGACAGTCAGAGACGGTGTATTCACGACGAAGTTCACGATTCTGACTCTATCCTTGACGAGTTCATGCATGGTTCTGTTGACCTTCCATAATTTTGCGCTTTCGTCGCCTTCGGACATGGGTGAACAGGACAAGATAATTTTTGGGCGCTTACACACTTGACCAGAACGGTCATGGCCCCCGCTACTAACAACGGAGCTCCAGCTGTCCAATTGTCTTTGAATAATGGATTAATGGTAACTGGATACTCTGGAAATTTCTAATTTGAATCTGACTTCAATGTTAGCTCAAGCTGAAACCTTCGAGGATATTCAAAAGTGCCGTGGATAATCCAGCAGCATCGCCAGGTCGACCTAATACAGGACCACGGCATATTACGGGCATCAGCTTTGACGACAGAGGGGACCAGTTGCTTACAGCGGCAGAAGATGAAACTTTTCGACTGTACAATTGTAAATCTGGCAAGCGAGTTCTCACTTTAACACCTTTCTTCGCGCATTGCTTACAAGGCTTGCAGACATTTGAAAACATTGCAATCAAAAAAATATGGAATTGATTTACCTCGGTTTACACATAAAAGTACTGCTATCATCCATGCCTCGACGAAAGAGGATGACGGAATACGGTACCACTCGTTGCACGACAACAAGTATCTTTCCTACTTCAAGGGACATAAAGGACGCGTAATATCCCTTGAAATGTCTCCAATAGACGACGGGTTCATGTCTGGCTCTCTCGATAAAACTGTCCGACTGTGGGATTTGCGGGTACCAACATGTCGAGGTTTGCTTACCCTCCCTGCACCCCCCGTCATCGCCTATGATGCCTCCGGCCTGGTGTTTGCTGTTGCAGTGAACAATTACTCCAGGATTCTTTTATACGACCAAGCGAATTACGACAAGGCACCTTTCCTCGTTATCACACTGGAAGACCCTACATTATCCCTCATCAGCTACCCACCGAGACCGATATACATGACATCGCTCTCTTTCTCGTCTAATGGAAAATACCTTCTCGTTGGATGTTCAGGAGATGCTCACTACATTCTCGACGCATTCGGTGGTCACTTGATCGCAAAACTTGAAGGCCATGTTGGGCTCGAACGCCGGTCGACTGCCGCTTCGCTTACAATTCAGCCTGACAAGGGATGCAGTGGTGAAGAAGTTTCCTGGACTCCTGATAGCAAATTTATAGTTGGCGGAAGCTTGGATGGTAAGATCCTGATTTGGGATGTCCAGGATCTGCAGGTTCCAGCAGGACCTGTAAATTTGAAGGCTACTCCGCGGCAGATACATCCTATAGTTGCGCATGATGGTCATCCGGGAATCTCAAGATGTGTCAAGTTTAATCCCCGGTACGGGATGATGGCTTCAGCTGGTGCGGAACTGGTATGTGCTCCGAACTTTTCAAAAAAGCTTCTACTGACCCAACTTTTTCCAGGCATTTTGGCTGCCAGACATGGCCCCGGAATCGGACGAGGTAGCTCGCGATCTTTTGAAGAAGAAAGGGCCGTAGGCTGTATCTGTTTTGTAGCTGAGATTGTAATACAATAGTGACCGACCTAATGTATCTGTATCACTTGCGCAGTTTCAAGTTCCTGGATCCTCATTCTGCAATCACGTGACTTTTCTGTTACGCGTCGTCGACGTGGCCGCTTTGGGAATTTACTCTTCCCTATCATCTACTTTTTGGATTCTGGTCTGGTCTGGTATCAAAATGCGCTTCTTCCCCATCCTCGCAGCTGCTTTGTCTTTCGCTTCCTTTGCCTTTGCCCAGGAAGACTTTGATTTCGATGAAGAACAGAGTTGGTCTACCCCACAACCATAAGGAAGCTAACCATTTGTACTCACGAATTATGCAGTCGTCGTTGAAAGTGAAGACGTGGAACCCCAGCTGTTAGCTGCTGGAGCATGGCCAGAAACCAATCCTTTCGGACGTATGTTTCGATGCTTCTACTTGGGACAGGAACAATTTGCCTGAACTGGGTAACACAGACGTTGTCAATGGCGAAAAAAACACTATCGGTGTTCTCGTGGAAAACAGACTGAACCGAAACATCACTCTTTTGAATGTTGCTGGTGCATTCTATCAGCCGGAAAGCGACATATTGGTTAAGAACGTGAGTCTCAGGTTATTCTTAATTCAAGCACTGACCGAGTGCAATTAACACACGTCTAGTTAAGTGCAATGGCGTACGGTATTGAGATGGTAGAAGGACTCAAATTACAGCTTCCTTATTCATTCTTCAGCGAGTAAGTCTTTTCAACGTCTTCCGCACGACCCGGACATTGACCTTCGATTCTAGGTTCAAGGTATGCGTTTATAAGGTCTCGAAGAATCTGCTTGTGAATAGTATTATAGCCTGGCGATCTTCGTCTTTCCATTTGGGTTGACCATTTGGATCAGGTATATAGCCGAGCTTTATATCGTTATTTTGTCCGAAACCAACTAATGTTTGTGAAACAGGGCGAGCAACTACGCGTAATTGCTTTTGACTCTATTGTCCAGATTGTTGAACCCGAAGGATCCTGGTTCGATTTCAAGTTGTAAGTGCATTACAAAAACCTTGCTTTTTCAGACATGGTACTTAATATGTGAGACTAGGTACTCTACCTACTTGGTTGTCTCTGCCATGGTCGCCGGCCTTGGATACGTTGCCTATCTTTCCTTCGTCCCGCAACCAAAAAAGAAATCAAGAAAACCCGCTATTAGTGGTCCTACTGGAACCGTCACAGCAAGTGGTGCTGGATATCAAGAAGAGTGGATTCCTTCGCACCACCTCAAGAGTAGGAAAAAAGGTGGTGCAGTCAGCAGCGGAGACGAGCTGAGTGGTGCTGAGACTAGCGGCACTGAGGGAAACAGGCGGAAAGGAAGGAAGTAAGTAAGTACTCAGGAGCGTGTGGAAAAGGTTGTAATGGGACATTCTTCCCGTCTCATAACCGTAAAATTCCAATGTCATTCACCGATATTTATTCTACCTATCGAAGTTCGTCGCAGAAATATCTGAACATATGACGAGAAAGGATGAGAATTACCTGCTTCGTTTGGGTACACATCAGGAAGAAAGACTTTGGGAGCCTACAAGATCTTCCCTGGGTCGCCGGATGAATCTACAGCAGATCTCTTGCTGTACGTGTGTAAATCTCTTCCGAGGAAGAATTTTTTTCTCACAAATCGTAAAAGTACAAACGGACCCAGCCGTAGAGAATCGAACATGAGCGTTGAAGTAGGGTGAGGGCATGAGGCGTGTTTGAATCTGAACCCTGAACAAGGAACGCAGGCCTAAATTTGGTTAGTGAGCAACCTCGTATGGTAGTCTACTATGTACACTGCTCACGGCAAAACGCGTCTCGGTCAAAAGTGAGAAGTGTAATCCCGCAGGTCATTATTCTGGTAGCTATCGAATCTGCGTAGAAATATACGGTATGTAGACGGACTCAACGGCAGTCACATTTTCTAGGGGGGGAGAACCTTTCCAGCCTCACTTCTTCCAAAGATCTCTGTTTTCGCGTTCAACTTGACAAGCTTGGTGGAACAAGCAAAAAAAAAAGGCTTTTTTTTTTTTTCAACTCCTGTAAAGCAAACAGCATCTCCGTCAATCGCTGCTTTATTCCCGTACACGCACTCTCTGTCTGTCAGGTTTCGGTGCGAAGATCTATCAGTAGTTGCACCGTTGTTTTCTCCAAGTTTCCCATATGCAGATATCGTGTGCGCTAGCGAACACACACCGTGTTCTCTACTCCATGAACACGACCTTACTACCTCGCGATGATAATTTTTCTTGATATGAAAAACGCAAGTTATTAACCCCCTTTGGCCAGCAGGGTCGGTTCATATAGGCGGCAAGGACGAGAACATCGAGATGGTCAAGGATGAACAGTCCACGGACGTGTCTGGACGTGTATGCTCATTCGGCGTACCTCGGAGGTTTTCGATACTTATACATTGATATTTTTCACCCACAGCATAGAACGCCCACTTGATGATCTTTTTTTTTGACTTCTTATGTGTGGTCAGTGTCAGGGAGAGGACAGTGTGAGTAAAAAAGAACTCGACGCATAAAAAGAGGGGAGATTCAAATAAATGAAAAAATATCATAAAAATGAATTGCAAGATACACGAAGAACCTTTACCCGTCGGTGGCTGTAGAGTAAAAGTATTGATGTTTTCGCTACATACAACCGCTCGCAGTTAGAGTCCGATGATGACGATGAACCCTCGTCAAGTCAATGCTAAGCTAGCTCGTCGCTTAAACGTTACAAGGTACCCGGTTCGCAATACCTTTTTCGTAAAAAAGCGCTCAAATTCGGGCGGGCACTGCGCCACATTACGCCAGGCCGATCAAATTTGAAAAAAGAAAATTGAAACTTAAAGGGCCAGACCGCTTGTTCCTCGAACGCGACCCAGGACCAACCAGTTCGCTTCGACACCAGCAAACTATTGCAGGTTTAACCTTTTCGGAGACTCTGGTGAACCATGACTTTGGAGACTAGCACGAAAATATAACGATGCGAGAACTGACGCTCTTGCAGGCCGCGCCTGCACTGCCCTGCGTTGTTGATATCAAGGAGAGGAAAACTCTCAGTGGTGAGATGAGACCCCTTTCAATATGATTGGATTTATAAAATTACCGAATGTGAGGGAAATACAAGAATATGGACTGAGAGTCGATGCAAGTGAAATCCAAAATAAAATCCAAAAAATACAGAGGATGCAGTCGAGAGAAGATGGAAAAGAGCAAATTAAGATGCAGGTGTAGAGGACGAAAGCGACGACAGGAAAGCAATATAGAGGGTAGATAGTTCATTTTACAGGGATTAAAGAAACAGACGGTGATAAGATAGGCAAATAAAGAATAAGAACGCACATCGTATCGTACAGGAATCCCTTCGCCAGGAAGGGGGCCAAAGTCAGTCTGTTGCAAATAGTCTTTTCAAAAAGTCCGAGGCTGCTTGCTTAACGGTGGCGTCAGCTGTGGGATTCCCTAGAAGCTCCTGCGGCAGATTTCGGTCAGCGGTGATCGAACAACCAAGAGTCAATGCCAGACTTACTATTGCCTTATCAGCTTTCTGCTTTGTATTCGCCGAGTTTTGTTTATGCTCGAACTCTTGCCTCTCCCTATCCAGCTTTAACCTCTCTAGTTCCCTACGTTGTTGACTTTCCCTCTCTTCCCTCTCCTCACGTTTTCGCATGTACTCTAGTTTCATCTTACTCGTCTGCGTTTGGACTTGCAAAAACTGGAGATACGAGGAAACCATGCCCTGCGTAATGGCAAGATTTACGACAGCCTGATCTGACGAAGACGATGCGACTGCAGTAGAGGACGAGGATGAAGAAGGCAAATTGGAGGTTGCAGAAGAGGATGAGAGCGTGGATGGGGCGGTATTTGAGGATGAAAGAGTTGAAGAGGTGGAAAATGAAGGCGAAGCGGTATGTATTGATGGGTGCAGCGGGGAAGGATTTAATGCAGAGTTCAAAAGGGAGGAGGACGAGTTGGGTATAGAGTTTGATGAGCCAAGTAGATTATTCGATAGGGAAGAAGGAGGTGATGTAGTGGAAGACGATATGATTGGGGATGGTTGGGTAGGCATACTGTGTACATTTGTATGTGGAGAAATGGGTGGTGCGTGCATACCGGAGGGAGTCATGAAGGTCATGGACATTGTTGCACCTGAAGTACTATTGGCAGTTAAAGGCTCTGAAAAGTCGAGACCATGATCGTCATTGTCGTCATTGTCGTCCTGTGCACCTCCACCGTTGTTGCCGGTCTGACTTTGTATTATACGAGAGTTAGCTTGACGTGTTGTCGCTGGATCGCCATTCCATCTGCAAATCAAGATCAAAAGAAGAAAAAAGAAGAATGCATCTTTACAAACCTCTTGTAAAACAAATCATACCACCCATTTCTATGCCACTGATCTATAGTACGAGCGCTGATATTACCAACATCGCAGCCTGCCTTTCGAGCGGATCCTAGTCGGCGCTCATATTCACGAAGCGTATCAGTTTCGCTCATATTTGGGCTAATTTCTAGGGAGCCATTTTGGCCATGGAAACAGTCGAATGAGTATATCTGCTTAAATAAGTTGAAGTTGCGTTCATAGCAGCCTTTCAAGGCTTGGTAGGTTTTCTTGCCGCCGAAAACCTCGTGGGCGCACTGCAAAGAAGTTTCAATCACAGTTAAACATCGGTGGAGACGTGATAAATTACCTCTCGTAAACAGGAGTTTTTAGTCGCTCGTAGAGCGTTCCAATGGTCGTCCTGGCCGGGGCCCATTAACCACCTGAATAATTTAGATTTTTCTTCATCAGTCCAGTGTTTCGCGCCCTGTCCACCGAGATCATCGAATCCGTCGGCATCTTCAGCCTCTCTCCGACGTTTACTGCTATTTTGGCCAACCCCAAGATCGCCCATATGTTTCCGTTTGACCTGTCCAGTAGAGGGAACCGAATAACCCAAAAAACTATCTTTATTCTGCTGCTGAGATGGCTGGCCATTTTGGTTCGGATGTACGGGGGGCGAAGGAGACACTCGATAGTCTCCAGCATGAGCGCGAGAGAAAGCAGATCCGATGTGCGAATGATTATGACCTAGAGCCCCGTTTATACTTGGGACGTGGGACGACTGAAAGTTCTTTGAGCAGCGCGAGGCGGTCAATTGAAAAACAAACCAGGTGGAATTGAGCAAGCGAACTCACTGTCGAACCGTTGTCCATCGTCGAATCCCGCCGTTCGCCAATGTTCAAATGTGAATACTGCATAACTGCCTCGCTGATTCATGGAAGAAGAGCAAGTTAGAAACTGGACCTAATGGTAAAGAGCAAAGGCAAAAAAGCCTTTTACCTTGGAACTGCGCCTACCATCCCGGGTTGGCGGGTCGGGTTTGGCCTGGGTCGTGGTCCGTGGGCAAAAACGGTTCGTTACGGTGTTTGTCGGTATTTAGAAATCCGGCCCGCATCCACTTACTAAGGTTTGATTCAAAGCAGACTAGGAGCTACACAGAAAATATACAACAGAGAAGGAAAAAGTGACCGATACAGAGAGAAAATATAAAAACAAAGTGCGCAACGGACCCAGAATATATGTATAATAAGGCAGACTTAGTCAAGGGCATCATCTAGATCATAGTCTCCATCATCCGAGTCTGCAGAAGCATCCGCATCAAGGTCCCCATCTTCCTCCTGCACCGTCAAAGGTGCATTCACCATGTCCACGTCCATCTGTTCGTCACTCTTTACCGTCTCCCCTCCCGCGTGCGTATCATTACCAAAGACAGTCACATCACTGGGAATGCTATGCCTACTGGCGACATTCATCTCGACGTAACCTGTGTCTTCTCCTTTGATATTCACAAAGTCCTGGTCTGGATCAATTTCAACCCGAAGATCTTGGCCAGAAGAGGAGTGATTCCCATTGGGAACAAAGACCGTGGGTTCTGAATGGTGCAGCGACAGCAAGCTTGTTGCAGCAGTGGCATCTTCCAATTCGGAGTTGCCGCCTACTGGAGTTGATGGGGTTAGCACCGACACCGCGACAGCTTCGGAAAGAGCATCCGTCTCCGGCTCTGGCGAGCTTTCAACTCGTCTCCTCTTTCTCTGTGATCCAAGTTTCCGTCCATTCACGCTGCTCGTCCTCTGGAGCTCTCCTTGTACGGGGCTCCCAAGCGACACGCCAGTATCACCTGATGCAACAGCAACCGCACGAGTCCGAAGTTGTCTGGGTTTCGGAGTGGCAGGAAGCTCACTATCGACCTGTAAGAATGGTGGCGTAACGGATTTCTGAGAAGAACGGGTCCGTAGTCGCGTATAGGGAGTTTTGACAGGAAAACTTGTTAGCCCAGCACGAGCTTCTCTTGATTCAACTTCTTGACCCTGAGATTCATCACCATCGCCCTCCACATCCCCTTCCGCGTCTTCTTCTCCCCATTGCTCGATATCTTCCTTGGAGCTCTTTACCTGCTTCTTACCCTTCTTCGGTGGTCGACCCTTCCTCTTTGGTGTAGGAACATCGAGCTTTCCCTGCTCTTCGTTGTCTTTGCGATCTATTCCGGTCAAATCAGAGAATGGAGACGGCTCGAGATCGCCCGCAGAAGCGAGTTGTGGCTGAAAAGGTAACGAAGGCTTCGTTATGGTGTGACCATTAACGACACCCTCCTGTGAGCCAGATTTGGAAGTCGGACCTTTGGTGCGCACTTTCCTGCCTTTAGGTGAAGGTGATTCCGAACGAGAGCCCGATGAATCTGATATTCGTCCATTCGCCGCGGAAGCAGGTTTTTCTGGTTCCACCAGTTGTCCATCCGGAGGCGGGGGCGTCGAAAGATCTGGCAACTCCATCTCTGCCGCGTTCACGACATTATCATCATCGAATAACGACAATGGAGTCGGAGTCTCGGTCTCGGGATTCGTACTGCCCTCCAGCGACAGGTCATCCGTCTTCAAGGCAATCAATTTGTCTCCTCCCCCCGTGTCCATGGCTCCTTTTGCCTCCGTCTTCTTCACTACACCAATCTCTCCTCCCGGACCACCCTTTATCAACAAGAATGGACTCCACTTCAACTTCTCCGCTCGCAATCTCAGATATCCTTTCTGTTCCCAGTTCCTTAAATAAGTTTGTACCACCTCAGGGTCCCATGTGATCTCGTACTCCTTCGGAGGGACAAAAGGTCCATTAGGGGTCTGATGTGGATCAGTAGATTGCTTGCTGTCTTCAGGTTGACTAGTATTAGTGAGAGTGCGTTGAAGATGACGACGGGCGACCCCGCCACTTTTTCGACCTTTGATATATTTGATAGATTGTCCAGGAGAGGGTCGGACAGGAGGTGTGGCGAGGCGAGCAGTGATCATGTTCTGTTGCACAAGCGTATTATAAATATCCTCGACGGTCATGGACGTTGCAGCGCTGATATCTTCACAAAAATCAGCGACAGAAAAGCCGAAAGTAGAAAAAAGGTACCTTCGAATTGAGGATTCTCAGGGGCGGTTTCCAGGTAGCGCATAAGCGACAATGTCCAGTAGTTCTTGTAGCCAATGGCGCCTAGAGCGGAGAGCGGCTTTTCAGGCGAACCGGTACGCTGCTCCTTCTTCGACAATAGATAGCCTTGAGGACGAGCGTCAGAAGCAAGTTGAAGACGTCGAAGACAATAAACTCACTGAAATCGATTAGTAAATTCCCCCAGCCTTGCCTCTGGCGTACAGGCAGCGTCATGATGCAGCTGACATTGTAATCCTTCGGACTCCGTTTCTCCTTGCTGAAATACCCAACAAAGCGTGCACCCACATCGTCGACCTCGGTCATCACATAAAATAAGAACGGTTCGACATCGTAGAATAGAGATTTGTGATCGAGATACATCTTCGACAGAAGACACAAATTTTGACAGTAGATCTTCGTTATGTATCCATTAGCACATATATGTACCCAAGTACAAGAAAAAGGCCATACCTTGTTCTTTCTACCATCTACCTCGAAAATAGATACAGAACCGTCTCGATATATCTCATCTCCCGGCGGATGCTTCGCTTTACATTTCATCTAAGAAGAATGATAGCAAAAGGTCAAACGGTCAAGTGAGCATCACGTTTACGGGAGCGAACGATTCACAATTCACTTACCTGATGCCGAACCGCACCGAACTTGCTCTTCTGGTATTTTAAACAAAATTCACATATCCATAGTCGCCCGTCGGGGATATTGGCATACTCTTCAGGGAAGGGGGCATCATACCATGTCTTGATCTCGTATGCACCGAACCGAATCGAGCGAATGCGTAGGGCGTGGGAACTGGAATTAGGTTGTAAGGGTCCACCAGGCGTAGAGGGGGCGGGGGAGTTGGAAGAAGCAGAAAAAGGTAAAGAATTGATATTTGAAGAGCGAAGAGGACGAGATGAAGGACCTGCAACTGGCTCTTCTTCGGCATTTTCAGAGAATCGTGGTGGCGGTGGTGGAGCAAGTTTCTCCTGACAAAATAGCTTAAAAACCAACTCCCGAAAGAAGAAGACAAAACTCACTTCAGCGATAGCACGACTTTTTTCGAAACGTTGTTTATCGGACAGTAAAATGACTGTCTTCGAAGTGTCCCGCTCCTCGTCCCCAAGCACACCTTCAAAGAGCCCTTTCGGCTCTTCTTCTTCTCTGTCCCTTCCTTTCCCCTTTCCTTTCTGAGTAAGTCGTATACGAACTTTGGGTATTGGCGGAGGAGGCTGAGCAGGTGATTGCACACGAATCCGCATACGTTTCGGTTGTCTAGAGGCTGGAGTAGCAAGTTCATCATCTGATTGCTCAACCTTCTTCAATGGCTGATATTGGGACTTTATCCTGTTACGCTTCAAGGGCGTAGCGCTGGCTTGGACGTCCACTTCGAGGCTTTGATCCGTCGCAGGTGCAATTTTTTGTTTTGGGGGTCTACCCCGTCTCCGGGGGGTTGGAATTACCTTGGATGGTTTGGATTGTGAGAGGGAGGAAGAAGCAACAGATGTCGCTCGAGGTTGGAGAGAAGTTGGGGGTATATCCGCTGATTCAAAGGCAGTCTGAGGCTGATCATCGTAGGGAGGAGAGATATAGTGGCCGTTCATTCCGTCAGGCAGATGAGAATCTGGCTGCTGCTCCTCTAGAATGGAACATGCTGAGCAAAACCAGTCTCCTTCAGGAGTCTGTTCCATCGGAGGGACAAGGCAAGACCGGTGCCATCCTGAAATCAAGCGTAAAATGTCAGCCAGACGCTTTGGCTAAAAAGTGCCTACCTCGATCACAACCGTCACATAGGAGCAGATCTTCCTGCAAAGGCTATGAGGTCAACTGGTCTCAAAAAAGTCAAAACAAGGTTCACGCACATCATTATCTTTTCCGCCACATATCTCGCAACTTTTGCAGGTTGCACATTTCCACCTCAGAGCCTCGATATTGGTGTATTTCATACGTAGACAGCTGAGATGGCCTAGAAGACTGATCAGAGATACAAAAATGAAGGCACAGGCAGTATAGAAGCACCGCTTGGCCCATCGCAGTCAACACAACTGAGCATAACTTCTGGTTGGCCGTCCTTATTCCTAGTGTCATTCCCTCCACAAAAATCGCACTTTTTCTGCTTTCTCTTCCGTTTCATTGACTTTTGGGCAGCCGGTAAAGGATGGTCTAATACTGGGGGTGGGAAGAAGATAGAAGGCTGAGGAGCAAATGGGTCACCCTGAGGGCCTTGGGGATAATCCTGGGGGTATTGGTCTGAATCTATAGGCTGAAATTGCGATTCCTGCGGGGCGTGGTACTGGTAATTGGCAAACAGTGAATAAGCCCAATTTGGACGCGACGCGACTGTTTGCCGCCACATGACAAAGAACCCCGCTTACCATTCCATTATGCTCAACATACAACGGCTCTTTATCCACTGGTCCCATCAAGGCTGGATCGATTGGTATTTCACCGAAGCTGCTCATGGACGTGCCATGGTCTTGAACAGTACTGGGCTGCTTTGAATCTGGGGTTGAAGAAAGAACAGCGGTCCTCATTTATGTGAAAAATGTGAAGAAGCCAGAGCGAGATTGAGGAACTCTGCAAAGGCCTCTTGAGGTCGTTGGGAATGTCGGCGTCGTGAATACAGAACCGCGATGCCGATGATGGGGTGCTTATTATTCCCACGCATTTGATTCAGTCGCAAAGTGCAAAGGTAAACTACGGTAACATGAAATTCACGCAGTGTTTTATGGTATGCGCTCTGGTACAAGGCCATTACCCGCGGAACTTTCCACCTGCACATCGCTCAAACTATTGAATGGTCCGACCTGTTCGATGATGAGCGCTTCGATGATAACCGTACGCAGTCCCGACCTATGCTCGGATATCGAGACAAGTTTTCTATCAAGTCTACGAATATAGGTGGGTGAATTGCCCAGTCTTTGTTGAGCAAACAATTGTACCATTTTCAATTAGGCCAAGCGGTGGTTCGAGTCAAATACAAAATGTTTGATGGGGAAGTGGTTACGAGAGCTGCAGAGCAGCGAGCATCATCAAATCCGCCCGAATAATATCTACGGCGACGAGGCAAGCTATATGTATAATATCATAACATTTGGGTAAGAGTTTACCACCTACAAATGTCCCTCATATAGGCAGGTATATATAGCTTGAGACGTAGACTGAGATTATCGCGTGGCTTCGCCAGCCAGAAGGCCCTCGTTGACAAATTTGCCTCATACGGGAGATGATGGTACGAGGTTACAATTGATCTTTGGCCAATCACGGCGGGAAAAGAGGCATCAGTATCACTGAAAACTCACTGGAGCCGTCGCTGTCGAACGACAATCCTGATCAGAGATGACATGAGAATATGAAAAATCGACAGCACCTATATTAAGCATAAGCTCAAGAGGGATTACCGCTTCAGTACAAGGGAATTACGCGACTCCCAACCTGAGTTCAAGCCTTCAATCTCATCGATGGATTTGCCAGACCTGGGAAAATGTGGACCATTTCATATAAAGAGATGCTATTCCGGTGCACTGCATAACAGAACTCTCGTATTGTAGTCATTGCCGAAAATTAGCAATCCGGGAAACCGACCCCAGAACCGCCAGGTGTGTATCGTTGACAGCTGAGATGAACACCGATGGTTTGCCAATGTTTTGGATTTGAACTTAGATCCCAGTGTATGCGAGGATGTTACTGAGAAGCTTTGCCTGGTTATCCAATAGCATCGACTGTCCTGGATGCTAATCAAAGCCCCTCAATGACCAGTTAATGATATGGTAGGGACATTGGCTTCTGGTTGCAGGAAGGCCGACGACGAACCAACTCCTTCTTCGTCTGGAAAAATCGAGTGTCTCGAGTTGAATGTTGGACGTGTTACCAGGTCGTAATTTGATGTAACTTAATGTCTATGCGACAGTGGGTGAGGAGACGAGATGTCCGCTGTTGACGCTCCACTTGGGTCGGGAGTCTGCCAGCAACCTGCACAGGTCCAACTCCAGTTTTGTGCTCCTTGCTGTTAGATCCTTACCGGTCTATACCTTTCTTATTCGACTGTAAAGCGACCATACTTTCACTGTATCGAAGGCCAATTTGCTCGTGATAGATGTGTCCTGTATCATGATATATCTTTTGAGAGCCTCATCAGGTCGTTGATCCCTAGCTGCCCACCTGCACACTACCGATATGGTCAATTTCAACAGGCTAGATCACCGCAACGTCAGCCAAACTATCTCCTGGTTCCTGAACGAAGTTTGCTTGATACTCACTAGTTGGATTGAATTTAGAAAAACTCGCACCACAGAAGACTTCTGCGTACCTCCCGGAGGGTAAATGGGAGTAATTTTCGATCACGATGGAACACGCTGCACACCATTTGTGTTTGAGGTGCTCTGAATCAATCGTGCTGTAAAGAGTTCTGGCGTCGACAGGAATGACACAGAAAGGAGGATGATGACTCAAAAAAAACATAAAATAAAATAGAAACCTCAACATCTTGCCTGACTAAAGAATCTCCTTCTACCGTTGAGCTCTATGTATAGCATACCTGTAGATGTATTAATCACAAATATCAGATTGAGGAAAGATAGAGAAAGGTGTATACCCGTACTATTTGATGGTCGGCAGTGGCCGATATTCCCTATTTGGGTAAATGCCTGATGCCAAACACGTGGTCCGCTAAGAGTGATTTTGAATAAACGCCTAACAGGTTTTGCTTCTTCCCCTCTCTCCTTTTCTTGCTTCTCTTTTTTTTCTTCGAGTTCAGAGAGTTGATTACAGAATCCGTCTCTGTTTTTTGTGCCAATAATTTCTCTCTAGTTCTTAACAGTAACTGTCGTTTCGAAGAAAATGGCTGGAAGGGTGCGTGCATATACCAAATGGGTACATTCGGACAGCCCAATACTAATATTTACTGGCCCGGTTCTGACAGACAACTTTCTTGAGGGAGTACAAGCTGGTCGTGGTCGGCGGTGGTGGCATGTATCTTTTGTTTCGCATCCAATGACACAGGGGTTGACTCGGATCTTTAGGTGTTGGAAAGTCTGCTTTGACTATCCAGTTCATTCAGAGTCATTTCGTGGACGAGTATGACCCTACTATTGAAGGTATACCGCTCCTACAATGCTTCTTCGACTCAGCTTACACGGATTCAGACTCATACAGGAAGCAATGTGTGATTGACGACGAGGTCGCTTTACTCGACGTTCTTGATACTGCTGGACAAGAGGAATATGGGTGAGTTGTCAGCTCTTGATAGCCTCCTCTTCCCTTTCCTTCGCTTCAATTTGAAATTCTGCCTCAACTCTGATCCTTCTTATTTAGCGCTATGCGCGAACAGTATATGCGCACAGGCGAGGGCTTTCTGCTCGTCTATTCCATCACTTCGCGCAATTCTTTCGAGGAAATTAGCACATTCCATCAGCAAATTCTGAGGGTGAAAGATCAGGACACTTTTCCGGTGGTGGTTGTGGCGAACAAGTGTGATCTGGAGTATGAGAGACAAGTTGGAATGAATGGTGATCTATCTCTTTACATCTGTCTTCTCAGTCTGTTTACTGAATCTATTTGCAGAGGGGCGTGATCTTGCAAGGCACTTTGGGTGCAAGTTCATCGAGACATCCGCCAAACAGAGAATCAATGTCGACGAGGCTTTCAGTAATCTCGTTCGTGAAATTAGGAAGTATAACAAAGTGCGTGCTCGGGCTTTCCAATGTCTTTGAGGTATAATAATTAATACGCTACCCAGGAACAACAAAATACCGGTAGAATAATGGCAGGCGGAGGAGGGGGAGGACCTCCAGGCGCGTATGCCAATAAAGATCCCAATGATGAAGGTGCCGGTGGATGCTGTGGCGGTTGTGTAGTTCTGTGATGGATCTCTGGTGTCCAGCAACTGGTTATCTTTTCATTATAACCCTCCCACGTCTCACTGTCATACTGTGCGTTGTTTGTCATCCTACCGCTTGATTTCAATTACATGTCCCATTCATCCATCTTGATTCTGATTCCTTCATCATACTTATTATATTCCCTGTTCGTCTCTTCTCTTCATCCGTCGTGTCCAATGTTCAAATATGTTTCTGTCCTGTTTTCCTCGATTTGTGTTTTGTTATCGTTTCTGTGTTCCCATAACCAGAAAATCTTTCGTGGTGGGATTTTAGAAATCCTTCTGTGCCCCGCATATCGTACTCCACCTCATACATTCACCAGTACTCTTTCCTCTCTTTCACCTACTTAAACTCGTACATAGTCTGGAATCCAATATGTCCCGAAATTCAATAAACATGGATCTTAACGTCTCTTTACTGTCTATAGTACGCTACAGGTTTGACAGACAGGTATTCAGAATGTCCAACGAAAGTTCATGACACGGCCCCACTGTGACCAGGCATACCTCTGTCTGACTTGAGTTTTCTTCGGCACTACAGATTTGAATGTGGGCACCATCGCCAGAGTCGGTGCAGGCCATAACGGAGTAGATGCTCCAGAGGGCACAACAAGCAGCAAAGAAGCCATCTTGTTCAGCGACCAGATACTGGAACTCAGTTCCTTCCGATGCCGCTTCCAGATTATTTCGTCGTACATGGATTGACTCAAATCCTCGATTTCGGCGGGGTCTATTCTAGACGAATTTGACAATAAATTCTCCAGCCCGTCCGCGTACGAATCCGAAACACAGTGAGTTTGAGTCTGGACTAGTAAACGGCAAATCTCAGATATTGTGATCCAAGCCTTGTAGATGCCGAACAAAGCGCGATGCATCTCGGCTAATGATGAACGCATTGCAGCTAGAGCCGATATACCGTCTGGGTAGAGCACGGCCAGGTTTGCGCGTACAAAGGCCTCGCTGTCGGTATCTAAATAGTAAAAAGTCAGATCAAAATTTTGACATCAACAATATGATCTAAACCCACCCAGATGGACCTTCAAGTGCAATTTGCTAGTGTCTGTCCTGAATCTCGAGAGCAAGTCCAGGGTGTCTGGATGTTGAACTACCTGTTCAAATTCTTGCAGGATAAAAGCTTCACAGCGTCGAAAGATTGCGTCCGAAGCTTCTCGAATGGGGATAACTTGGTGATACGTTTCGAGTAACACTTGTCTAATTCCAGCCAACTCGGAGCGCCTGAGTGGTTGTCTGTTAAGCTGACAGAGAATGATGGGATTACCCATCCAGGTATGTGCTTTACGCAGGGTGGCGGAGACCTCTATGAGCAGGTCGCGAAAAGAGGCTCGGATATTATCGAAGGGGTTCGAACCCGGCTGGACTCGAGGCAGCTCGTGCCAACTTAATACAGACGGCTGCTGGCTTGCGTTGCACGCGTTTATGAAGGCAGTTTGGAGCGCATATAGTGAAGTGATGGTCTCTTGAATGCTGGAATCGAGGTTTGTTAAAGCTGCAGTTAGCAATGGCGCCGGTGGAGTTGATGGTGGTGTCTAGAAAAAAAATCAAAACTCGCAAGTGCTCGGGAAAAATGAAAGTAAACGTACGGTTGCAGTTGAAGAGCTCGACATAATGGAGTATTGAGGCGGTCGATTTCAGTACCATTGATATTTAAAGTGTTTCAGGCCAACTGCGCGCAGGGCGGTACGAATGTGCTCGATAGCTCCCCTACCCATAGTTGGCTCGATGAATTATAAAATCTGGGCATTTGTGTTATCCTCTCAGCTGCTGACTGGATTTGATTCGTTTCTTCCTGTGCAAATGAGTCCCCCTCCGGAACTGATGGCGACATCACAGCCATCTTGTGGCGGCGCCGGGCTTGGCGAAAGCGCGTCAACAGAAAAATATCTGGCGCCACGAGCACGTGAGTGGAGATCTTCCTTTTTGGGAACAAGTTAACAGCTCGTAGAATCTACTAGTCTGTTCATTCAGCGGAGCATAAAACAGTAATGGTGGCTCAATACTCTTCATTGAGAATACATTGACTCCTAAACGCGGGCGCACTGGGCCCGGCGCGTCTTCAACAGGATCATTGACTCAATGCGAGATATTCAATACTCTAGGCTTGCGATACTCAGAAAGGATTACAGCAGAACTGCAGGTAGTCGCACAGGATAGATGTTCATTTCAAAAGAATCCATGGCCATGCTTTCTAATCCCTTTCCCCTTCAATACCTTTTCTGTGCTGGGGGGCTGATCGTGTTCCTCTCATTCTGGAGGATTCTACGCTATAATTACAGCATTGTCGTCAAAATGTAAGCTGTCGGATGTATCTCCCAATGACTCTTGCTCCGTCTTTGGCCACCCAAGAGAATATTTAAAACGTGATCGATCAATTTCTAAGCTAGCGAAACCAATATGCCTTCTCATGGCTCTCATGGATCTCACCATTCTCATTCGGATGTTTCGCATCACTCTCATGGTCTTGCTCGTTCAAGCACTTCCCGTTCTACCGCGCTTGAAAGTCTCAAGACTATCTCCGATTCATTCAAGAGTCTTCCGGACGTGGCGCAAACATTGCACGAACTTCCTCGCTGCATTGAGCAGCTCGAACACATCGTAACTTTCAGGTACGTAGCTCAGCCAGACGCTCTGCTACAGAGTTTTTCTTACCTACCGTGGGCAGCTCAGAAGACGTAACAAAACACGTTGAAATTGGCGAGATTCTGGACAATCTGCGTGCCGATGCGAAACAATTCTTGAACATTCTTCGCTTGAGCGCACTCGAAGCTGATCAAGAATACCAGTTCAGTATCGAGATGATCGAACTCTGTGATATTATTATGAGCGACAGCACCGGTGTCCACCTGCAAGAGCTCGTGGAGACAATGAAAACGCGTGCAACAGATATGCGAGAGAGCTCAACCAAAGTCGCCGAAGAATTTATTAAAGTGAACTATGCATTGATGGAGGTCGGTCGATGATCTATGCGTCATTCAATTCATTCCTGAACACAGAATTTTCTCTACAGACTGGAAAGAGCATTCCGGTCGCAACCGAAACGTTGATGTTCAGGAAACAACATGTCACCGAGAGGAAGAGGGTCGCGGAGAGGAGGGCAGCACCCCTCAAGGTCATTCGAGGGGTTTTCGCTGCCGCAGGAGGTGTAGTAGGAGTGATAGGCGGTATCTCAGCTATCGCTTTTCCCCCTGTCGCCCTTCTTGCGCTTTCTGCAGTTCTTCCAATCCTCGCTGTCATTACAAATGTAATCGAAAAGAGGAACAGAAATTGTATCAAAGGTAAGTGTGAAGCTTTCATCCTCTCGCCCACCCACTAATGATAGTAGAACGGAGAGCCGAGGAGCGGGAGCTGAAAGCCGCCATTAAAAGGCTAAGAGAAGCCTCCAACGGTTTAAACAATCTGATCGACCATCTGGATGTGTTCACCAAATTCTGGAAAAATATTGAGCTCATCCTCATCGAAATCAGTGACCGACTAGCAGAATTCGAGTATCTTCGTACGAGTCCCAGCGGCAAAATTCGGGTGGAAATGATGAGGAATACCTGGGCGGAAGCCAATGATGAGTACAGAAAATATCGGATAAATGTAAGCCTTGATCTTTACTTCCTCTGTTAACGAGTTCAAGGAAAGCTAATCACTGGAACTGTTCCGGGATAGCTGGAAAAGCTGCGGACCCTTTACTCTCAATCGGGGGATTCTCGTTCTTCGAACTCTGGCAGAACAAATTCATCCGCAGGTAATAAATCCAATGGACATGGTTCCACGAAGACCTCTACCTCAAAATCGAGTTCGAGAGGTGAGTAAGGAGAAGTATGGATTCGACTTGAACGCTCATTGAACATTTGACCAGATGCGCGCTCTCGGAACTCTAGCCACAACTCTTCCCACTTTTCAACATCTCGCCGGATCCGTGATTAACGTCTATTCGAACTTCTATCTAATTCATGATGTGCTTTGACGATAACCTCATACCTAACTTTTAAACTTTGGACATTGGATAGTTGGACCTAATATAGAAGTAAATTCCATCGATAATGTATATTACTAGTTATGGTGAAGGAAGGCTCCATTATTTTTCTCTGAGCCGCTCACGGCAGTGAGCTTAGGCTCTGCGACGCGGTATAAGCAGCGCGACGTCACTCTGAAGCACCTGCACGGTCATACAACTCACAGCGGACCGCACGGCGCGTAACTGGGCAAGCCACCCTGCCACTACCATCGTCTTACAATGCAGTCATGGAGGCAGTTGGACTAGTAGATCAAGGAGACGACTTATTGATGGCCTCACCGATAGTAAGCTATTCAGCTCATCATACCTGAAAATTCATTCAATGGTTCGACCAACTCGTCGGCGCAGACCCGCCAGCCAGAGCTCTTAAGTCTCTTCTCTCATTCAACTCTCGAGATGTCCTGAGGATGTATGCTACTGGATGTGACGGAGACATTAGCGAAAATTGCAAGTTTGCTACCGCAAGATTCTGGGGAGATATGAGGCAAGCCGCAATATCAGGGAGAGGGGGAGGTTATACTGCTTTCTGGAAAAAGGTATTCGTCAGCTTAAGGACGTCTGGACGCTGCACTACCCGTTCAAACTCTTCAAGGACAGTGATTTGCAGCGTCGGGTTATTGCTTTCGAAGCTTCTCGAATCGGAATAACTTGGTGATACATTTCAAGTAACACTTAAGTGATTTCGGCCAGCTCGGAACGTCCAATTTATCACCTGCTAAGCTGGCAGAGAATGACGGGATTATCCATCTAGGCATGGGTTTTGTGCAGTATGACGAAGACATCAAGTTTGCACGTCTGACGAGGCGTGCCAGCTTGATGCGGTCGAGTGCCGGCTTGCGTTGCACGCGTTTATGAAGGCGGCTCGGAGCGCATACGGTGAGGTTATATGGTCTCTTTAATGCTAGAATCGAGGTTTGTAAGAGCTGCACTTTGGGCCTGTGGAAGAAATTAGAATTTGAAGTGCCAGTTGACATCATAAAGTATCGAGTCGGTTGGCTTCAGTACTTATATTCAAGGTATTCCACGTTAACTGTATGCAGGGTAGTACTAATGCACTCGACAGCTTTTCACTCTGCTCGCACTTGATTCGAAGATTCCGGGCCTTTGTGCTCTGATTGGGATATATGATTGCTTTTAATTTATTCTGCCCTGTACAGAGCGGACACGCCTCTGGGATCAAAGGCGATATCCTTGCGGCATCACAGCTATTCAAGATCCAAAAAAGAAAAAAAAAAAGATGCAGCTACCTAAAAGCGCGCTGAAATCTGATGCTACTCACGATTTTCCTATTTTAGGGAACTTAAAGTTCAAAGGTAAAAGTTTAAAGTGCAAGCTGACCAAATCTGCACGTTTAGCGGAGCCAATTGCGGTTCAGTAATTTAGCAATAATTTAGTGCTTGCTGTGAAGGCGTCTATTTAGAACGGAAATGAATCGGACCCGACGCGTCTGCAGCAACACCGTTGACTGGATGCGAGAGATGCAGTACTTTCTGCTCGACATACTTAGGTGAGCCGACAGCAGAAACGCAGAATTGCAGAACGCTGCACAGGATGGATATTCATTCCAAAAGAATCCGTGGCCATGCTCTCTGATCCCTGTCCCCTTCGACAGTTTTTTTGTGCTCGGGTGCTGGTTTTGTTCTTCTCACTCTGGAGCTATAATCACAGCATTGTCCTTGGGATGGAAGCAGTCAGATGCATACCTAATGATTCTCGCACTGTTTTTGGCCACCTAAGGGAGTATTTAATACACGATTGAAATACATGACCGATTAATTTCTTTAGACCAACATGCCTCGCTCTCGTCCATCTTGTCCACATTCGGATGTTTCGCATCACTCTCATGGTCTTACGTGTTCAAGCACTTCCCGTTCTACCGCGTTTGAAAGTCTCGAGACTATCTCCGATTCATTCAAGAATCTTCCGGACGTGGCGCAAACATTGCATGAACTTCCTCACTGCATTGAGCAGCTCGAACACATCGTAGCTTTCAGGTACGTAACTCAGCCAGACGCGCTGCTACAGAATATTTCTTACCTACCGTGGGCAGCTCAGAAGACGTAACAAAGCACGTTGAAATTGGCGAGATCCTGGACAATCTGCGTGCCGATGCGAAACAATTCTTGAATATTCTTCGCTTGAGCGCACTCGAAGCTGATCAAGAATACCAGTTCAGTATCGAGATGATCGAACTCTGTGATATTATTATGAGCGACAGCACCGGTGTCCACCTGCAAGAGCTCGTGGAGACAATGAAAATGCGTGCAACAGATATGCGAGAGAGCTCAACCAAAGTCGCTGAAGAATTTATTAAAGTGAACTATGCATTGATAGAGGTCGGTCAATGATCTATGGGTCATGCAATTCATTCCTGAATACAGAATTTTCTCTACAGACTGGAAAGAGCATACCCGTCGCAACCGAAACGCTGATGTCCAGGAAACAATATGTCACTGAGAGGAAGAGGGTCGCGGAGAGGAGGGCAGCACCCCTCAAAGTCATTCGAGGGGGTTTCGCTGCTGCAGGAGGTGTGGTGGGAGTAATAGGCGGTATCTCAGCTATCGCTTTTCCCCCTGTCGCCCTTCTTGCGCTTTCTGCGGTTCTTCCAATCCTCGCTGTCATTACAAATGTAATCGAAAAGAGGAACAGAAATTGTATCAAAGGTAAGTGTGAAGTGTTTCATCCTCTCACCCACCCACTAATGATAGTAGAACGGAGAGCAGAGGAGCGAGAACTGAAAGCCGCCATTAAAAGGCTAAGAGAAGCATCCAACGGTTTAAACAATCTGATCGACAATCTGGATGTGTTTACCAAATTCTGGAGAAATATCGAGCTCATCCTCATTGAAATTGGTGACCGACTAGCAGAATTCGAGTATCTTCGTACGAGTCCCAGCGGCAAAATTCGGGTGGAGATGATGAGGAATACCTGGGCAGAAGCCAATGAAGAGTACAGAAAATATCGGATAAATGTAAGCCTTGATCTTTACTTCCTCCATTAACGAGTTCAAGGAAAGCTAATCACTGGAACTGTTCCGGGATAGCTGGAAAAGCTGCGGACCCTTTACTCTCAATCGGAGGATTCTCGTTCTTTAAAGTCTGGCAGAACAAATTCAACGGTGGGGGGAACACCCAATAGACATAGTTCGACGAAATCCCCTACCTCAAAATCGAGCTCGAGAGGTGAGCAACGAGAGATATGGATTTGACTTGATTACCTATTGGAAAAATTACCAGGCTCACGGTCTCAGAATCACCGTAAGACCTCTACCTCAAAATCAAGAAGTTCGACACGTAAGTAAACAACGAGAGGTATGAATTCGACTATTGAACAATTTATCAGATGGCTCTCGGACCTCCTCTCATGATCCTTCCAATTCTTCAACATCCTGCCGGATCCATAATTAACGTTAATTAACGTCTGTTCGAGCTTCTAATGATTCACGATATCGCGATGCGCTTTGATGATAACCTCGCTTTGATGATAATCTTATGCATTACATAGATGGCTGGACCTGGTATAGTACGCAAATTCCATTCATGATTATAACTACTATGTATACTTATAATATAACTATGTGTACATCCATTATAATTATTTCATGGCAGACTGGCAGTAGGCTTGGACTTTGCGACACGATACGGGTAAGCAGTGTGACGTCATTCTGAAGCACCTGCGCGGTCACAGCGGACCGCGCAACTTACTTCCTCCTGCCACCACCTTCGTTTTACAATGCAGTCATGGAGGCAGTTGTATTGGAATAGGTCAAGGAGACGACTCGTTGATGGTCTCACCGATAGTAAGCTCTTCAGCTCACCATTCCTGAACATTCATTGAAATGTTCGACCAAGTCGTCAAGATGACTGGCGCAGACCTGCCATCCAGAGCTCCCAAGACTCTCTTCTCATTCAACTCTCAAGATGATCTGAGGACGTATGCTACTGGATGTGACGGAGACATAGGCGGAAATTCAACTGTCAACTTGACTTTGGATGGGTCAAGTCATAATACTCAAATTGGCAAGTCTGCGACTGCAAAATTTTGGGGAGACATGAGGCTGGATGTAAGGCCGCAATATCAAGGAAGAGTAAGGGGAGGTTATGCTGCTTTCCGGAATAAGGTATTCATTAACTCAAATCATCGCTAAACGACTGACACTCCCATCCACAGCCTCGACCAACATTATTCGGCGATATACTGGACAATATCGAGTTTCACGAGTATCTTGCACTTCGTTTAAGAGTGGCCGGTGATCCTATCACCCATAATGCTTATTTTGTCAACTTGCAAACGAATGGGCCGATCACGACTGATGTCTGGCAGCATCGGTTATTCTTCCAAAAGAAGAACGAATGGGAGGACGTATTTGTACGTCCAATTGTACTCTTTCCTTTCTCCCTGGCTCAAAGCCTCATCTCAGATCCCTTTCCGTAACTTTGTTCGAACGAACAATGGCGAATTGTCAGAAATTCAGCTTGAAATGAGCGACAAACTTCGAAGTGTGGGGATTGCTTTGCTCGGTGGAAACGCTGGAATTTCTGGCAAGTATGAGCTGAACATCGACAGCATTCGTATTGTCAATGAAGAAGATGCTGCTTCTGATCTTGGTGTGTTTTTTTTTTCTTTGCTCTGACCCTCAAATTGACTTGATATGTACCTAGATTCGGATCCCAATTCTGAGAAAGAAAAGGGTCAAACATGGGAGGACATCAAAATTTAGTCTACCTGTATCAATCTGCTGTATCTTCGCGCCTCCTGACTCTCAACTTTGTATTTTTATGTCAAAAGGAATAATATCTCAAACATTCGTCTATTATCTTGCACATGGTTCACTTTTTGAAGTGCGGTGATTAAGCTACAGAGATATACCTACAAAATTATCCTAAATTTCGTATCCTAAGTTACCTTGGAATCACTATCATACTAGTCCTGGTCCTAATCATAATCGTAAGCGGCGTCGATGCCAGGGAACTTTCTACCCGGTAAAATACTTCCAGACTGCTGCAATAGGGCTCGACGGCCTTTCCGGCATTTCCTCCTGGCCCTTGGCTTCACCTACAGACTCCCCTTGAGCCTCAGATTTCGCGGCTGCTGCCGGAGCATCTGCGGTCGTAGCTCCTTCAGCAGAAGTGGGCTCTGTAGTGACCTCCGAGACGACCTCCGCTACGGGGTCCAAGCTAGCAACAGGCATGGGACTGGGTGTTCTCGCAGCAGCAATAGCGGCAAAGCTCGCGAGAACTTTGTTGTTTTCATCCAGCGCTTCCACAAACTTCGTCGCGAGACTAGGGGATAGAGGAGCTTCCGGAATCGGCACCTCCTTAGTGTCAGCGTCAGTTGTCACTGGCTCCTTCGATAAATCGACAAGTTCGACTTCAGGAGGAGGAGGAGGAGCGGAAGTTTGTTCCTGAGTGTCGGCGGAAGAGGTTTGTACGAGTTGAGTGGTCGCAGGAAGTGTAGGTGGGATGGGTACATTTACAATGGGGGTAGTTGCGAGAGGAGAGAGTCCGGCAGTGTGCTCCTTGATTGGGGTGGCACTAGGGAAGCTTTCGGCTTTCCATGTGGTAGGGAGCAAAGCGACAGGTAGGAGCCATGTCGCATTGAGGATGACACCATAGCCTATGTATGAGCAGTCAATAGCCAGTCAAAGTAAAAGAGCTGAGAGAAAGCACCGATATCATAGCTCTTTATTTCGCCCCAGCTCCAAGAAATGAACGTCCCGATGTAACTAATATACGGCACGATCTTCTGTAGCACGAGGATCATAGGTTGCAAGGGAGCGGGGAACATCGTTACAGGAAGATGAGCAAATAACCAAGTGAGAGCGGTGCTAACCATTGCCGCACGCTTCGCGGCTTGTATCTCTTGGTTACCGAGAACGGCCATCACTGGCGGGGGAAGGAAGCTATAACAGATTGGAGTCAGAACTGCGGGGAACGGTAAAAAAGGATGATACTTACATCCGATACCCCCAATATGTAACTTCAACGGAGACCTTGGTTGTAGAAGGAAGCCAAACCTTTTTGACCGCATGAGGAGCTGGCGTTGATGGCGTAGACGGAGTAGTTGGCTCCGGATTCTGACCTTTCTTGCCAGGGAAAGGCCACCATTTCCATCCATGAATATTCACGGCGGCATTTCCAGGAGATAGTGGAGCAGCGAGTGCAGGAACAAGTTCTGATTTTGCCAATTCGACCTGGTCGTCGGCCTCAGGCTCGAGAGGGAGGTAAAACATGACACTTTGGTTGGTCGCGGTACCACCTTTATCGCTGTCGCCACTACTGCCGGAATCCTTGCCCAAGCCTTCCTGGCCGTTAGAGGGAGCAGCAAGTGACTCTAAAATGCTCCAAACCGTCGGCCATTCTTCCTTCCTTCCATTCATAACAGTAGCGCTGGAAAGGAGCTCGACCAAATGCTTATCCTGAACATGAATTGCGGATGGAGGAGGGGTGGGACATCCGGAATCATAAGATGGAGGAGACGGTGATAGCGGTGGTTTGGGGGGAGGATGGTTGACAGCGGGAAGGGACTTAATTAGCTGACGGATTTTCTGGGCGAGATAGATAGGGTCATCGTCGTCCTCATTGTCTCCATCAGGGATATCATCGGAACGAGCATATAGACTCGCTTTCTCGCTGGTGGGTGTCGCGGGAGGGGAGGCGAGAGGATGGACAATCAGGGCATCCTTAGAGTTCTTGAGCCTGGCGAGCTGCTTGAATCTTTTGAATCCAATAAACTTGGGCTTGGGAGACCTGGGAGACTTAGGGGACTTAGGGGACAAGGGCTCTTCCGCTTCGACGACCACCGCTGGCGCTGGCTGCTGAGCCTCTATAGTACCAGTGGGCTGATGAAAATCATCACTGGCGAGAGGCTTAACGGAGTCTGTATCCACGTTGGCTAAAGTTACTTCTGAAGCTGGGGAATCTTGAGCAGACATGGAAGAGAAAGAGAGAGCACCAAAAAGGGGAATTGTAAAATGGCGGCTGTTATCATGTTATTGCAATTGACAGGAGAAGCTAGCGGATTAGATCGGCGACAATCATAAAACTTGTACTTGGCGCAGGCAAACAGCTGACTTCACCTTCAGCTGTTCGGTAGGTCTGCATATGTTTCCATCGAGCAGAACCTTCAACCTGGAATGACATTGAATGATTCATGTAGAGTTCTTGTTTCAAGTTAGCGCTCACTGCCAATTATTTACATTTAGCGCTCGCCCTCTCGTCACTCTACTAATACTATGGGCACTGAATAAGGGTATCATTCCCAACTATGTATAACGTGAGGCCAGCCAAAACACGGATCCTGTCCGAGTACCAGAGAAATACTACTATACAGTTAACGAACGAAATCCAAGAAAAAGAGTGTATGAAAGGCACATAGCACCGATCGTGAAAGCAAACAATATTGATACAGCAGCGAACGTTTCCTGCGTTCTGAACTTTGAAAAAGTATGTTTTGTTTCAAATTATTCCCGTTGTATTCTAAATCCTTGCTTCAAAAAGAACTGTTGGGGCTGTCCGGATACATTTTGCTATACCGCTCCGCGAGGGCCATCGAGCCAGTCCGTTCAACACTGGCCAGTAAAAGAGGTCGTAAACGTGCCTTGGGGGACGGTAAAGGGTCGGCCGACGATACTGACGCTGGAAAACTTGGCTTGACAGCACTCAGCATCGGTTGATTACGCGTCCCAGTAGGCATGGATCCGTCGGGGTATTGTCTCGCTAGCCATCCGGTGATATCCAACTCCCCTGACAATGAGGACACTGTCGAGGATCCAGACATACGTGTTCGCTCATCGTAGCGGGCGGGAGAAGGTAAAGGGATATTCCTAGGTGAAAGAGACGGCTGGGCCGGGGAGGGTCGTAAGAGGGGGGAGTTGAAAGAGGACGTTGTTCGTGCCGGAGGGTCAATAAGCAGCCGGGAAGGTGTGGGAGTGCGACGAGGAGGAACCGGAAGGCTAGTCACAGAGCTTTCGGATTGCTGTCGAGTGTGGTCCGTTTCTTGAACTCGTACGGGAGGACGAATCGAGACCATACTGCCAGGAGTTTCGACAACGATGCTTCGGTTGAGTATTGATACCGGGGAAATCTGCCGTTGCATATCGAGAGAGGCCGCACGATGAAACGAACCTTGCGCACTTGCAGCACGTTCGGGGTATGACACTGTGGTACTAGACTGGAAAGACGAAACCGAGGTATTGGGGGTACTCAGGTCGCGGTATTCTTTGATCATCGCATCAGTTATGTTTACTTTTAACGGAGTCCTCGACCCGGATGTGAGCCGCTTAAACGTTTCTGTGGTACCGAAACTTTCCAGATCACTTCCAGATCCACTGCTGGTTGACCGAGTCTGGAACGCAGGTCCAAGAATCCGGAATGTATTGAACAAAAGAAGAGCATCAATCACACCTATTGCCGGTAAGTGATCGGGACAACGGGGGATGGAAACGTACAGACCTAACGCGAACCAGCAGACGAAAGCAAACACCACAGCTTGGAAAGGAATGATGTAACCTCCAAGGGACAGCAATCGCGTTACTGAGTACGGGACGAGAAACAGGATGTAAGCTAAAAAAAAAGCACAGGTTAGAAACAAACGTCTCGTTGACTTTGAGTGACTGCAGGCTGACCAGCAGGGTACCTGAAATTTAGCGCGTGTCATTTTTATTGTTTAGCGGAGGAACGATCGAGCTCACCACAGCATACTTCGAGCAATACTGGCCACAAACCGCTGATACGCAGAGTTGGATTGATCTTTCCAGCGTTCTTCAGGGTTCAGCGTGATTCTCAGTCCTCCTTTAATGACAATCATCCCCCGCAGCACAAGAAAAATGAGAGTGTACAGTATAGCCGACAGCACAGCGGCAACAAAGATCTACAATACATTTCAGCTGCAACATCAAAACGAGAATGGAGCACAACGTTACCGGAAGAAGATGGAAAAAGAATAAATGTTGCGGAAGGCTTGCTCGGACACCGCATGCCAACCCCGAAGGGCCATAGACAGGGCCCATCTTCGAAATAAGGGGAAGGAGAGCTAATAAGAATATTTGAGCCTTGCGTCAACACAAAAGGTCCGGAGTGCAGGCTCACCAATGACTAGAGAAACGGTCCAACCAACAAGAATTGTGGGGCCGTAGACATAAATCGACTGTCGTTTGCGAAGGACCAAAGAATTGAAAGTATGAATAGCAATCGCCACAGTGAAGTACGCAGTCGAAACGTTCCCTAACTGCATAACGGTAGCTATACATCGTACATCAGACGCAATTTGACTGACCGGAAAGAGAACAAAAACAAACCCTGAGAAGTACAGATGGCATCTACGTTGAATTACCCGCTCAGTATCTATCCCAGAAGACGGAGGTTAGGCTGTGACGTACTGTCTGTAATACCGTGGTGGATCAAGAACGGTAGACCCATCAAACCGGCTATCCCATTAATCATGTTCGCGATAAGCAAGCAAGCAGCGTAATATCCAAGCTGGGTATTGAAAAAAGATTGGGCAACACTCTCTCCAAGAAGCCGGAGAACACCTAGCCACGATACACGTAGGAAAATGCAAAACAAAGCAAGAGTAGATAAAATCGCAAAGGCGTTGACCACCTGCCAGTCACAGTCAACGAGTCGTGGTTACAAAGGTCTTGCGAAATACTTACAATTGCACCAGCCATCTCATTCGGCGGGATAGGTATGAACGCCCCCACCGTAGTGTGCACTGCTGAATGCACTGATGATATTGTCTGATTCTCCATTGTGGAACCTGAGGAATACGATTCGTTCTAACAGACTGGTGCGGGGGTATTGAAAAATTGAACGCCAAAGGGTCGTCCAGCGCCGGTCGTCGAGAAAGAAACGAAAGGAACCGGTCCTGAGCGAAGGGAAAAGGTAAAGAGACCTGAAAGTACGAAGGAAAGGTTACAGGCCCGCATCATGTCTAGAACGCCCAGGGTTATTCCAAAATTTTGCCTGGGTATCAATGATTGCCGGAAAGGATACAAGCTTCTTGCTTAAACACCATCTTTGGAATAACAAATGATGGCGTATGTGACAACCAAAAGATTTGCAGGTTAACAACGATCTCAGAAGAGGCAACCAGCAATACAACTGTACGTCAAGACCACGTAAGTAATTCATACAAACTTAAAAGGATTTTGGGCTACAATGAATTGATAATGCAGTGCTCCAAGTTCTACGGAGAATGGAAGTGTTATGTGGAACGAATTATCCGGTCATTTCCGACTGAAGAATTTTTCAATCCCCTCTGACTCATGACCTTTCTTTGGTTTCTTGGACGATGAAGGTTTTGCGTTGGTTTTTGAACTAGGTTTGACGCGCGTGCGATCTGCACCGTCAATTTTCACTTCTGGTTCCACTTCCCGCGCAACTGATTGAGCAAAATGAAAATCATCATGCTCATTCTTCAAAGCCTCCAAAGCCTGTGCTCTATCCTCTGCATCTACGATTAACGAGAGCGTTTTGGGGGGCAAGGAAAATGTCTTGTGACATTGTGGACATGTGAAAGACGTAGGGCCTTGACCGGAAGGTGGACTGCACTGCCGTGGACGTGTTGGACTTTCTGGACGTGTCTGAGAAAAATCATGTTCTTCTTCCCTCAGCCGCTTGAGGCCGGATGGATTTGCGAAGAAGCTGTCAATACTTTGCTGATTATCGTCGGCAGCTTCAATGCCCGTGAAGGCCAGCGCAATGTGATTAATCTTGATAGGACCGGTACCAGTTCCTACCAGCTCTCTCCAGAGCTTTTCCCCAGCGGCGGCGATGACGTCTATGGTGACCTCTTTGATGAATGGAAAGGGTGCCTGTTTGGATCGACTTGACCATCCATTGGCTGTATTAGATCCTAAGACGACAGTTAAGAGATAGTATGGCATAAGTGAACACGTGAACAACTTGAGCCTCCGTGTATAGTAAGGGTCTTGGGCCACAAGCTCGGTCTCTCCTTGCGGGCGTCGTTGAGCCTTAATGCCAGTTCACCGCTGAGAACGCGTATCCAATGTGGACCGTCGGACACTTGGGTAATGGGTCTATGAAGGGCCTTGGCAGCCATCATACTCTTGTTCACGGGTGGCTTTTCTTTGACTGCGGAGGATGAGTCGAAGCTCTCAAGGGTATCAATATCCGCTTACCTTCAGCCCTATCGATTCCCCTTTTCGTCGGAATTCAGCGGAGCTGTAGAATACATAGAAGATTTCCGGCATACCGTAGAATCTCGTATATCCAGACCGCGCTTTCCCCAAACTTCTCCTGTAGCTCCTCTGAGATGCACAGATTAACACTATGAAATTTCAGGCTAGGGATAGTACTGTCTAACCGAGGGATATAGGTCTTCAATCGCCTCGGTCAGCGAGAATCTTGACGGACAAAATGATCCCTTACAGAAGATCCGCTACCGTCGATACATCATACTCTTTCACAAGAGCCTCTCCGAGCTTTCCTCCAAGGAAACGAATCTTATGAAAATCGAGATCAGCAGATCATCGACAGCACCGCTAAACTTCAGCCTTACCTTTTGGAATTCGAGAGGCCTGAGATAACAAGGAATTGCAAGATTACGCAAGACGGTCTGTAGAAAGACTTATAAAAGATTCCGCACAGAAACAAAAAAGGAGTACCTGGGAATAGGGCTTTCTGTACGACGCAGAGAGCTTCGTACGATTAATAACATGACGCGCCAAAAACTAGGGAGGCCTTACTTTGGCAAGAAACTTGTTCCTTGCAATACCCTGAATGATCCAGCTGATAAATCAGACTGGAGGGAGACATATGAAAACGTCAACTCACAGCCGAAGTAGTGTATCCCAGTTTATTCGCAATGTCAACCCTCACTTTGTGCATCATTTCTGCCGCGATATGGAGGGCAATGTCATGCCATGTTGGAGGATCTGTCTTCAAATCTTGATTGGCAGTCTCAGAGTCAGGATGAATGGGTATAAGGTGGGAATCAGAGGTCCAATCGACAGACGGGGGCGCAGGAATGGGAGTGTCAAGCCCACTAGGCGCGTCTGGCGGTACCTGAGCAAGATAAGGGTACCGTTGTAGAAGGGCTTGCCGTACAGGCTTTGTGAAATCAATAAATGCCTCGTCAATGGAAGCCTTCTCTACAGATCACTACTCAGCTGGGCTACGGTCAAAACGTTCGTGACAAACCTATCTCAGCGCCTGGAAGTCCCTCCTTGAACATGTTCAATATCTTGACACTTTCTCGCCGATAATAGTCCAGCGACACCTGGGCGCTATATAAGAGCGTGTTTCCATTCAAAATGCATGGAATGAACGCACTTTATGTGTCCGCGAATCAATATTATCCCAATATCCTGGCTCAGCCTCCCCCTCTTTGTATGTTGCAACATGAACAATCATTAAATCCGGACAGCATTTTTTCGCTTCTTCAAGTTTTTGAAACCGTGTAATTCCAAACTTGCGCGCAGGATAGTTGACCGCGATGATACCTGCATTCCAATCATCAATTGGTTAGAAGAACAATATAGAGGCTCAAAGTCGAGAGAATGACCTTCCCATTGGAGGACGATAAGCGGTTTATCTGTGACTCCAAGCCTAACCATCTCGCATGCTGCAAAGAACGCATCACTGTCGCAGAGCGCGACTACGCGGAGAGGATCACGAACTCCGAGATTTTGTTGAAGTACGTGTCGATAAGTTATTACTGGGTTCAAGTCTGTCATTTCAAAGTCTTCAGCTTTGGCTTTACCTTTATTGCTCGCTAGAGTCATTTTGGCAGGGAAATATGATACAAGGGAGAAAAGAAGCGATGAGTGGGCTACAACAAGTAATTCTTCTGGGTAAGCGCCCGTCAACATGTGCGTCAACAAAAATTAACACGTGATTACGATAGAACTCGCTTTGACATTTACTATAATAGGAAGTCGCAAGCGAAGTTTCCCGCTTTGTTCTCATGGACAGCGGGCATGAGCACTCGGACTTTAATCATTGTTGATCCAATACATTCTTACCACTAATTTATCTAGGCTTGCTAACATGTCCACTCTCCCTACACCACCTCTGTAGTGGTAGTACGAGACCAGCGGTTTCCTTTACGGGACCACTGCTGGGATCCAGTCCTTGCGGCGCCGTGTATATCGTATCGCATCACATACATATTGCAAGTCGATGGGATATGAATCGATGTTAGGTTTTTAACTTTACCTAGAGTGTTTTGAGACGCAAGTAGGTCGCGGATCCCTGGCTTGAATGATCCAGTCTTCTGCTGGATCCGCCCCTGGTACACGGTATGGAGAAATCGGCAGATAACACATTTCCTGGATGAAAGATTTGTCAAACCAAAAGAAATATCGATATCAAGGGCATCCTCACATCAAAGTTACAAGCAGGCGCGCATTTCAACCATTCAGTCCAATCCAGCCATGACATCAATGCATCCAGGTCTTGCTTCCATTGTGTATGCACTCTCAGCAAAGATGGCATATCATGGGTCTGAGTATTTTCCAGGTCGTATTCCACTCCGTCGGCCCACATTTTTGTGATAACTCGGCAAATTTCCCCATTCACAGTACTGAGGGAAGAGAACATGAGCCATTCCGCAGGCGTGAATGTTGCCTGAGCTGATACGAATGGAGGGTATGCTTTAGCGCACGTTCGGTACACAGGCTCTGCCCAAAATTTCTCGTGATTTGATTTGATTTTCGGTTGAACTGAAAACAGATTGTAAGGCTGAAGCATTCCGCGCAGCTGTACAAATATTCTCCGCATAATTGGCGATATATCTTCGGCGCAGTCAGTTGAATTCAAGTCGAGATATAGCAGCTCGAGACGATCGGCGTAGCGCTGTACAAGTGTATGAAACCAAGATGGCCAGTCGATCCCACTAACTAGCCCTGTCCATTTTTCAGCAGCCAGCTCGTCTGCAATCCGCTCTTTGGCAGCAATGATATCTTCTTGGCTTATTCCCAGTATTCGATGACGAAGCCGGTGTTGACCAAACCTCGTCGAAACAAGGCTAGGCGCAAGGGAAATATCGTAGAACGAAACTAGACGGTGAAGATCCAACTGAATCCGAACTTCGCCGGGATATTCGTCTATACGCTTTGAAGCCAATATCTCTTCCAAACCGAATGCATCCAAGGGTATCCCAACCTCCATCTTTGGGGGTGGCCTAATTGGGGGTCCCTGAAATGAGGAGTTTGCAGGTTGGGGAACATACGGCATTTTAAGGTGAAGTATGGAATCGACTCTGAGGCCAGCGGAAAAATTACACAACATCACCTCACTAAGTACTCTCAGCGAGGTTGCATGGCTTGATTGTGCAGGACAGACTCACTAAGATGTGTGAAGTCTGGGACCCTAGTCGTCAGCATTTTTCAGGCGTAGATAAAAACACATGTGCACCTCACGAAACCATCTATCCCAAACTGTTTACCCCAGTTACATAGATCCGAAATTCTTCGTGGCTCTTCCGAGTAATTATCCGGTTCTATCTTGCCCCAAGCAACCACATCCTGACTATCGATGGTCCCACCTGGAAACTTAAGCCCACTGTACCCATCAAAATAAAGCACTTTGAGGGAGCGTTCGGCGACAAGGGTCAGATGCCAGCACCCTTGGTGATCTTCAGAAAACAATCCGCAATAAAGAGTAGACAGCTCAGAATCAAGAGCCGTCCATTCCGGGGTTTCCGGGACATGAGGATCGCCTCGTCCGTGATATAGCAGGGTGCCTGCAGGAAGAATTCCTGGGACAATCGTGTGCCCTGCAGAGCGCAAAGTATTAGGTTTTCATCGTATTTTAATGTCCGCACTGACCATTTCTGTATCTTCTGCCCGGCCAACCTGTTAACAAAGAATGTACGGTATTGAAAATAAAGTTGGCGGTATTATTGGGGCTTGGATGAACATCCAAAGACCAGGATTCGATGTTGAAGTCTGCGTCCGCATTTTGAGTTACAAGCTGTCCTGCTTTCGCCGTTGCAAGCCAGCGTAGTAAAAGAGACAGTATGATCATTGCAGAAAGCAAGGCCAATTCGGCTCACACTTTGCACATACATTTAGTCCTGAAAATGAATGATGGAAGGCTCAGAGGACTTGAGCGGCAAGGTCGGAAAGAGGTGGTAACTCAAAATCGAAAAAGTCCCTACGCACGATGATCAAAGAGCTTCATAGTACGAAGTTGAGAAGCTCATGCTTTGCTTTGATCTTGAAGAAATCCTTGACCACGGATAGCTGTCAGATACGGAAGTGCTAACGCTTTGACCTGGAGAAACTAGGGGAAAAGTCAGATGGCGGGGACGGATCAATTGCAATGATTTTTGGATTATGAAAGTTGTTGAATATGCATTCGCTTCATTTTTCTACCTCATCTTTGTATCATAGATGGTGGATAGAAAGTTATTTGTTTCGAGGAACCCGTCAGAAATTGCGTTGTCGCCAAACTAATGGGGCGATTCTGATTGGCCAGTGATAGCTCTTTTCTCGAACTTATGACGCGCTCAAACTCTGATGCACCTTCTTCGTTCTTTCTTTACCTCCAGATTCTCAGCTTCACTGCGGCATTCTCACGTCCGAAAGATGGCCTCAAAGACGATTGCTGTCCTCGACGAACACGAATTGAAAGATGGGCAAATGTACGAATTTTGAATGTATTATCCGAGGACTAAATGACCTTGGATATCAAGGAAAGAAGTTGACTTTGAACAGGGCAAAGTCCTTGTCGCGCGTCTCGGAGACAATGTCCATGCAACGAGCGCATTTTGCACGGTATATATATTTTCTGTCAGCTTATATGTTTAGTAACGCGTCCATAGCATTACGGCGCCCCCCTTGCAAAGGGTGTATTGACTGCCGATGCAAGAGTCGTCTGGTATGTGTCATTTTCTGTTAGACGAACGTTCAATCTGATCGCACTTCTTACCAAGTCCATGGCACGGAGGTTGGCTCATCGACTGAATCATCAGCTTAATCTGACAACCATTCTAGCGTGCTTTAATCTTTGCTCCGGCGACATAGGTCGGTATCTTTCACATTACCATGGGCCCCAAACATTGATTATAAAGCACAGAGGATGCTCCCGCCCCCAGCCCGATTCATTCCTTCAAAGCCCATATAGCGAACGGCAAGATCCATGTCACAGCCAACCCAGATTTTACGTTGAAAGAAAAAAAATCCAGGCCTCCTAAACTTTCGACAGCTGGATTTGATGCAGTAGGGAAAGGCGCAGTCATCATTGGAGGCGGATCCGGAGCCTTCAATGCCGTGGAGAGCTTACGAGAGGTAAAATGCGGTAGTCAGCATAACAATCTTTGCTAATACCTCAAATCAACATAGCACGGATACAAGTTTCCCATTACGATTGTGTCAAAAGAGACTTATGCACCAATTGATAGGTACTATCTTTCGCATACGGCATCTCTGTTTCCTCACTACGGTTGTAGAACCAAGCTCAGTAAAGCCCTGATCACTGACGCTTCTCAGCTTGAGTGGAGGACCGCAGCAGACTTGAAAATCAAGTACGGTGTCAACTTACGAACGGGCGTCACTGTTACCTCTGTCGAGCTGCAAGACAAAAGGGTCATTCTGGATAACGGTAAAGACACCATCATTTACGACAAACTCGTAATCGCTCCTGGAGGTACTCCACGGAAATTACCCATCCCAGGCGTCGACCTGGAAAATGTCTATACCTTCCGTGGTGTTGAAGATGCGAAGAAGGTCGACAGTGGTACATTTTATTTGTTGGGGAACCCTCTCTCAATAACTAAAGTCTCCGTTTTCTAGCTGCAACCGAAGGCAAGAAGGTTGTAGTCATTGGTAGCTCCTTCATTAGTATGGAACTTGTCGTAGCGTTATCCAAACGGAAACTTGCTTCCATAGACGTGATTGGAATGGAAGAATTTCCTTTCGAGATCGTGCTCGGTAAAGAAGTTGGTGCGGGGTTGAAAAAGGCAAGGCTACCTGTTGTCGTCTCCCTCACGATCCGGCTAACATCCGTGAGGCAGTTCCACGAGTCTCAAGGCGTGAAATTCCACATGCAGACCAAGGTTGAAAAGATAGTGCCTCGAGAGGACAACGCGTCACTCGCAGGTGGCGTTGTAGTTAATGGTGAAACCCTTCCAGCCGACTTTGTGATCATGGGCGTCGGCGTTGCCCCTGCCACAGAGTTTCTGAAAGACAGCGGTATTGAGCTCGAGAAAGATGGTTCTATTCAAGTAGATGAATTCCTTCGAGTTACCAAACTCCCCGCGGGCGTCGAAGGAGTCTTTGCCATCGGTATGCCCGTTGTTAGTCGTGCGTGCCAATCACTGCTAATGCTTTATTGGTGGCAGGCGACGTGGCACTTTATCCCCGAACCGGAGAATCTGTCAGGATCGAGCACTGGAATGTGCGTGTATTCCTTCACTTTTCGAAGTTCGTGGCCGTTTGATGAAGATTTTTTCTGTGCAGGTTGCCGGAAACCACGGAAGAGCCGTAGGGAAGACTATCGCAGGGAATCCTCAGCCCTTCGTGAAGACCCCAGTGTTTTGGAGTGCTCGTAAGTAATGCAATGTTATTTGTTGATGGAGGCCTTTAATTACTCCTTACAGAGGGTCAACAGCTTCGATACTGTGGACATGGTGTTCAACCTGATGACATCATTATCCAAGGCGATCCTGGCGAGATGAAGGTTAAGTGATACCTCCACGACTGCCACCAGACCTACTAATTGTATCGAATGTAGTTCATCGCCTACTACGTAAAACAAGGCAAAGTTGTTGCGGTAGCCAGGTGGGTTCAGTCGAGCCTTTATCGCGTGTCGTTCTGAAATTTTTCAATATCTTCAGTATGCAAAATGATCCTGTAGTTAGCGCAGCCTCGGAATTACTTCGTTTGGGTCTAATGCCGTCGCCAGAAGAGATCAAGGCGGGAAAGGTAAATGTTACTTTACTCGAGTCTGGCAGTGTTTGGTGTCTCACCCCTATCTCGCCGTCGTGTTTATAGGACCTTCTGACGGTTGACATATCGAGCGTCAACGCTCTGCCTAAAGTAGTCTGAGGCTTATAAGCCTTAGGCAATCAGACAAGGAACGGCGGCTGTCTGGGACTCCAGTCGATGCCGCAGTACGCCCTGTATTAAAGAGCCGGGAAGATATCAACTGCAAGGATTGAAATGATGTTTTCTTTTTGTTACTTTTTGTATTGCGCGCTTTGTAAACATTGCCAGCTTGTACGAGTAAATCGAGGCGTTAACTTTGTATAACATACATGACTTTTTCTCTCGCTAGCCGGCGCGCCAAGTCTAGACGGTTCCCGGACTAGCAGTGGTTCGGTGCTTACAAAAGAAAAGAACGGGTTTTGCCAGTGCGATGCTATTTGTTTCAGAGATGGCCGTGAGGGTGGGACCCTCGGTTTTAATGGAGAACTTTGGGGTGCACTGAGAAATTATTATTGGACCAAAATTACGTGTGTCCAAAGCAGAAGCTAGTGAAATATTCAGCCTCTGTGATTCCAAGATATGGATGGATCACTAGAAATTGCATTTCGGCTCAATTAGCAGGTATTACAGGTATAAAAGAAGCTGTGAAGACCGAGAATACAAACCTGACAGACTCATACTGGCAAGCGCCGACTAGAAAAATCCGAAAAAATTCAACTCTAACGGCATCCACGTGCCATATTAATGTCCCACGGACTCTCTTGCCCTGGCTCTGCCCAGCACCCATAAACTCTTCCTACCCTTTTCCTCATCGTCCAAGACGTCTTACACAACTACCCAGACGATGGCGGCAGTGCATGCCTTGCCAATTATGCACTCTTATCACTCTCGACAGTCCCTGAACGGCATCAACTCGGCCAGCGCTGCAGGACCAAGTGTCCTGCCAACTCCACCTGTGGCTTCACGCAAGCGTAAGCGAGCTCAGCAATATACGGTGAGCTACAGCGAAGTCCAAGAAACCGACAGCGATGGTCGAGTCAGGGATGTTATCGTCATTGAAGACACTCCACCCCCGACAATGTCTCCAGCTACAACCAATGGCGGCGGTTACTCGGCGTCATATCAGCCCCCAGTGTTTGCTCCCCCAATCAGAACTAGGGCGAGGGCTGCTGCTGAAGCCCAGGCCATATCGGCCAGCTCATCTACCAGCGGTGTGGCTCCCCCGCCAAAGAAACGTAAACGAGATCCTGCAGACGAGGTTCGGATTCTGCCAGCGAAAAAACCGGCTCCAAGCAGTCAGAACTCGCTTGCTGTTACTCAGACAAAGTCATGGGGAAGTAGAAGTGCTGCTGCAACAGACGATGTAGGCTGTATTAACCTTTTGCGTACATCATTCATCGTGTCTAACGGCGTGTTGCAGACATCGAAAGGTCCTGTCTCTTGCGATGACAAGGAAGGACATTATATCATCGTACCCGATGATGTGATTCACAAACGATGTTTGCAACGTTTCCTTTCTGCAGGATCCTCTCGCTGATCGTCGTTCTCTAGATCGGACTGTTCGCTTACTGGGTCAAGGGACTTTTGGCAAGGTCGTAGAAGCTGTCGATACGTTCAAGAATTCCAGGGTTGCTATCAAGATTATCCGAGCAATCCCAAAATATCGAGACGCCAGTAAGATAGAGATTAGAGTCCTCGAGACACTCAAGAAGCGAGATCCGCAAAACCTCAAGTAGGTTCCGCCTCCGCCAAGATTCATTTTTTCTCTTCTCAACGCACCTTTTTTCAAGCAAATGTATACATCTTCTCGACACTTTTGACCATCGCAACCACGTCTGCCTGGTATCCGAGCTTTTGGGGATGTGTGTATATGATTTTCTCAAGGATAATGACTTTGCGCCGTTTCCTCGGCATCACATTCAGTCCTTTGCCCGCCAGCTGTTGAGCAGCGTTGCTTGTAAGTTGTGTAAGCTCTTTATTGCTTTCATCACTTTGACCTGTTGCGCCTTAGTCCTCCACAGGGAGTCGCTGATACACACGGACCTCAAGCCCGAGAACATACTTCTCGTACACAATGATTACAGTTTAGTCAATATTGCGGTGCCCGGGAAGGTAATTTCCTTTCCCAGCCTGCGCCCTGTCATGATCCTTGACCCATCTTTGTCCAGAAAAATGCCCCTCCGAAAAGCAAACGGATTCTCAAGTCAACTGATATTAGACTTATTGACTTTGGTTCGGCAACTTTTGAGAAAGAGTATCACTCCCAAGTCGTGTCGACTCGACATTACCGGGCACCGGAAATCATTCTAGGTCGGTTTATGCTGCTCCGCAATCATTATTCAAACGTACTAATGAGTATATAATTAGGCTTGGGGTGGTCCTTCCCGTGTGACGTTTACTCTCTGGGCTGCATTCTCGTCGAGTTCTACACGGGAATGGCGCTCTTCCAGACCCACGATAATCTAGAACACCTCGCTATGATGGAAATGGTCATGGGTAAAATGCCAGAACGATTTGCTCGTGCTGGAGCAAGGTCGAAACCAGAGTTTTTCAAGGAAGGCTCAAAATTAGACTGGCCCAAGCCGAAAGCTTCAAGGCAGAGTAAAAAAGATGTCCGGAGTACAAGACCCTTAGCAGTAAGTGTCCCTTTCCATATTCGTTACTATAACTTTACAAGCTTTCGCGCTCTCTAGGACGTTATTTTGCCTCACGATTTGATAAATCGTCATTTCCTAAACCTCGTCCAGAAACTCCTCGCCTTCGATCCCGCACAGCGAATAACTGTCGCAGAGGCACTCAAGCATCCGTACTTCTCCTTGAATATCCCCGCTGAGATATAATCACTTGTTATCATCCTGTTTTGTTTTATTACCCTCCGTTGCCATCGGTTTTTCTTTGGACACCCCTGCTCGTTATTATGATCCGTGTACTACAAATCATCACTATGGGAAACATCTTCATCGTCATTAATGCTATCCATATCGTCGAAGTCGAACGACTTGCTCGTACCAAGTCTACACACGAACCAGACCTTGCGCATACGTGGTCTGGTGAAGTCTCGCGCCGCCGGCTGGTTGTTGGATAGAAAGCTTTCGAAGGAGATGCTTGAACGGACGAAGGCCAATCTCGAGCAGCTCTGGCAGCCTCTGGGCCCTTGCCTCTAACAGGCTCATCACTCATGCATGATCCAAGCGACAGCAGCCTTGTATATTGCTTCAGCCTTTGCGCACCAATGTGTAACTTATCCCTCCCCTATGTATAGCATCCAGTGAACCCAATACCTTTATGCGGCATATAAATCTTTCTTGGGCTACCATTCTTTTTCTCAAACTGCATACTGCAATTGTAATGTATCCTCATCACTCATTGTCCATTTCATCTTCACAAATCATCAATTTCTTTCGAGATACATTTGGGTTGGCCTATACGTACCAGAGATACATAATTAAACTTTGCTTAACCCCCTTCGAATTCGTTCCCCCCAGGCGATCGACCGATGCATTGGACGGTCCTCTTTTGTTTGCCGTCTTTATGGATATCTAAGAGGTAGAGGAGTTACCGGTATGTTGGGCTTTTACCCGTGTGTAAATATAGTTCAAATAGATTTTTGTAGAGCTTACTCAGACTACGAAACAGGACCGGTGTGAATTGGAGTGATGCAAAATCTCGTATCATTTCCTAGATATATCATTCAGGCACTCGCTTGCCAGGACTAACGCCCTCGAAAAACTTAACATAGACGCTGTAGTCCTTCGCAGAGTGTCTTCAGTCCCAGAACATAGTCAAACTCGTCATGGCGCCGCGCGGAAATATCATTTCCATTTCTAGTAAGTAAGTATCCACTACATGTGTCAGCTACGGTCTGACGGTTCAGTACCTTTTGTTCCCGACACTCACCATGCAGGGCATTGGTTTCTTGCTGATCATCGCAGTGCTTGCATCATTAGCCTTATGTGCTAACGCGACGACCGCGAAGATTCTAATTTATTCTGCCACCGCTGATTTCCGACACGACTCTATACCCACTGCAATTCAAGCTCTTCAGTCCAAGGGACCCTCGATCGATGTCCAATTTGACAATACGGAAGACATGAATCAGTTCTCAGACCAGATATTAGCTCAGTACGACGCGCTGTTATTTTTGGATAACACAGGCGAAGGTGGGCCTTCCCTTTGGACTGTTGCTGGACATGTTCTCAACAATCACCAGTTCTTGACGACGCTGGAAAGGTAGCATTTCAAAAATATTTGGACTTAGGCGGAAATTTTGTAGCGATCCATGCCGCCTCCGACTGCTTAAGAAACACTACTTTCTACGGTCATGAAGTTGGTCAGTAACATCCTTCAGTTTCTCTCGGGGGCCTGATTGTTGATTGACTCATTGCAGGTGCTTTTTTCGACTATCATCCTGCACTGCAGAACGCGGTACGAATACCTCAGTTGCTTTCTTGTGTTCATCCGAATAACGGCCCATGTAGACAGTGGATGTCATTGATTCTTCGCACCCGAGTACGAGCATGCTCCCAGCCGAGTGGCATGTGCAGGATGAAATGTAGGCCGCAATATTGACCGTCTTTTCAGTGATAGTCTTACATGTTATCTAGGTATAATTTTAAATCTGATCCAAGAGCAATTGGCGCCATTGTGATCCTGTCTGCGAACGAGTCCAGTTATGTAGGTATGTCGAATTTTTCGAATTAATGAATATATAAAACTCGTGCTGATTTTTGCCGATTATCGTAGATAACGGAACTCATATGGACCAGGGAACCCCTCATCCGACCGGTGAGTAGTTCATGATATTTCGGGCGCCTTTGTCGAACTGATATCTGTGGCTGTAGCTTGGTTCCAGGAACGGGGAGCTGGTGTCGACAGTAATGGGACCGCCGGACGCAGTTTCTACACTAGTTTGGGGCATTTGAATGAGACATGGCAGGTCGGTGCACACTGCTCACGAAATTGGAAGGCTGACTCGGAGATTCTTCAGGATGATTTATTCTTGGCTCATGTCCTTGGCGGCATTACATGGGCTCTATAATTCAATACCACTTTGGCGTTCAATAGCTCGGGCCTGGTTGGAAACCCTCAGAGTTCCAACTCATCAACTTCATCGTCTGCCTCTTCCTCTTCCTCTCTGTCGCCCACTTCGTCACCTTCGTGAGTATCTACTCTATATGCAAGAATAGTTTCCGTGAATCTTCTGACGAGTTGTCAATAGATCGTCTTTGGCTTTTTCGGTGGATACAAATCTAATGCTTGCCGGTTCCTTGTTTGCAATATCTCTACCATTATTTATGTCCTCTTTTCTTCATGCTTAGTAGTTAAAAACAAATTGGACACTCTCCACTGGTAGCAATCTGGGCCACTTCTGGGTGCAACGCACTCATCCTCGGCAAATCAGACGCGTCCTCAGGCTTTGATTGAAGGCTATTGCGAGTTAATGGGGAGATCTGGAAGGATGATTTATTTGTTAAGTCGCGATGCCTGAGGGACCTTGATTGTCAGCGACTCTTGGCGCCGGTTTTAGAGTTAAAGTTTTAAGGTTAATATCGATGCTGGTTGGGTGGTACTGCACGTTACGAGAGCCAGGTGGATTGAATGTCCCTTTTGTCGCAACTACACTCAAGATGCTCAAAGAGGCAGATATTGTGGGTGAGCACTATCTGTTATGCTAAGGTGTACATACCAATATCATCTACTATCTAGTGATACAATCTTCAGACATGGTTGAATTCCCGATCAGCAAGAGTAATTTGGAATATTTCACGGAAGGTTTTCCACCCGCAGAGACATCCACTAAGCCAGGCGAAGTTGTATCTCTCACAGAGACTTCCCAAACCCTACGGCTCTTATGCGCATTCGTGGACCGGAAGCCGCCTCCTACTTTGGATGACATTGATATCGACGATCTGTTTCTTCTTGCTAAGGCGGCAGAAAAATATGTAGTGTATAATGCGATCACCATTTGCAGGCTTAAGCTTAGGCGAGTTTTGAGATACTTTGGATAATGTACAATAATGACGAACAGTGAGCATTTTTCTAGAGAATTCCTTTCCAAAAATCCAAAAGAAATCTTAGGCTTCGCCGCGGAATACCATTACACGGATGTCATCACAGCGTTGTACCCAATACTCATGGACACACCCCTCACGGAAATCGCCGCCATTCTACCGTCAACTTCACGTTACTTTGCACATTGGGTACGCACACGCTTCTTGCAGGAAGTCTAATATCTCAAATTTGCGATACATGCAGAGCCTGCAAAGCTTCCGGTGGACCGACGCGCTCGTTACTGCCATTCGACTTGGAAACGATCATAACTGCCAATGGTGGGGGAATTACGTCTTGCAGATACTTCGCCGGCTCGACAAGCCAAGCTGCCTTACTCAACCGCATCTTCGAAGCATATTCAGAGAAAATGTGCCCAACTGGCAGCATACTTGCTGTTTTGCGGAATCTTCTCGCTGGGAGCAGAATATCAATCAATTGGTAAATAAAATACCAAAGTTTTCGATCTCGATTCCAAAGGAAAGGGACCAAGCAGATGTGCAGATATAACTGAAGCACTATATATACTGTCCAAGAAAGGCGTAGTTATCTATAGAACACCACCGCTACATCGAATGGGGCTACATTCACTTCCCCGCTTTTTTTGACTCTGCTGGTAAAGACCTTGTCAGTCATGAGCATCGCAAAGACTGAAAGGGGAGATCTAGAAAGACAATTGATTTGTTGAGTCGCGACGAAGCTCACGCTGGGAGTGCCTGAGTGAGGTCGGACTGTAACGAATCAACAACTCTTCGGCGTTCATTTTAAAGTTAAAGTTATGATATCGATGGACACCTGGTTGGGTGGTACTGCACGTTGCGAGAGCGAGGCGAACCGAACGTCTTTGTCGAAACTACACTCAAGATGCCCAATGGAACAGATATTGCGGGTAAGCACCACTGTCCGTTACGCTAAGGTGTACGTACCAATATCATCTACTATCTAGTCATACAATCTTCAGACTTGGTCGAACTCCGAATAAGCAAGAGTAATTTGGAGTTTTTCACACGAGGCTTTCCACCCGCAGGAACATCTGCTGAGCCAGGCGAAGTTGTATCTCTCACAGAGTCTTCTCAAACGCTACGGCTCTTATTCGAATTCGTGGAGCAAAAGCCGCCTCCTACTTTGGATAGAGTTGATTTCTATGATTTGTTACTTCTGGCTGAGGCGGCGGAGAAATACGTAGTGTATAGTGCGATCACTATTTGCAGGCTCAAGCTCAGGCGAGTTTTGAGATGTTTTATATACCAACATCGCCGAAGAATGATCGTTCCTCTAGGGAATTTCTTTCCAAAAATCCAAAAGAAATTCTAGATTTCGCCGCGCGACACAACGATTACACAGATTTTATTACGGCGTTGTACCCAATACTCATGGACACACCCTTAGCGGAAATCGCTACTGTTCTACCGTTAACTTCGCGCTATTTCACTCGTTGGGTAAGAGCACACTTTTTTGCAGGCAGTCGAATTTCATTGCTCAAATCTGCAATCCATGCAGAGCCTACAGAGCTCCCGGTGGTCCGGAGCGCTCATTACTGCTACTCGACTTCAGAACGATCATGGTAACTGTCCATGGTGGGGACATAATATGATGCAGATACTTCGCCAACTAGACAAACCAAGCCGCCTTACTCAACCCCATCTTCGAAAAGCATTCAAAGATTTTGTCGAGGAAAAATCCCACCGTTCTTGCTGTGTTGCGGCGTTTTCCCGCTGGGAGCAGGACATCATTCAAGTAGTAGATAAGATTCCGGAATTTTCGATTCCAGAGGAAGTGACCCCAGTACTGTCTTTCTATGAATAGAGGCAACAGTCACAGTCACGGTCGCCCTGTTGCGTCGCCTATTTACCGTGATGTCAAAATTAATTTTGGGTCCATCGCCTTCCTTCCAACCGTGACATCAAAAAATCCGAAAAAAATCATGAAAATTTTCAATTCGGTTGCATGGGTCACGGTCAAAACTTGGTCTGTCGCATTGCTAGAGACCATGACAGTCACATGACTGTCGCCTCCATTCATAGAAAGACAGTAGATGTGTGAATATGACCGACCCTCATGTACTACCGATGATTTTTTTGTCAGTGTGGTGTATTAAGCAACTCCGCTGTAAGTGGCGTTCGTCAAAATTGGTCCTATCTGCGAAGAAGAGTTGTAAGAGATTATCAGAATGTCTGAAGCCTCATCTGCACATCACGCCTTCGATGATTCCAGGCGCGATGTCGCGGGAAGCACAATCAGCATGAAAGGACAAGGTGACAGCCTCCGATATAGGGAACCTCATAGCCTGATTATTATTATCAGCTTCGGAGGATCTACTAGTTGTGTTTCCAGGGCTTAGGTATCAATGGCAATAGGTGATTCACTGCAAATGGGGAGGAGCCTTGAACGAATCTTGAGCTCACGCAGCATGACGCAAGCCTAATTTCCCGATTCGGTAATTCCTTTTCTAAATTTGGGCATGCGCAATTGCCTCCGCGGCAGCTAACTGCGCTCATAATACCGGAGCCACCACAAAGAGCTCGTTCAACTCATCCTCAAATCGAGAGTAAGACCGAATCCCCATTATTTGTATTTAATATCTCTCCTGAGAGTCCACTACAGGTTTACTATCGTACAAGCCGTGAAATAAAAATAGAAAGGTCCCGTAAATGATAGTAAACAATTATGCGAGCTTCGCAAGCGAGATGGCATTCTTTCCAACATCAACACTGAAGTAGGCGTTTTTCAAAAACACGTCGCCGACGAGCCACTCGGTGGCAGCGCCGACTTCGCCAGAGCTGATACCTGATACGCAATCGCCGTTGGGGTCGTTGGGGTTCACGGGTTGGAAGGCAATGTCCCGGGGGTCGATGGCGAAGGAAGTTCCACTGAATGAGAGAGCAACGCTGGCATTGGTGTTGCAGGGGACGGTGAAACCACCTTGGCCGTCTGAAGCTGAACCCTGGATGAGTTGGTGGACAGCGGCGGCGTCGTTGGGGGGAGCGACAATCAAAGTGGTTCCGGTGTCGAGGATAGCGGTACGGCCTTGGAGTCCTGTGTCAGTCCCATCAACGGTGACGCTGTCCATTGCCCCTTCCCAGAACCCTTGCTGATTGACGTTATCGAAGGTAGTCAGTGTGTTCGCTTGGAACTTCGTGGGGTCCAGACCACTGCAGATATTGCGGGTTAGAAATGGGGTGCTTGCGGGACGGGAAAAAAAAAACACATACCCGAAAGTAATTTCTCCGTCATTCAAATTGTCTGCCGCGCGAGAGATCTTGAAGGAGGTGATAGCGTCGGAAATCAAACCAGCAGATGCGAGACTTTCCGGGGGAGTGGGAGTTTGCTGCTCCGAAAGTGTCTATACAAAAGAACTAAATGAGAGAGCGCGCCAAGCGGTGAAGAAGACTACGTACCGACTGGGCAAGTCCCATCAAGCCATCGAAGGGTACCGAGTTATCAGCAAAGTCATCAGTTTCCGAATCAGCGACACCGAAGGTATGGCCAGTCAGGTTGAGACCGGCAACGGCAATGTTGTCATTGATAATCGTGCCAGAAACTGCACCAGTACCGTAGGTAACCTGGAACTGTTTGCCAGAGTCTACAAAAGTACTAGACGAAGCAGTGCCGAGGAAAGTGTGATCACCCTAGCGACGGATGGGGGATCAGTGGCCAAGAAAACCAAGATCATGTTGAATGACTTACGCATCCACCTCCTGCCGTTGACTGACAGTTTTCGGAGCCAACCCACAGATCAGCAGACCCTGAATCCATAAGAATGAAATAGTTCTGCGGGGGAGTACCCATTTGAATGGTAGCGAGGTATCCAACATCTTGGCCTCTGTGAAAGGAGAATTCAAGACATAAATCATAGCCCACTTGAATAAAACGTACTCAATATTGAGTCCAAGCGAGTTGCTGGCAGTAGGGGCGTTCGCAGCTTCAACGCCGCTTGGAACACCGCCGGACTCGACTTGAGAGCCAGTTCCGGCAGTACCGTTGTCTCCAGAAGCGGCAGCAGATCCCGAACCTGCTCCTGCTGCTCCGGCGGCTCCTGCGGCCCCTGCTGCTCCTGCACCTGCTCCGACTGCACCGGCCGAGCCTTTACTACTGTTGAGACGGGTCGAGTACTCAGTACAATGCCACATACATATGAGAATATGAATACAAACCCAGCCTGGCCCTGAGCTTTCCCTTTCTTAAGCTCGGCACGTGGAACATGTCCAGCACCAGCAAGGCCAATCCGGACAGCTCTAGCAGACTTTGGCACACCATGACGGTTGTAGCGTTTGCTTAGTGGAGCTTCTTCAAGATCCATCATACGACGCTCAATGCGGCGTCTGAGTTGATGATCAGGTGTTGGCTCTCGGCCAGTCATACGTGCAAGACGCTTGTGAGCCCGATTCATGTGTTGTTGAAGATACTGCGGAAATTAATGGTCTGAATGACACACGATCCCACACTTTTTTTACGATACTTACGACGGTGGGAGGGATACCTTCGGCCTTGGGAACCCTCTTGAGAGGGAGAGTGACCATTCCAGCATTTCTCTTTGTGGGACGGGCGTCCGCATCCTGGACGGTGGTTAGTGCGAAGAGTACGCCTGCCAGAAGCGTGGCAAAGGAGAGTTGGAGTTGCATGACGGAGAAACGTTGACGATAGATAGAAAATGAAGAAGAAAGAAATTCACGGAAAGAATGAAGCAATCAAGCAAGGAGGGCCCGGCCTCGCAGACAGTAGATGGAAAGAGAGAAATGGGGATCGGGGGAAGGGAGGTAAGGTGGGAAGCAGTCGTTATTCTTTTTAAAGCTCTCCATTTGCCGGCCAGACCGTGAATCGGATGAAGGAAAGCCTATTGTGGTCATATTCATTGTCCCTACATATCACGTGGTCGGGTAGCGCCACGTTAAACTTGCCGCCACTGACAGAATCTGGATAGGTACGTTAACATTCTCTATGTATTGGCCTTTGTACTCGTCCAATTTGTACAGCATTCATTCCTCTTTGTCTTTTTCTTTTTTGTGAAAGCCACAGTCCAAACTCTTCGTTTTCTTGTCCGGAATATCCCCCCGACCACCTCCGTTAATCAACCGCGAATCAATGAAGCATGCGATCCGTCGTTGGGAAGACAACCGCAGAGATATCAATATCCCTGATCGTCGAGATGATTTCGCAAAGAAGCTCCAGCTGGTTCATTACACTGGCTACCAGCAATCACACGGCCTTGCATTCAGTTACGATCTGACTAAGTTTCCTTGGAGGCACTCTGAAGGCTGTCTCTCGAGAGTTGAGGTACTAAAATATACCTGCATTTATGGAACAACTGACTCGGAAACTAAAATTGGACTCGGAGATTAATAGTCCTCTGCTAGTCCCCAAATAGGACGGTAAATCAAGTAGGTACTTGCTTCTTGAGCTTCTACCGAATTGTCAACCTCAACTCAACTCGAACTCGACTCATCTGCAGCTGATTCGAACACCTGCAGAACTACATACACGAAGATGTCCGTCTTGCATGGTACATATCTATTATGAATCATGGCTAATCAATCCAATCTCGCCTTGCAACCCGCTTTAGTTCCAGATCAGACATAGTCGTTCTTTTGGCAACTGCGTCCATACTTATGACAAGCATAGTGTAATAGAGTACAGCGTGTGGACTGGAGTGTTGTATTTTAGAGTGAGTACAGCCCCTCAACTGCAATGGATGAATTGCTACGCGACCGACTCGTTGATGTCTTGGTACCTAAGTACATAGCTCTCGTCCAAGCAACTCCTTACACAAGACCAGGGATAGCACTGGCTGGGAGAGAGCTTCAGAGAGCGGTGGGAGAGAGAACGTTATACCGGTGGGACACGGCTATTATATGTAGGATATTATTCATCCTACCTCGGCCGTACAGTCGCAGAACCTTTCACTCGCAGATTGCGCAGCAGAAAATAATATATGTATGTCCTCCTGACGGTTTGCTAAAATTACACCCATGTTGAATTCCAACAAGGTACGAGAACGAAAGACAGTACGGTACACGGAACGAACAACCTTCGATATCATCACAATTTCGCTCTAGCAGCAGCGTCTTCATGGAAAGGATTAAGGGGCCTGTAATCCTTTTGAATGGTATCCAAGACATCCCGAGCGAATTCTTTCTATAAATACAGTGGAAACGCAATTGGCGTTAGAATACACTCTCATTCTGAAAAAGGCAAAGAAAACAATACCTTGATGGAACCCCACACGCCTCCCTGTGCGTTTCCTGCCCACTGGTCTGCCAACTCCTCCGCACGGGCCAGGACGGCAGCAGTATCCCCGTTGACTACAGCATCAACGATACCCGCTTGAAGCGCCTCCTCAGGAGTAAAGCGATGACCCTCCAAAGCCATCTTTCGCTGGAGTGGAGCGCTGCCGAATTTGAGGCGGACCAGAGCGGCAAAGGAGATGGGCCATGGAGCGCCAAAGTGCACCTGTCAAGAAAAGTAAGTATGAACATGGTATTTGCATACACAACACGGATGGAAAGATGGACAGATAGATGGGGAGATGGAGGCTGGGGAAGTGTATTGTCGGGATACCAACCTCATTCATAGATAACCAAGCTCGACGTTTGCTGCCATCAGTCATTACGCGATAATCACACGCCATGGACAGCATAAAAGCTCCTGCGAAGCAATGTCCGTTAATTGCAGCGATGGTAGGGACTAGAATGGCACATTTTGATCAACGCTGCTGTTTTTCGTTTCTGCACGATTAGTATATATACTCACTCGGGAAGGTCAGAATTCTCGCAAGCAGAGGATCATATGTATCTTTGCATAGGTCAGATTCACGCGGAACATCAAGTGCCAATGCGAATCAGAGTCTGACCTTGGAAGAAGTTGGGATCCTTTTGCGAATTTTCAAAATCAAGACCTGAGAAGAAATGTACGCAAATCCATATGGAGACGGAAGCGCACGCGTACCATTACTGAAAAACTTGTCTTGGTCACGTCTCCCGACGATAATCAACGCGCCTTTCCCTTCCTCCTTGTTCTTCTTCGGGTCTTTTATTCGCAACCTCAAACTTTCTCGCCATTCCTTTTCAACAGTATTCAAAGCGGGTTTGAGTCCTCCGTTGATGAGTTCATGAGTTAGACGAGAATCTTGTCCATTGTGAAGTTCGATAACCCAAAGCGTCTTCTTTGCTGAACGAGCGCGTAAGTTGGCAAGTGTTGAACATGCCGCAACCCAGTAAGATACGTACGATGCGTCAAAGTAATGAGAGGGTTTCCAGCTGGTAAACTTAGAGGATACGAAGTCATAGTTCAAGGCAAGGAAGTGTCGGGAATTGGACCCAGGTTCGAGCACACTAATGTCACGGTTATGAATGTACCGGCGGCTTCCTCGTGATTGGTGACAAGAGTGGTTCATCGTTCAACCGCAAAGATTGTAGAAGGAATTGCAAGCATGTACATGTACGAAAACAAAGAAAAGATTCAACACCACACCCAAGTGAAGCTCCTGGGCAAGCCAGTGTTGCACTGAACGCGATGGCTCGGTTCCACAAGAAGCGCCCGAACTGCTGCAGACGCCCATTCCAAACTTAACCTCAAACCACAACCACAGTCGAAGCAACCGTGATATTTAAGGTTCGTTATCGTCGCAAAACTTGCTTACATGACCATTCTCTTCGACATAACTAGAACTTGGAAAAAATCAGATAAAGTGTCGTCAGTTCAGCTCTCGTGAAAAAAAAAACTCGAAGCGTTTTTTCAACTCGACTAACTGGCGTCAAAATTACTGTTCATTCGCTCTGGTCTATCCGACTCTGCGAACCCGGATGAATGGTTTGTCATGCGCCAAAGAGAAACCTCGGAATGAAACTCAAAAACAATCTTTGCGGATGTCCCTCCCAGTCGAGGGGCAAGGATGCAGGATCACCTGGAGTTTCCTACATCTACTTTTAGTTTTACAATCTCTGAATGTCAGTGTTTTTCTATACTTTAATAGAATTCAAGTTGCCTCGCTGCATTCTCAATTTTTGCATTTTGATCGGTGTGGGGTGCCAGATGAACGGGAAATGTAAGAACCACGTAGCGATGACGATTCATTCTGTGCACTAGATCTCTCGGACAAGGCTTCTCAGAGACAGTGAGGTACGCACATCAATACGTAGAATAAATTAGAGAAACTCCCGCAAACTTGAAAACCACGAATTCAAAGCCCAACCTGAGCACACCTAGGCCTACTTCGTGGCCGCCATAATCAACTGGGACCCAAACACTTGAGCGAGAACAACACAATTCCTCGAACGATCCAGCGAATCACGAAAGAACTCGCGCCATCTTTCGCGTAGCAAAAGAGGCAAATTGTAATTCTAGATCCGGATCCCCCGGCTCCATCCAGATTGTATCCAGACTCCCGATACCCAGAAGAGAGACCGTATTCGAACATAAGGAAGAGAAGAATGCAGACTGGAAAAGGAAGCCAGTACCAGAAAATCTGGCTCGGTTGAAGCAGGAAGTTTCGCCTAGATTGTTTTGGCCCGGAGCAACAAGGGAGGCTGAGGTTGGAGGTTGAGGCAGAGTCACGGGCGTGTTCACTGCTAGCGTACGATGTGCAACAGTAGTTGCCGATGATAAGGAAGCTTGAACACGGGTTGAGGAAGTTGAATGTGAAGGAACGAGCAAGTTCGAGGAAGGAGGTAGAGTAGGCGCAAGTTGAGCGTTTGTAGGGGAGTAATGACGGGCTATGGTCGAGGTGGCGAAGTTTTCCGCGACGGAAAGAACTGAAGCAGGTCGGCTACGAACAAGTACGTTGCTTACAGTGACAGAAAGAGGGGAAACAGAAGTTCGAGGGATCTCCGGAGGGGAAGAAACTGTTGCTGCTGGAGTTACGAGCGGCCGTACGAGTACTGAAGTCCTGAGTAGCTTCGTCGGGAGCCACGTGCAGGGGTAAAAATATGGAAATGGCCTCTCCGACATTGCGTTGAAAGGACGAAGCAGTTGGCGACTGAGGCAAGGATACCGGCTGATGTAAGAACCATGAATCGGTGGGTGATTACAAGTACAAACGACCACTTACGGCGGCAGGCATTAAATCCTCATTTTCATCGTCTGGTTCCGTATTCATTTCGACATCGATAGCAGAGGAATATGAACTATTAGAGATGGCCTACAAGCGACATGACTTTTGAGTTCTAGGATTCTTTTACGAGCTCTATAGTCATCCGTGTACAGAACTTGCTCGCCTTGAATTTGCAGGTCGATCGCCGAGTGCCTTCGTTTCTGACCTACACTAACCTCTGCGGTTGGACCAGTGGGAGTAATAATCGTGGCAGAGCTCCGGGCATGTTCACGGGCGAGACAATAATGTCGGAATTGAACCACGCTTGTCCCTGCTCAGCGTCGACTAGGACACCGAGTCCAATGTGACGTAGGTCACTGCTCCGACGCAGCTTATTGATTCGGCCATTATCGTAAGAAATTTGCCCTCCAAATACGGCGTAAGATGACTTCCTAGAACGAGCCCAAGCCTTGAGTTCCTGATACGACACTAGAATTGTGCGAGATGAAGGGAAGAGATGATGTGAGCTCATCAGTTGTTTGTTTTCTTTAAGGTTATGATCTCGAGCAGCTAATTCAACGTACTTCTCGGTGACTTTTATACCGATTGGCCTAAAATTTTCCACGAAGGCTGCTGAACTCGGTAGGCAAGCGCCGTTGAGTAGCTGCTTGAAAGACGCGAGAGCATCGGCGTGGTGTTGCGAAAGAATAGATTCAAAGATTTTCGGATGGCCAGATGGAGTAGACATGGTACGAAAAGAGCGAGCAATAGAATTTGGAAGATGGTGGTTGGAAGAAGAGATGGCACTCGAAGCCGGAAATTACGCGCCGACTCGATATGTTGCTTACGTATATCCGGCGCTAAAAGGAGGTCGGTATATCTCGCTTTGACCAGGCCAAATCAGGGACCGCAAGCGCTCCCTTTGAGCACCAGAAAGTTAGCTCCTTTTGAACGATAACCGAGTAGTGCCGGCGAGCGGCAGAGCCCGCTACCGTCAAATTGCAGAGATATTGTAGCTCGGGTGGGTCATCTCCTAAGAACATATGATTGGCTAGAGAAAGGGGAGGTGTTTTGCCATTACTGAGAGAGCAAAAGCAGCTTTTGCAGAGTAACAACTTAATGTCATCGAATTCTGTTTGATCAACTCTGTTTAAATCCACAAGACATTCAGGATAGCCAGGCAATCTTGGAATCAAAGGAGAGACACATTCAGGATCCAACCACCCTGGATTAACATAGGCAGGATACTGGGGATGTATGCAGTGATTGGGAGAACAAAGCAATGTCATATCAAGAGATTCGACAGGGCATGATTTTCACTCTGAGACCAAACATTCTTTGCTGCAAGAACCACAGATCAATGAGGAGAGACAGTCTTTCGACAATGAGTTCTTGAAGGCAGTTACAAGATTGCACCTGTGCTCCTCTGAAACTAAGCTGGATCATGCCTTATGAATTGAATGAAGTTTTGACTGAAGTTGCATGTACTCGGAAGAGTTTGAATCAGGCTGCAATGCTTCATTGTACTCGGTCAGTTGGTGATGAAGATCATGCACTGATTCCAATGCAAAAGGGATATCCAAAATGTCCAGGGCACAGTGGAGGGGGCCAATAGGAAGATTACCCCTCAAGTAGGACAGTAAGCAAAACCTACTTTCATTCAGCTGAGCTCCAGATTCTTTCTCTGCATGAGATGCAGCGGAGTACAATGAATTGACAGACTGACATCCAACAGGACCTGAATGGTTATTGATGTTAAATTGGGAGAAACATTCACCAGTTACGAGATGCAGTGTTATCAAATGATGCAGGGTATCAGTGGATGAAAATGAACCATCGATGTGCCTGACAATACTGCATAAGAACAGAACAAGAAAGTAGCTCAAAGTTATGGAAAATCTTAGAAACATCTGTCGGAATGTCTGGCAGGGATTCCTGCATGGAGGGTGAGATAGGCAGATCCAGTGGAGACACAATGGACAACTGTCTAACCACATCATGGACCATCTGCAATCAAGCATGATTTGGATGAAATGATATTTTCCAACCCAAAGTATGAAGCAGCACCAGGATCTTTTTGATTGGCAAAGCCTTCACTGATGCAGACCTGAGAATCTTCACACACTCTAACTGAAACACCATATGAGATTAAAAATCACAGAAGAGATACATGCAGGTGCAGATGCAAGCAATACACCTTGGATACAGTCACCAGAGAGAAGGTGGTGAATGAACGGGGTACCAGCAATACACCATTTGATGCCCAGGCTTCCCTTGAGAATGTAGCCCTTGGACTTCATGTTCTTGAGGTATTTGGGGCACTAGATGGTGCAGGTGCCTGTAATTGTGCACCAGTACTGGCTCCCTGTATTTGCGCAGCTCTGTACTGGGGTCCATATGGTGAACCCACTACCCAAGAATCCATTGGAGGTGCTGGGGGCATCAGAGGTGCTTCTAAGGATACCTGTTGACTATACTTGGTGTTGGAGGGTAATGGTCTCTGCATTGGGGATACCCAGCTGCCTGGAATAACATCTGGCAGAGGTTTTGGTAACTCCTCAGGGGTCATTTTGACCCCAACTGAAGCCCATCATAAACCCAGGTCCAGAGGGTGCACAGTAGCAGTTGATTCAGGAAGAGGTGTCAGTTCTGATATGGAAGATATAATGTGTGCTGTCAGAATTGAGGCACCTTGTACAACAGACAGGTCAGGGTCCCAAGTGTGTGATTGAGAGTGAGTATTTGCTCTCAATGATGCCCTAGACTCTGTGTGGGTAGGCATACCCATTTGGGATTTGACTGAGTGAGCCAAAATCCCTTCTGCTGGGTCAGTGTCGAGGGAGGCTTGGGAAGTGTTTGAGGATGTGGACATTCTAGTCTGCAATCTTGTTGTGACTCTGGGTCCTGGTGGGGGAGTGGGCTTGCTCTTACCCTTCCTCAACTTCCCTTTTTGTTGCATTTGCACTTGGGGATTGTTTTGTGTTTCCTCCTTGTCTCTCAAAGGTTCAGTCATAGTCCCAGACATTCCAAAGACAGGTGGATGTTGGAATTTTGTTAGGCCTGGAACTAGATTTTGAGAGGAATCAGATAGTGTAGGTTATACTGATGATTACATTGAGTTTCACTTTAATAGCTTAGTAGCAGGGTTCCACAGGGGCCTGTGTACAAGAGGAAGCTGTGAAGGACTTGATGACTGCATTTGGAAGTGAGAAATGCATGGACTGGATGCAAGAGTGACTGAATAAGGGTAAATAACTCCCAATAGGTGGTAAGTATTGGTGAATGAGAGGAGAGAGTAGTGACAAAGTCATTGGTATGATTTCAGAGCTGCATGAGTTCAAAAGTATCAAGTTGGAGCTCACTGGAGGGCCAAACAATGCTAAGCAGAACAAATAACTGTATTGGAGACATATGGAAAGAGATTTACAGAGTAAAGAAGCAGAAGGAAAAAGCAGCAGAAAAGTAGGCAAGAGTTACAGTAATTCTAACATGCCTTTCTTGGGTTCACTTCTGGGTTTATATAGGTCTACAGTTATTTCATAACTATATTGAGTAACAGTAAGGAACACATAAAATCACAGGAAGGCATGCCATGTTGCAGTGTCAAGAAATTAGTAAGCATGATAGTGGTTGGGAAGGGACAGAAAGACAAAAAGAAGGGATAGAAGGAGTGGTAGTCAGTTGGGGTCTAACATGTTGATTAGACAAGTTTTATAATTCAGCCATCTCTGACCCAAAATCAGAATTATCATTTGAATTACCAATTTGACATCACCCACTCTCACCATTCACTTCTGGACTTTCTCTGGGGAATTCACATTAACAACTAAATACCTTATTCTTCAAGAATGGATGCTCAATGAGCTCCTTTGCACTTGCCCTCTCCTTGTAATCAAACTTCAAGCAATCCCTGATAAAATCTGCTGCCAGTCCAATATCATTTTCAGTTAAGCCAGGGATCTTGTAGTTTGCCATGGCATTCTCGAGCTTGACTGGCACAAGATCAGGTATTCGGATCAGATTGCCTGCCTCATTTCAGCTCCAAAATTGTGGGGACTTTTGAGGAAACTCACCACTTTTGTCAAAATATTTGTCCCTTTCCTTTGCATGGGCAAGCATTGCATCTGGGAATTTCTGGCCAGTAAGTTCCATCATCTTCACTAGGTGGTCATCCTCAACACCCCAGTCTGGTTGTGCATCTACCGGGTCAAATAGCCAGTGCCCTACAAGAAGTTCAAATGTCTGCATTGTGTTGAGAATATTCAGGGTTTGGAGACAGAAAAGAGGACAAACCAAGCACCTGATGGCCCAAATATCTATTTTTGGGCCTATATCTGACCACAGAATGACCTTGGGTGCTCATAAGGCTGGTGCACTGAAGCCAGCTACTGTTGGCTGCTCTCCTGCACATTGCGCTACATACTTGTCAGCAAATGAGTTGATGTGAGTAGAAGCAGTACACACCATGTCCCAAATCAACCAGCGCAACTGTCATCAGCTCTGCCTGAAATGCATTTGTTTTGTATGTCCATCTATGGGGGATTGGCTGTGATTTGGGAGAATCCCCATCTGTTTCCGCTGGATAGGCGGCAAGAAAATTTTCCATCTCATTGTCAAGCGAGTACAGGGTGTTGCTGAAGAGAATATTATCCAGTTTGACATCTGCACAAACTGTAAGAATGCAGCTAAGGTACACTCAGAATCATACCAGTGTGGATAATGTCCAAGGAGTGGAGTGCATCAAGAGCTTGAAGGACCATGTAGAGAATATTGCGAACCATGTACACTGGGAGAGACTTGGTTGGCGCTGAACGGCGTAGTGCAGAGACAGAGGTACTGAACAATGTCTGGACCAAACAGAGATGTCAAGTTCTGACCGAACTGGAGACAGTAAAGCTATCTGAAAGTATTGGAAGGTGTTCAAATCCTTCATCATCACATTCTTCAGCATTCTTAGCAATCTCCTTGAGAAACTCAAGCTTGCGAACGACACCCTTATCAATGTCCAGGGTAGCTTCGGCAGTGAGAATCTTTGCAGCAACATATTTAGAGTCACTAGAGGCATCAATTGTGAGCATCAGAGATTGATTCATGACCAGCAGAGCAGGAACCTTATGCTTTCGTCGCGCATAAGCCAAGTTGTCGCTGTCACGCCTTCCCCGAGCTTCCTGAGTACTGTGTAACGGTCATTGTGGACAGTTGAGCCCAAATGTGTGGGAAAGTGGACAGCAGGCTCAGAGCCTGTGAACATTGTGCGTCTGAGAAATAAGTCAAATCGTCGAGTCGTACATACATCGCAAACCTGAGTTGACATCTGTAGGATGTCTGATGTAAATTATTCTGACAATAGTTAACTAACATCCTTCTTCAGTGGTTTTGACGTTCAACAAGAATCTGATCCTAAAATCCTTTTATTATCATTTTGATTATGACCAATTTGATCATAGATTTTTCTTGACCATTGTTTAACAATTATGCCATGAAATCATATAGATATTTCCTGAATGTTCAAACAACATGAAATTAAGCATTTTTATAGATAGGATGGTGCACCGACAATGGCATTGAGGGTGTCATATATATCATTTACTTCGCTTCAACCTCGCAATTTTTGAGCAGAAACATATGAAATTTAATGCAATGATACATTTTAATATGCTACGGCTGCTGCTCTGGTCCCTCAGTTTCTTTGTTGTCATGGTTGCCTGCGCCAGCCTCTCCACCATCTGACCCCTCATCTGAGCCCACATCAACATCGGCACTGCTGCGTAAGCGATGATGGCCAATGTCATTTGCACGCCGCTTACACTTCTTTTTCTCTGCCTTCTTCTCTGCAGATTCAACAACGGTGGCATTTGCGGCAAGATTGTTGATGGTCTTCACATAGTTCTTCCACTGATAACTGGGATTACCAATATTTGTCGGAGAAACTTGTGGCATCCTATATCTTTCGATATTAAGCTGATACATTAGTTGAAAGTCACTACAAATGTTTAGTTAGAGCACCATGCTGATAAAACCAAAACCAAAAACTTACGAAACAATATCCTGCTGAGATTTGGGTGGTTCACAACCAAGGCCAAAGAGATTGGCCATCTCTGAATCAACTGTGGGCCAAAAGTCGCGTGTATTCAAATCGGGATTATTATTGATTACATTGTGCTGCCAAAACAGTGAGCTTTTGCTTAGAAAATATCCTATATGAATGGCACACACCATGACTGCAAGCCGATGCATGAGTGCAAGTGATAGAGGGACATCCTTCAGCCCACCCAATAAGCTCTGGGCAACAGTACCCAGATCCCACTCATCGGCCGGGAGCTGTGGGCCTTTGGGTGTACCATGAACAGTGGTGAGGATCTATCAAAACTGTCAGTATTCATTCAAAATGTCCATCGAGATGGCGCACATGGTCCTTTACTGTTGAGCGAAACTGTACAACAGCACGAGAAATGGCTGATTTCAATGTATCAATTGCAGTAAGATCATCATCACTGGGGAGGTCCTTGACTCAATTTGCATGAAGTGCCGACTGAATAGCATGATTCGCAAACTTCAAAAACAATGAAGAGTGTGCTCACCACAATGATATCCTCAGGATTACACTTGATATAGAATTTAGCTGCCGAAGAGAGAATATAGGCTTTTGCATATTTTGCAAGGAGTTTCTGAAAAGATTTACGAAGGTCAGCATTAAAAATGATGAGCTCGAAAAGACAAATACCTTGAGAGGAGCCGAAACTTTCCAGTGTATCTCCTTCGCTTCAATTAGCTGTGAGAGCATAGACTGTGTTGTAAGGTTTGAGAGGAAATGCATGGCAAGGCGTTCAGCCAGAGTTGGAGCCTGCAATCATGTCATTGAAGAGTTTGCAAAGAGATGAAAGTAATCAGACCTGAATATAATTATCAAATGTCTCCTTCAGGTCTGGGGCTAAATCAGTCATTGAAGCCTTCAGATGAGCCACAAAGGCAGGGCTCAGATCCATGTTGATGGTATGAGAGCTGCACAAGCTGCCGCCTTGGCCATCAAAATTATTTCCAAGATCCATTGAAAAATTGTTGGCCAAGCCAGATCCAGGCAGTGAGAGAGTAGAAGATACATCAGACCACAAGCCAGAGGGAGTTGCAGATGCAGATGCATGGTTCAGGGTTGGAATGAGTCCACTGGATCCAAAGATTCCATTCGCATTTTGGGGAGGATCATCGCTAAAGAGAGAACTTTGCTGTTGTGGCAATAATTGATTGAGATTTTCAGAATCTCGGAGACGATCACATTGGCAATTTGACATTGGAGTGGCTGTCTGCTGCTGTTGTTTTTGATGAGCAGCTGCAAGCTGTTGTTCCAGAGAGGGCATGAGAGTCAGAAGTGGTGGAGGAGATAGTTAAAAAAATTGTTTATTGAGAATAATGCACACTCCATTTTTGCCTTGGTCAAAAAGAGTAAACAAGGGAATGGTCATGTGACTGAATGCTGTGCTGCAGCAACGAAGTAAAGTCCAGTTGAAGTTAGATTTTGAGAATCTTTTCTCTCTTTTTGAAGCATCATGCCCACACATAAAAAAGAACTTCCACCTGGTTAGATTCTTTGTCCCATTGCTGAGTGGTTGAAGTTCAACTAATAATATGAAATGAGTACAGAATTTGAAGAGAGCCAGTCAGACAGCAGCTTATGTCGCTGTAAAGTCTGCTTTGCAATTGACTCATGCAATACCAACTGGATGCAGCGGGGATCAGTAAAGGATCACCTACAAACTGTTAAGCATCAGGATAACTTACAGCTCAAAATACGCCGAGAGGAGAGGGAAGCAGCTAAGCAAAAAAGATACCAAAAAACATATATTGGTCCTATACCTTTTACAGAGGCAAATCGGGTACAAGTGCAGCCTAAAGGTCATGCCCCAAATATGTTTGTCGCAGATGAATCACCAAACATTTCCCACTTTTCTCCCGGCCCTTTCATGCAGGATGAGCTTTTTCTGCACCCCGAGCCTCCAGCAGAAGAGACTGATATTGAGACCCTTCTTGGGGAGCAATTTCAAGCTCTACTCTTGGATGCACTTCACTAGGATGAATTTGGCTTTAACATGGATCAACAAGATATAAATTCTGATCTACCCAATGAAGGTTAAATATTAACTGCTTTTTTTCTGTTATACACTTACAGTATCCCAGATTTTGATGATGAAGATATTGACATTGGTGATTCAAATGATTCTATCCAACATGACAATACATATCATCCATATCCAAGCAAAGTGGTGAGTGGTGGGTGGCTTCCAGCCCAAGTGTTCTCAAGTTAATATCATGTTACGGCTCAGTCTATGCTCCTTGATATTCTGGATAATCTACCCTGCTTACGCTTATCAAGTCATTCAATCAAATTTATCCTATGGATGCTGAAGAAATTGGGGGTCACTGAAGTCCCTTCATTCAATGGATTTCAACAAATGCAGGAGAAGCTGCGTGTAGAATGTGGTATCATCCCAAAGGCACATGTCTCAGATTCCAAAAATCACTATCATTCTATACCACTTCGAGAGAGTATTGCAAAGGTTTGCAATTCTTAAAAGTTTGGATCTCATGCTTACCTATTTCTGAAATCAACAGGACTTCGCTAATCCCCATGTCGCTCCACATATTAACTTATATCCAGAACGGACTGAGGGGCCACACAGTGAAACTTGGCAGTTTGAACGATGGACAGAGTTTTCACCATCACAGTTAATGCCAATGTTTTCACAAGGACTCAAACAGTTCTGGATTGAAGAGATCGCACAGTTATCAGATGGGACCTATGTCCTTCCACATAACTGGATATACGTAACTACTGGGCAGGGAAAGGAACTTCAATCTGACTGTTCTGTCATCAATGTTACACCAGTAAGTAATTCAAACAATTTACTGTGGATATATGCAATTAAATCTCAATTCTTTCAGAATGGCTGGATCATTACAGATAACATACGGACAGTACCTGCTTCAAACTTCATTCACAACTATGACAATGTGATTGCAAGAGTTGGTGATCAAATTTCCTGGCACTTAAGCATATTGGATGTGCCAGAGATGCCCAATCAGCTTCGAGCCCTGGCAGAAGATGAAGATCTATTTGTTGTGATGGTTCCTTTATGGTGCAATGATGTTTTGGGAAATAAATCAAAGCAGTACAGCAAACACATTAACATTTACTCGGTGAATGGCTCTCTTCCTGGGCAGCTATTGCAGCAAGAATACTTTGTGAAGTTTGTTTCAACATCTCCTCATGCGACTGCATTGGAACAATTCACAAGCTTACGAGATGAGATCAAGTGTGTCAAAAATTTTGATACAGTTCCAATAAGTATACTGACTCTCACAACACAAACAGGGAAACAGAAAAGAACCCTATCCGCTGCTATAATGCAGCTACAGGTCGGATGTGCCGCACAATCCTTCGTGTACCTATGCTTCCAGCCAATAATCCTGCACAGTCCGAAGAAGCATCTCATATGGGTGGTAATTCAAATCACCCTTGCAGAAAATGCAAAGTCGGCGGTAGCTATCAGGAGACTGAAACTCCTGAAGGTTATCATTGCTTCTTTTGTGACGATGTAAGCACCCTATCTCTATTCATATCAACTTCAAGGATATCTCAATTTTTTCAGGAGTCAATTCGACGCTCTGCTAATGAAATTAAGGCTGAGCTTTCAAACCAACTGCAAGCTGCAATGACTGGTGTTCAAGCCAGGGTCTCTGATCTACAAACCCAGTCTGGAATCAAGGACAAGATTACTGAAACTTGGATTGAGAAACTCATCACTCAAGCTCGAGCTTACAAAGCTAATAAACTTTCCGAAGGTGAAATCATTGCAAAGCTGACTGACTGGCTGGAGAAACAGCCAGGCGAAAAGATGAATCCTTTGCTTGATATTACTGGTATGGGTTGTTCCATTCTCTGATAACTGAATCAATTTAAGTATGGATGTAGGTTTGGATCCTTCTCAGGACACACCTGTCGAAATTCTGCACACAATTCTACTTGGAATCATGAAGTATATTTGGTATATATCTCATACCTCAATGTCTGAGAAGGATCTAGAGCTTCTTGCCATCCGATTACAGTCTACAGATGTGGATGGGCTTACTGTCCCTCCATTACATGCCGCATACATGGTTCAGTATCGGAATAATTTAATTGGCAAGCATTTCAAGACTCTTATGCAGATATTACCTTTCCATGTCCACAACTTCATAAAGCTGGGCTCAGCACATTTCCACTTGATTCAGTCAGTTGGGGCTTTAGGCCCCCTCTTATGGGCTCCAGAAATAGAGAATCTTGAAGTGTTTCTGGTATGTGATTATCTTAGTAGTTTAATTTGTGGATACCATCTGACTTTTGCTTGAAGAGTGATCTTGAAGTGCTTGTAGGGAATGTGCTTGATGCCTTTGCTGATGTTGCTCCCTCCAAAATTCTAGTCAAAATCAAAATTCACCTTCTCACTCATCTCCCAAATGATATTCGACGATTTGGTCCTCCAATACGCTACTCTACTGAGGTGTTTGAAGCATTTAATGCTGTATTCCGCCTATGCTCGATCTACAGTAATCACCAAGCTCCAAGTCGAGACATTTCCATCCAATTTGCTGATATGGGGCGAGTAAAGCATATACTCAGTGGTGGGTTCTGGCCGCAAAAAAATTCACGAGGAGAAGTTAAATGGGTGCAAGCTTCAACTGCTGTCACCAGCCTCTTGAAAGAAGTGCCAATTATTCAGCGGCATCTGGGTTGGGTTTCTCATTCAACTGGTTTTCAGAAGGGTATGTGTTGTTTAAATCTTAAAGCAATGATGATAGTTGAATGACTGTCACTACCAGGACATATCACATTCAGATCTCAGAAAAAGGCACTCAAGGTGCCATGGGAGCAATCAGAGGCAGCAGCAGCTAGCAAAGAGATTCCTCCTTCTAATATTGAGTGGTTACTGGGTGAATCACCTAAGGTCATTGCCTGAAGTGGTGATAGCTGCACAATCGGATCCTGGGTATTTGCTCAAAGTGAAGATGTATGCATTTCCTTTGCTTGAACTCCAAAGTTTTTACTGACTATGTTTTTTGACTTCAGAATCAACAAGTGATTGGGCACATCAGAGAGATCCTTCTTCGGGGTAACTCTCAAGCTTCACAAGGAGTTGTCACTCTGGAGAAATTCCATTTGGGAGCTAACATACATGAAGACTTCTTGTGCCCTATTCTGTGTCGACAGATACCAAACACATCTGTAGTTGTTAGATCGAGTGGAGGTGACATTGTTATGCTATCAGTTTTTGCTCAATATTCCACTTTATTTCATAGGAAATTCAATTTCGATTTTCAGCTCAACATGACTGTCGGCTTGCCAGCTGCCAAGCTACACACTGCATCAACCAAGTGCAGGAGCGGCAAATCACTGAACGCACACAGTTGTTATTGAAGCATACAGATGATGATAACTTTATCATCAATATGTATGCACTTCACAATGCAATGCTTCTTCGTAAAGCATTGCCTCGCAATCTCTGGCAACCAGTTGCACTGTATGAAGATCGGCAGAAGAGGCATGAGGAAGTGGCAAAAATTCTGGTAGTGGAGCAGGGTAAAAAAAGAGCACAAACTCTTCAGAAGACACAAGCATCTTGGAAGCGGAAGAAAGAGGAAGCAGAGAAGTTAAATACTGGGAGCACAGCTGATAGAGATGAGGAATCAACTGCCCCGGAGACTCGAAAGAAGCAGAAGAAATAGACATTGGATACAGACATTTTTTTGACGAACACAATGGACCTCTGAAATACAACTAATTCAAATATCTTATTCAGACATTAATCCAGACTTCGAAAAAACATTGCATTCAACCTCAATAATGGAACATTGGTAAACATCATTTTATTGTCAAATTGACATTTATTCTAAGCATTCACAAAATCTCAGTTACTTGTTATTGAAACATATTCGGCTGAGGTTCAAGCAGGTTTGCGGTGTAGCAAGAAGCAAGTGTGACATTCAGTCTGTTCGTGAGATCGAACCTGTTGGCCCGCATACCCCACGTGCCCCAGGCATGACCTCAAATGCCCGAATTGAATTCATGATCAGCTCAGAGTGAACTCCATTACTGAAATGTGTGGCTGCAAGGCCGGTCAAGCGACAGAGCTCTTAGCAGGGTACTCGTATCTCCTCTACATGTAAAAATTGGAGCAGCATAAGTATACCACACGTACTATGCTGACACTTGTACTGAGGTACGTCGTCAGATCCCCCCACGTAGTACAGAATTGTGTTCACGGCCCACACGATTCCTCGGTCCTTTTTTGTAATACTTGATTTGGATTGTCGAACTGCATGATAGATCCCACGCCTTGAAGGATATACGTCCTTCAAGTGCTTATAGAACGCAACTTAACTAGGAAGGGTTATGAATCGAACTCAACTCGAGTTTCATATTTTTCATCTGCTTACTCTTTCTCCCTGCGCTGGCAGTCGTCAAGCAACTTTCGCCCATTCTCCGGATCCGAATCAAGAGTGGTAATCTGAGGGTTGGGACCATCGCTGTATTTTCCAGCTACCTGGCTTGGGCGGCAATCGTTTCTCAGAACGAATTAGCTGACATGCTTCCTTCCAAGGGCGGCGTTCGAGTCAAAGACTGAGGTAGTGTACCCTCGAGAGTTAGAAGTGAGGCCATTTGTGTTGCCAAGGTAAGGTCTGCAGAAGTGAGAGGAGCGGATCGGAAATTGTAATGATTGTCCTGCTGAGCACGAAGAAAACTGGACAATAGTGCGTACAAGTTAAATGGTTGGTCGTTCGAGATACTCCACCTCGAGTTTCATTCCCTTTTTCAACTTGGTAATCAACTAACAAGATACTTTATTCTACTTATGCCCCAAAAAGTATGTGAAATACAATGATGAATACAACAAGAACAAGTTTACTGGAATGTAGCAGTAGCGGTGAGTATGCGAGTGATAATGCGAAGCTAGAGACACAACTGGACGTAACCAGGCAATGTATGATATACGAGTATGCTAGATGATGGCAAAAAAATGGGAATATGGAAGGTTGAAGAGAATCACCCATACAGTATGATTCCGATACTGATACACGGTCACATGTAATCTGATGCTAAGCAAAATGCTCCCCCCCCAAAAATACATGTCTGTGTCATGAAATGCCTAGTTTATAAAAAACTTCGTTCAGCGTACTGAACGGCACCGGTTTTACAAGACTGATGGAAATGGTCAGAACAATGCCGAGGAGTGTGCGCAATATCACGTACTATCCGTCGACCCCTGCGTCGAAAGCTTTTCGTTTGTCTTCTAGAGATGACATACCAGTCAAAGCGAGAATTCGGCTGCGCCGATTATCAGATCCCGCTGTGGAAGTGCTCTCTAACTTGCGTATTTCAGCAGCAGCGCCGATACCATCGAGCACGGGCATCGAAAGGTCCAGCAGAACGACGCTAATAAATAATCTTAGAACGTGTATGCACATGATATGTTCGAATTTACGCACTCAAACGGTCCATCTCTGACGTAAGCGTTGACACCATCTCGGCCATCAACAGCATCTCGAAAGTCATATCCTTTCTTGGATAACCACTTGACGCTACAAGAAAAGGCGAAATATTAAGTCATAGGCTTGGGAGACAACAATTCCAGACTTACAGTAATCCACGCAGGATAACATTATCTTCGATGATCAACACCCTGAGCTTTTGCGCCTTCGTGTCAATGGATCCTATGGACGACTTCAATAATGTTCCGCCAGAGTCCAGGGTGATGGTGGGCTCGTTGGTATCTGGATCAGGAGTATCAGGCTTCTCTTCCGCGACTGTGTGGTATTCCTGTTTCCAAGACGAAGCTCCGTTCGGATGTGCAGTCGTGCTTCGAGGACTCATAGAAGGACGAGAGTAATGCAAGTGTGACTCTTCGGAGTTGCGACGAGGCGTGATGAGGTTGGCGGCGGATAGAGCGCCATGCGATCCGAATGACTGGTGGCTGACCTGACGCTCTTCGATGAAGGAAGACGGTCTACTCTGTGATCCAATCTTGATAGCATGCAGACAGAGTTTGAGTACAGATCGTAAACGAGAGGGTCCACCGGGTTTGTAGACTAGACGACAGAAACCGCCGATCAGTTCATGCTCGCTAGCAACAGACATTATGGCAGGGTTGCCTCTCAATGCGGTAAGAACAATGAAGGGACGGCTGGTATCACGCTTGTTCGTCGCATCCACCACATAACTGACGTCCTCATTGAGAATGAGAATATCTCCGAACTCGCTGTTCTCCGGATCCAGAGTTTCAAGTCCCCACCAGGACGTCAAATACGTCTTGAGAACGGAACGCAGGAGCTTGACTCCCGGATGTTCACTGTCGAACCCGACAAGCGACACCGTTGGCGGATTCTTAGCGTCGTCGAGTTTCAGCGGACCCACATCCCCAGCCTGCGCATCACTATCGCCTTCCACAACTTCAGCAGAAAAGGTGACTTTGATTTCAGTGCCGACATTTTCTTCGCTCCAAACGTCGACCTTGCCGCCAACACTGTCTGACGTTACAATGCTGTTGACAATGGCGAGCCCCAGACCGGTTCCCGTTTGTAATGGGTTCTCTTGCGAAAACGGGTGGAAAAGTTGATTCTGAAAAGACTATAAGTCACAATTGCTAGTTTGACGATTCAGACCAACCTTCAAGAAATTTTGACTGATTCCCTGTAAAAGTCGTAAATCATGAGTGCGCTTTCTCTTCAGCAACAGCTAAAGTCCCATGTACCTTTCCCGTATCATGAACAGCCAGCTCTACCTTGACTTTGTTCGGAGCATCCCCCTCTGCGTGCGGCAACTGTCGCAAAATGACATGCACAAATCCGTCTGAGGTAAACTTTAAGCTGTTGCCAAATACATTCATCAGCACCCTCCTGATCCCGCCCTTTTCACACTTGAGTAACCAGCCCTAGGGATGAAACATTTGAGCACAGCGACACATTGAAAAAAAAAAAAAAGAGCGCGCGCACCTCTCGTTGCTCGCCGATATCAATGATAGCCTCGACGTGCTGCCTCGATTTACCATCGTCCTCCTTGGGCGGCGAATATACGCTCCCAATTCCCGTGCCAGAATCTTCCATTATAGCTGTACGAGCGCGATGACCTATCCAACAGCCATCGACCGCCTCCTCAACTAACTGCATTAGGTCAACCCTGCAAAGTGATTCAAACGAAAACGTCAGAATTGCTTTCCTTTCAAAGTTTTAATAAAACCAACTTTGTAGGTAGAATAACATTCTCGACGCCGCCGGCTTTCGAATTACCACTTAATTTGGTGAAATCGAGAACGTGATTGACAGTTTCGACCAAGGATGTTCCACAAGCTTGCACTGTTTGTAAGAACGAGGATTGCGAGTGGTTCAAGTCCGATTCGCCGAGGAGTTCCGCGGCTGCCAAAATGCCGTGAAGGGGAGTTCGCAATTCGTGCGACTGACTCAGGGTTAGACGAGTTTGAAAGTAATGAATAGAAGAGTCAAAACACATACTATACTATAGGGAGGGAAAAAACGTGTCAGAGAGCGTAAAGCTTAGGAGAAACTTAAACCTTACTTGGATATAAAAAGACTCTTGGCTTTGTCGGCAAGAAGCATTCTTCGTTTGAGCACAGCAGATAGAATAATAACACCTAAGTGTTCAAAAGATAAGAATCAACCATCGACTTTCGGCAACTTCTTCCCCTTGGACACTCACCGATAGCTCGAAGATAGGACAGCTCGTGGCCTTCCAGCTGCACATATCCCGTAAGCACACGAAACCACGTTCATCGAACTTTAGGCTTACGAATCGTTTTGTATGATCAGAAGCATTGTATGCACAAAGAAGAGCAAACGGCCTTTTGTCGATATTGAAGATCGGAACGGCTACAAAAGCCCTAGATTCAGAAAACGCGCCCAAACCAACCACCCAATTAATGCACAACTCACTGAGCGCATACTGAATCCTCGTCGTCGGTAAAAACAGTCGAAAACTATGCGGCACAATTCCCTCACTGATGCTGCCATCGGGATTTTTTGCGAAGAACGCATTCAACTTTGCGTACTCGTCCGCCGTCAGACTTCTAGTCGTCGTCTCAGTAACATCGGGATCTCCATGATGCATGACTACATTGATCGTACTCTCGCCAGACATGTTCTCGAGAACCTCGCAATGCGACACGTCCATGACAATCACACCTTCGACATCTAGGGTGCGCTGTACGAGTTTGGCTGCTCGATCGTATACCCTGTCCATCGACGAGGACATGGAAAGACTATGCGATTGATTGACAGCAGCAGGGCCAGTTTCTGGAGAATCATGAGAAGAAGGTGAGTCTCCCTGATCCATATCGATCTCCAGGCATTCACGACTGAATTGCTCCATCTAGAAAAAAAGGGTCAGCATCAACATGTGTAAGGCCCTCGATCGAAGCCTAAATGACTGACCGAGTTCTGTATGCGGTCACGGATGCGAAGTTGAATCTAAACATAGAATGCATCAGCAAAAAAATCAATTTGCGGGTCACGAAAAAGCCGCCGCCAACCTTGTCTCTCCATAACTCCATCTCTCTCATGGCTATCGCAGCAAATTCCTTTAGCGTATGTCGATGTCTGGGGGTGAACTCTTCCCGTGGAGCATCGTCAATGACAGCAAGACTGTTTACGCGGCGTTAGCGGCTTTTACGAGGCACCCAACACCCAACGCACCTTCCAACGTTATGGCCATCTTGAGTCCGAAGAGGTGCACCAGCATAAAACCGTAGATGCGGCGCACCAACCACATGAGGCTATCAAATCCAAATATTATTTATACGCTCCCAGACCACAAAAAAAGCAACAATATACATTATTCGCGAATCGCCAGTCTTGCAGAGTGTCAAGTATGACCATCGGTTCGTCATCGCTGCATCGCAAAAAAAAAAATAAGCGACTCATTGACATAGAAAGTAAATAGCATTCAGAATCACCGTTGAAGGATAGCATGTGCGCAAAACGATGATGCCCGGGAGCTAGAGTTCACCTTGAGGCCCCCTGCACAAGCAAAAAATCATCGCGCAAAAACAAGGTCAATCACTGCGATCCATTCGCCGTCAAAAAGTGCGTACATTCCGATTTGACCCACTGCTCATGCCCATCCACCAAACTAATAAAAACACCTTTCGTATTAAACACCAGCTTGGCCAAATGCGCGATACGATCAAAATTGAGGTCAGAGCCGGTGTTCCAGATGTTGAATCTGTAGTGGAAAAAAAAAAGATCAGTCATCAGTAAGTCTCTCATCTCCCGTTCTACTTCCTGGCAAAACTAACTTGTACAAAGCCCTCCGTCTCTCCACCTCATCCGGGGGATACGGAGCAGCCAAATACCCCAATTCCCTAAACGACTGCTCCTCTTTCGCTGCACGCATCGACGGACTCTGCCCGGCATTAATCAAAGCACTCATCGCTTCCATAGAACCGCTATTCGATAGTGTCCCACTTCCCGAAGCCCCAGTACCAGTCGCTGTCGCTGAACTAGACGACCCTGCCGTGGGACCACCCTTCGCCTTATCCACAACCGACGCCGGACGACCCTGATTCTGAATTATCTGAGAGTCATTCGCGCTCGGCTCAAGCACAGAAGGGTTCAAAGGCGTTAGAGGCGACAATTCCTCCGAAGCCACACCCATACCCATTCCCGCACCACCAACTTCATTCCCTGACGCCGTCGCACCTGCAGTATCAGCAGCCAATAATAGCATCTCGCTCTTCTCCACGTCACTCAACGACGGCAACACCTGCGGAGGCATAGGCATCCCTATACCCATCTTTCCTCCAAGCATCACACTACTCCCACTACCCACAGGCAACGGCGCGCTCACTTGTCTCATCAGCGCAATCCTACGCGCTGGAGCATCAAGCATTGGATTCGAGTTCGAGTCTGAATTTGAATTATTGCCGGCGAACGAGTCTGCATGCGAAGAAGATTGAGATAACAGTGACGATGACGACGATGACGACGAGTAATATGACGTTGAAGCTATGGAGGAAGCTTCGCTCAAAGTTGCCGGCACAGGGGCGGTCATAGATCCAGTTGGATGCATAACCACATGTGAACGGACATGTGGATAAGGATAGGTATACGCAGAAAGCAGGGGAGTGGGGATGGGTACAGACGGCGGAGCCGACACTGGTTTGCCTATATCCTTCGTCGCGGAGCTTGCAGAAGAAGAGGAAAACGTCGTCAAGGTGGGTTGTGGAGAAGATGTTAATGGCTCGGTATCGGATATGGATAATTTTTGGGCTGCAGCATCTGTTAAATCCTCTGCTGGGTCAACTTGATCGGAATGTTGGGAGAGTGAAGGGGCGAAGGCCGCAGAGGTATCGATTTCGGAGGCGGGAAGAATAACCTTAGGTGCAGGGGCACCGTATTGATTCTGGGGGTGCGCAGCGGAGAATTCCCGTCCACGAGTGAAGTAATCATCGTGTCCTTCTGGAGCCTGAATTTTGACAACCTTTCCCTTCCTAGCGTCGCCCGCAACCAGATCATCCTCTTCCCTGTCATACGCATACGACCCCGAAGGCTCATCTACGTCCATCATCCCCTCCCAAAACTTTTTCAACTCCTGCGATATCCGTATTCGTCTAGTCGTTCCCCCAGGAGTAGTAACCACACCATTCATCATATCCGACCCCGGTCCCACATATCCTCCTCTGCCGCCGCCGCCGCCACCGCTACCACCACCATCCAACGCTTTACCCTCCCAGCTTCCGCCATCCCCACTCCCGTGCTGCTGCTTCTTCAAATCCCCACTGGAACCATACCCATGCAACCTGAAAAGATCCTTCGAACTCGACCCATTCGCCCCATTCACATCACCGTCAATCAACACTCCATCGGAAAGATTTCCGGCCTCGTCAAATTCGGATGTCGGATCGGCGTCGTGTTCGGGGACAGTGCCGGGAACTGTGACCGTGACAATTCTGCCCGATGCTCCTGCAGCTCTCATTGGGTCGGTTAATTCGTGTTCTGGACTGGGCAAGGCCAACGGGGAGATGTTGACGTGGGTCCCGGCCAGACGGAGCGTGGCGGCATTGAGAGTGGGTGCGTTGGGAAAATCGGTTGGACGGAATGAAGCGGACGATGAGGAGGAGGAGGAAGAGTTGTAGCTTGGGTGATATTGAACGGGGAGATGGTACGGTGTGAAATGGGCGGCTGTTGCAGATGCAGGGTACCCGGATACTACAGGCGAGCGGAAGGAAGTTGAGGGTTTCGGATTGGAAGGATGGAGATTGGATGTGGCGGAGAGCTCTAGATCCAGCATTGGGACCGGTTCCGAGCTCGAGTGTACGGGATTGGGTTTGCTAAGCCGAGAACGTCAGAGTCAGAAGAAGGGGGGCGACGTCATAATTTGGAGATAGATCTTACCTTGTTGGCTTGACCTCCCCATGATGCGAATTGGTATGCAGCGCATTGCTTTGCAAAGCCACATTATAAGCTGGCGAAGTAGGGGATATCTCGAGTCCAGGTGACGACCCCGATGTCGAATTCAACGATAATAGACTTGGCAATTTGAGAAACAATCCCGCCCTGCCTTTCTGCTGTTCATATCCAGTATGATCACCTGGTGCCCCCGCACTGAGACTGGAACCTAGAGGAACAGGTTGGGACTTGCGTGAAGCACCTGAAGCGGACGAGAAAGAATTCCGTAGCCGATGTGAGGGTTTAGGTTCGGTCAATAGACGGGATTTAGTTTTGTTTGAGGAAGAATTGGCTTCAGAACTCGGGTTGGAAGCAGTGGGCGTTCGAACCTGCATTGGATCGTCGTCGTCCGCATCATAATTGCCTGCGGGGGGCGTCTCCGGTGCAGAACCTCCTTGAAATCTACTCCAATGTAAACTTGGACCACCGATTGAACCGCTTGGCGGATTAGGTGTCTTGTGAGGGTCCCATCGGCCAGCAGCATATGCAGATATGAACACAGCCCAATCATAAGAATGGGCATTGTGTCGGTAGATGGATACTGGTTGTTCTGACTGTTGATTTGATCCTGCTGTTGCTTCGTACATTGAGGCCATGTTAGAGCCAGATGGGGGCATTGTAGAACCTGGTGGTTCGAAGGGTGTCGTAGGCACAGATCCAGGGCGTGAACTGGTACAGTCTGAGGACGACGTATCCCTGTCATCTTCGTTTAGGGTCTGCATATTATTGTAGTTGAGATTCCCTGAAGCCAGTAACTGTTTCCTATTGTTCAAAGACAATGAAGGCAAAAGGGCGACATCTTCCTTCGCTGGGGCAGTCGCTGGCCTGCTAGACTTTCTGGCGCGCTTTGGAGTGTGCATCGGAAGAGTCGACGACGATGCAGAAGCGTCGGACGCTGCGCCAGACGACGGCTGGGCAAGTTTCTGTGATGATGAACCGTTTAATAAGTGGGAAGAAGAATATTGCATGCCAATGTGCGACCGTAGACCATTTCAAAGCTCCACAGAGTCTACTCAACACCTCAAAACGTCACAACTCGTGACTTTAGCGCCCTAGAAATTAAGCGCGCGCGTGCCTGTTCTCCAATTTTGGTAACTAGCTACTGAATATTTCTGTCAGCCTGTCAACGAATACTGAAAGCATCCATGGGTTCTAAATTAAAAAAAGCTGCATGTGGTTGGCGTGCCGACTGTTGAGATAACATACTTATTCTTTCCTGAAAGTCTAGACTCTGGGTCCTGGTTCCAGCCGAAAGGCAACCAATGTGGTACAAGTTGCGCAGGAGATCCACCCCCTGCATCGTATATCCTTATCTCATTACAACCAGACAGAGCTAAGGTAGGTGCTACTCCAGATCCTGAATAACGAACCGCACATAATAACCGCATAAGACCCGCAGAGGCTTTCAAACCCCTCGCATGTACATGTAACTTTCCAGTTCCCTAACTGTCAGGTCTTCGGTGAAAACCCTAGTCCGTTCAACAAGTCAGCAGCCTCCGAGTCAAGCTTATTTCTATATCGCACCACAAGTAGACTCTCGAACCACCACAACAAATCAATCCCAGCGTTCCTTCCTAGGGACCATGCCTTGTAATACACTTCTCATACTTACGCAGACCGCATGCTGCCAGCGCATTACATCAATCGAGCTCCTATAATGATAATGTTATCTCGTCTCATGCAAGCTTCACGTCTAATCCAAGACCCGGAACCTACCAGCCGCCGCACCCACAAAAACCTCAAATGTTCAAATACAACGGACGGAATGCACTGGCCAGTCAACATACCACAAAGGAGTCATCAACCTTGTACTCAGTCAACCTGCATCGCGTCCGATATAGGTTCCTCGCGACCAGAATCAAAGTAGCTCCGGAATTGAAAATCTAATCAAAAAAAACAAAGTATCAAAGCCAGTCGACTTGGGATCCAAGATTTTCGAAACGTGTCGTATTCGGACCGAAATCAAGTTTAAAATGATAAATTCCCAAGTACTAGGCGTTAGTAACTTTCGGATGCTCCAGATTTGTTGGCAGATTGTATCTGGTACGTTTTGGCGTGACTATAATGAGGATACATTGCTCCACATCTGCAGCGCGAAGCAGCGAAAGCGTCAATGTAAAGCGAGGAGGCTATCCTTCTTGATGTCATACCTTGAGCTAATTGCGTTCTGCAAGCGATAACCGATTTTACCCTTGTAGCAGAGAGCATCCCGAGCTAAGTCATTCTACTCAAGAGGAACATAAAATTAGTCGCTAGATCCTGTGACCTCATCAGGACTGGGCAAGTCGGTTCAAATGGAGGGGCAGGTTGCTACTTTCTTCTAGCGATCGCAGGAGGTTGAGCATTGAGTCGCCACTACCTTCTACCGACCTCAAGGTACCGGTAAAACCGCCGGAGAGTTTCTTAATGGCCATGATCTCGAAGAGATGGCGAAGAGAAGGAACCGTACTCACAGAAAGCGAGAGATACTGTTTTCCATTTCAGCCACTGTGAGTCAGGGGAGTAGGCGCAAAATCATACCAGAACAAATACGGTGTTTCATAATCGTAGGTTCCTCTGCCGTGGAATAAGTAAGAAATGATGATCTTCCGAGTTTGAGAGACGGCAGGTCCGGCATTAACCTTGATGAGATTATATATTCTGGGTTGGGGGTCCGAGGCAACCTTCAATATTTGGTCAATTTGGTGCTCTTTCCCTTACTCCGATGGTTCGTTTATTCTGACGGACAAAACACTGCTGGTGGTCTCTGCACTCGAGGGCTCGCTTATGCATGCGTTGCGATACATGTTATACAACAATCTATTGCCAACATACAGCGTATGAACCCTGGATAGTCTTTAAAGGAAACCACATATTTCGAATGCGACGAGTAGGAACCACATTTCCTCAATATGGCAAATAACCCATGGAAAAGATGCAAAGCAAAGGATGCGGCGGAAGAGTCCGGGATTACAAGGCAGAGCCCGGAATTACTTAAGCGCAAAGAAGTACATTCTCAAAATGTGGCGAGGTAATACCGGAAGTATTGTGCAGGCAAGTGGATGAAGAGAGTGCAGCTGCCTGCTCCTTGAAACATAAGGTTATCCGTAACAGTCTGGTAAGAGTCGAGGCTTGATGGTCGTTCCATTTCCAGGCGCTGATGCGATCAACGATGGAAATACAGCATCTCACGAATCAAAGCTGTCAATATTACTGCATAATCTTGTTGCTCTTGGAGTTTTGTATTGCTTGAAGTTAATGTAGATCAAATAGTAGATGAACCTGCTCAAAGTAGTAGACCAGAATCTGGTATGGCTTCATTTCATATGCCGACTGCAGGAATGATCAGCAATTCTAACTGCCATGAAATGAGAGGAATTGTGGGAACATTCAACAGGGATTATATTTTTAACCTGTACTTATTTGGGTCCCATGGTACTTCTCAATAGACAACCATAGATTATGCTTGCCATCCACTGAGACTGACCCATCATGCATCCTGGAATCCATCCAAGTAAGGAAGCTCTCCTGTAGGCACATCCTTGCAATCATACACCTTATATGTGGGCTTGCTAAGGCCCTTCATTCCGTTCGGCCGGGTGATAGCGTATTGCCTATGAACCCGGAGTCAGTTGTACTTCAGAGCTTCGATTGGACAAATAATACCGACCAGAAGTTGCTGGTGAGGCCGTTCATACCTGCCACAGCATGAGGGCCTAGAAAAACAAGATGAACATGATTCTCAAACCGGAACGAATGCATCTGCAACGTACCTGAAATCATATCAAAGTCACTGCTCTTGAAGCCTACCATATTCACACCCCCCATATTCTCGCCCTCCATATTCTGAAGCATGAACTGCGAAATGGAGGTAAATTTATTGCCTTAGTGTGAGGGAGAATGAATAGGCCCTACATCTTCAGCCAGTTCCCTGTCTGCAGGTGTTTTGTTGTCGAGCTCTTTGACTCTGAGAGAGTGAGGAAAAGTTAGGTAAGTAAGCGTGCCTCAAATGGTGGAACTAGTACTGACTGCATGCCAGTAGGATTCCAGGTGTATTCTGGAACAAGTCAGCACAAATTGCTATTCAACTCTGTTTACGACTCACCAAGGACCGCGATCTCTTCGCTGTTGATATACTGACGGGCATATTGGGCTGCCGCCTCAAGCATATCAGTGAGATAGAAGCCAGCTGGGACACAAAGTTGGTCAACATCATCTTGGCCTTTTTTGTAAAGCATATAATGACTCACAATACCCTGCGGCCGTGAACTCGCCCGCCTTATCCGAGATCTTGACAGGAGAACCGGCAGCGAGGGCTTGAGCAGAGGCAACGCTCGTTCCATGATACTACAATACTTTGTTGTAAGAAACAGCCACCGTTGACGGAAGAATGCCAGAATACACACCAATTTGATAGTCTTCTGCGCACTGGGATGGTTGGCGCTAGCACGCTCAACGAGATCGCGCTCAGCAAGGTCCTCGTGTATACTGGATCGCTTTGGTTTTGTGCCCGCCGCTTTCTTGGTAGCCGCGAACTTCTGCAAGGCTTTCTTCAAGTCATCTGCTGTGTAGAGCTTTGCAGCCTTCGATGAGCCCTTTGGAACACCCTTGTAGGGGCAAGTGGCAGCTGCCGTCGAAGGTGACGATGTACTGGGTTTAGAAGACGTCACAGGCTTGGTTGGGTTCGTGGTCGATGGTTTAGCCTGGGGCGTTGTAGGTTTCATAGTAGTCCCAGGCTTGGTTGGGTTCGTGGTCGGCGGTTTAGCCTGGGGCGTTGTAGGTTTCGTAGTAGTTCCAGGCTTGGTTGGGTTCGTGGTCGGCGGTTTAGCCTGAGGCGTTGTAGGTTTCGTAGTAGGCGGTTTGGCTGGGGCTGTCGTGGGTTTCTTCGTTGTTGCTCTATTAACGAGCGCACTATTGGCCTGGAGATTGAATTCATCCCATTAGAATCATTTTCGCGAGATCAAGCAAGATGCGTACATTCTCGCCAATGGGGGCCGGGGCCGCTTGCACGAGCAAAGCTACAGATACGAGGCCATAGAGCATAGTGCTGAGACGCATCGTGAAGCTGGAACGGCCAAATGTGAGTTTCAAGGGCAAAGTTCGTGTATTGAGACCTGACCGTTGGGATAGCCTGGTTTAGTGAGTGTAGGGATAGTGTGGGCTTGAGCTTGACGTTGAAGGACCAGCCTAATCGAGTTCAAAGGGACCAGCCCGTTGAGAGAAAGAGAAGAACAGAGAGTCAGTTAGAGTGACAATAGGTCTTTATATGCATCCTTACCAAAGTTAACATCTCATATACTGAAATTAGAGGTATTGTAGTTTTGCTACCGGAATAGCGAAAAGCCCGGAACTCGATGAACTGCAACACTGAAATCTGAAATCACCGGTTGAATACGGTGAAGTGTTTTCTATCGTTAATAAGCAGCGTCCAGACAGTGCAGGCGGTGAACGACATCATGATCCTAGGGCGTTGTAACGTAGCTTTGCCACCGTAATAGCAACAAGCAGCGGCCAGACAATCCAGGCGGTGAACGATATCATGATCATAGGGCGTTGTAACGTAGCTTTGCCACCGGAATAGCGAAAAGTCCAGAACTCGATGACCCGCAGCACTGAAACTGCTGTTTGAATACAGTGAAGCATTTTCTATCGTTGGGAGGTAGCGTCCGAACAGTCCAGTGAACGATTGAACGGGATGATCACGATCATAGCGCGTTGCATCTAGGTTGTATCATGATTCTGTCAATGATATCCGCGCGTGTGTGAATCTGTCTGGTAACAGTTGAGTATCGCAATCTAGAACGAGAGCTCAGGGCACACCCAGGACGCATGCACTCGACTGCTACCGGCAGCACGATATCCATACAGGTACCTTGAAGTTGAAGCTCACGGCAGCAACAGCTCAATGACGCGTAGACGACGGGAGGGCATTCTAATATTTTTCCGCGTCGGAACAGACGCATTGCCATGCAAAACAATCTCTAAGACTGAAAGGAGTACTAGCCACAGCCTATCGACCGCCTACTTTGGTGTTCTCATCCTGAAAAGAACAACGGCACTATTCTCATGGACAGACAAGATTATTATCCGGTCAAATTGAGTTCAAGTAGGTCCTTCTGGACCGATATCATGAAGTCGTCGCCGTTGATCTAAGCAAATCAGTTTAGCTTGAGGATGAACGAAGGTAAGACATGATGAACCTACGTATATACCGTTCGACGTTCGTAGCTCAATACCCCGTTGTCTACAGACAACACGCAATGCATCGAAATGAGGCTCATTGTCGCCGCAATACGAGATCGTAAGCTTTCGAAGACGAGGAAGGTTTTCTATCTCCGTCATCAACGGCCCCAGATCAGGAAACTCGACGCCAGATTCATACGATGACGTCCTCCCGCTGGACATGGACAGATCTTCGAGGGTCCGAGGAAGCAAAGGCAGGAGAGCAGGTGTTGGGAAGTTAGCTAGCTCTAAACGCTTGAGACGAGTACATTGTTGCAGGGCCATTGCAAGTGTATCATATTGGTTGAAGTCGACTGTGAGGGAAAGCAGTGTCGGCCCATAGGTTTGCACCAAAGACTCTTCCTCTCCTGGACGTCGCCTGCCCTGTCTCGCATGCGTCGACAGCACTTGTAACCCGTTGTAGTCTGCCTCGGGGTTACGCACTAGGCACGCAATGCAGGCTTCGAGGGAGTTCGCAATCCTGAAAAGCGTGATTGTGAGAGCTGTCAAAGGAAGATTCAAGGGAGGGCTAGCAGGGCGAAGCGTTGAACCACGAATCGACCCGATATCGAGAACTTTGAGAGAAGGAAAGCATGCGGCGAGTCGATACATGTTCGTCTCGGGGTCCACTGTTTCCGGAGTGGTTGTCCACCGATCTACGTTGATCCGAAGCGAGTTCAGTTTCGGCCCCTCTGCGCGCAACTGGGCAAGCTGAGCGTCACTGAATGTGCACACGGCTGCGAATACATCGAAATGGCGCAAATTTGGCATACGGAGAAGAGCAGTGAGCAGTTGGGATGAGACCGCTCCTCCTCCATCATCTTTACGGGGAAAGAATATGAACATTCGTATAGAGGACGCCAGCCAGGCGCCTTTTTCGGTGTGGGGGTCGATAGCAGAGAGGAACGTATCATAACTGCTGACAGAGAAGGGCTTTTCGAAGTCCGCTCGTATAATAACACGTCGAAAAAGAAGACGCTGAGCGAAGTATGACCAGTCTTTGCACACCAGGCTGCAGGCGGAAAGAGCAGCGTGTTTCGGTTTGTGTTCGTCGATGGATAGTGGGAAGGAGAGCTCGAGGGGAATCGTGAGGTAGTCTAGGGCTTCAAGAATGAGTTCGATGGCCAGCATTGTTGCGATGAGAGCTTTGTGTATCGCCTCCACCGGACTTTGAGCCTGGGTGTGCAAAGACGCGCATAGCCTCCCGCTAATTTGAGCGCCTCCAGCGCTTTGCTCAACCAGTCTTCCTAGAGCATGCTTGGCTGCACAATAATCGCCTGCGAAAGGTAATCTGAGTTGAGCAGCTGTAGAGGTAACGCTCACGGCAGAACCTTTCAGTTTGACAAGATGGGAAACGAGTCCAATTTGTCTTCTGCGTTAGATGATTAAAACTCACATTCATTCCAGGCTCCCGCTTTCCCAATCGCTTTCTCCACCTCTCAAGTATGTTCCAAGGCATATGTCAGGATATGCGCATTAGGGACAGCGAGCTGTATGCTCGATTTGACATTATTAAGAGTAGTCTGCTGTCGAGCGGCTAGAGCTACCGACGAACCAGCACGAGCATAAAGTTGCAAAGCTGTCTCGGCTCCAACTCTCGATACTCCGGTGATGAAGACGACTTTAACCCAGAAATGTTTGGGGCTCAATGAACTGCCTCGGATTGATCAAGTCGTATACGCTGAATAAATTGAACACCAGAACTTTTGGTGAACAGAAATATCAAATGATGAAACGCACTCTTTGCGATAGTGGGCTATGGCAATGGGATATCAAGCCATCGTTTTATCTCTTTCGGACTCACTACATTGGCGGGAAGCTCGAGGATAACTTTAGAAGCAACTTTGGACTAGTCTGCTGTACTTCCTGGCCTAAATCTAGCATTGCCTAGCAGGATTCTTCGGCTGCGCACATTACGGGATCCTCGTGCCAAGCGCAAAATGAATTTCATCAAATGTAGGTGACTCCAGTGCTCTGAACTGTAGAGGAAATGTCCAGCATATAGACATCGACTCAGTGATTATAGGAACTCAAGCTGAAGCTCAAGTATTGGTTGTTGCTGTAGTCGCTGAACAACACAAGTGCCTAGTCGGCATCCAGTCTATTTCTACCTTTCTAAGGCTGGAGATTCAGCGCTCAAACCATCGTGTTTGTTAATCAAGGTTGGCAAGGTATATAATATATCTGCACCACGCCAACCCGTCCCGATCGACGAATCTATGCTAGTCGCCATCGGCCCATTCATCGACAGCGGGAAACCGAGAAGCTTCGAAGCGAAAGGTAAATTCGCATCCTTGGACAGTGGATAAGTTCCTCAGGCTACATTCGGACGGGATTCAAGCGGTATTCCAATTAGCTTACTTCACCCAATCAGCTTGAGTTTTTGCAAGTCCTACAGGAGGAGGAGCCAACCTAGGTCCGATATTGTCCCTCAATCTGAAATCCTGATATCCAGTGCTAAGCGCTGAGCTCGAGTTAACTAGTACCTAGTGGTGGAGCATTCCACCTCCTCTGGTCCAGGTTCGGGTCCAGTTGCCCGTTGTTGGTGACTTGTGTGTCACTCGGCATATACCACTAGTAGTACACATATCTGCTGAACCCGGTTTCGAGAAGGAGCATGCCGGGGAACTCCTGATTTCGATAGATAGACGATTGACAAAGAAATATATTAGCGCCTAAGCTAAATGAGCGATCGCTGCCTATCTCACTTGTTCGAGGGGTTTACCGCCTTGGGATCAGCCTCATGAAGGCGGGATAGACTCTACTCCAGGTTATGAAATATATGCACAACAGACGATATATTCTTCACTAATTATACAACGCAAACAAAAACCGGCATCCTACATCCTCTACTACATACCGGGGTACTAAATACTACAAGCTAAGCCACGGAACTACGCTATATGTATCCGTCGCCGCTATTTTTTTTTTGTTGGGTGGATGGGGGGTCTCGAGGGAGATAAATATGTACACGCGCCGTCATAACACGTCCAGAAAACAAATCGCAGTCGTATCAGGATTCAGAATCCAGATTCTTTCTTTTTTTCCCGAAACCAAGTAACATGCCTGCACACCTACACAGGCAACTTGAGATCCGGAGGTTCACCCTTCTCTCTAAGCAGCAGCAGCAACTTGAACAGGAGCAGGAGGAGCCGAAGCGTTATCCTGACTCTGCTGAGACCTATGCTTGAGCAGGAGCCTATCCAACGCCTCCTTCTGCCCAACAGCCAACTCTCCAGACTGGATACCAGAGTGATACACGCGAAGAAGAGAGTCGACATCGTCCATGGATTGCGTACGGACGTCTGCGAGTTCCTTGATCTTGGCAGTGGCATCCTTGATCTATAGGATAAAGAGGAAAGAAGGAGGTGGGATAAGTCAAACAGCTGAAGAACATAAAAACGAAGAGCCGCATACCTCTTCATCAGTAAGCTTAAGACCGAGCTGCTCCACACGAGACTTGACAGCGTTCCAACCAGTCAAACGATGACTAGGCAAAATTCAGCAAAAGACGACAACACCACGGTAAAGAAAGAACGCACCCAATCGAAACATATCTCGTCAACCCAAAGTCCTCAGGCTTGAGAATCTCATACGTGCTTGGGTTATTCAAAATGGCCTTGGCATGAATACCAGCCTTGTGCGTGAAGGCACAGTATCCACTGCGTAGGCACACAGAAAAAAGAACAATCAGACAAGGGGACATACAGAAGAAAACCTGTGATACGAACGTGATAGGATTCATGAAAGGAACGTTGACCTCGACAGCCTCGGCGACCAAGTTTTCAATTTCACGAAGCATAGGAAGGTTGTACTTGCTCTTGACATATTCTGGGTTGGCAGCGTACAGGCAAGCGACGAGACCTCCGAGAGGAGTAATACCAACTCGTTCACCGATACCGAGGACAGCTAGAGAGGAATTACATCAGGTTTAAAGTTTATGCGCTGAGAAAGAATCCTTACATGTATCAATGTGCGTCGCTCCAGCCTCGAGAGCAGTATAAGCATTCGCGATAGCTAAAAAAACATCATCAGCATGCAACACAATCCACCCTCAAAAAAACATCATCCCATACCCATTCCCGTATCATTATGTAAATGAACCTCAATATCACACGTAACCACCCCTCTCAACGTCCTAACCAGATCATATACCTGTCTCGGGTTCGCACACCCAACGGTATCCGCAATACCAACCCTATTCACACCAATCTTGTCAACGGTCTGGTAAATCGACAACAGATCGACCAAATCCGAACGGAACGAATCTTCTGATGAGAATCGAACTTCGATGCCCTTGCTCTTGACATAGTTGATGACCTCGATGGCGGTCTTGGTGATGTAGGTCATGTCCTTGCCATGAGAGAATTCACGGAGGAAGGAGGATGTGCCGATGACGACGTCGACACCGTCGACACCTAGGGAGGTGAAAAAAAGCGTCTTGTTAGACCCACAAGATTAAATACATAGGAATAGACATACCAGTTTCAACAGCAATCCGAGCATCATCCATGTGACAACGGATGTGCGTAAGAATTTTAGCCTTCAACCCAAGCTTGCAAATCGCCTCACAGTCAGCTCTTGACTGTTCTGAAGCAGCGGGTGAAGTCAACTCGATGTATTCAACACCGAAAGCATCCAATGCCTTGGCGATGGCGATTTTAGTCTTGGTATCGAAGAAAGCGTTGGCGAATTGTTCACCCTCTGCGTAGAAAAAAGGAGACGTGATTATGAAACGCACAACAGACAACGAAAAAGCACTAGACATACCTCGAAGCGTACTCTCAATAATATTAAAATTAGAGATATTCGACAGGAAATCCGAAGCCCTAGGGGCATACGGGTTTCGACGCTGTTGTTCGAGGGAGTTGAGGAGGTTTGGGTTTCTGGAAGTACCTCGCTTGGCATTGCCGTTGGTAGATCCATTTGATAATGGAACTTGGACCATTTGGGAAGCATCGTTGGGGAGAGAGTCACCGTTTTCGTGAGGACACATGGTTGGTTTGTAGATTGAGATGAATGGAAGGTCTGATGAAGCTGCGATGTTATATACTGAAAGAAAAAAAATTCTGACTCGAAGCTATTACAGTAAAAAATTAGCACAGCCACCACTCTTCCTACTTTATTTTCGGCCCCACTCTTCCGGACTGCCCGGAGGTGCCTTCAATCTTCGCATTTTTTTTTTCTCAAAGTTCCTGGACGATGGGAAGTACAACTTGGATTTATATACAGAAGACGCAATATTTTCGTCTCCGTTACGGTTCGCAGTATATACCCCTAACAACCGGGGTGGCTCCGCTATGACGCCAGGGCTTCATTCCCGCTGTCTGGCCATATACAGGTATACAGTATTTCTGCCAACCAACATAAATACATATGCTCTGTACCTATGTTTATCTCTCTAAGTAGAATGTAGATGCAAACGATCCGATAATAAATACTCATAAAATCATCTCTCCTCCAACTTCACACCCCCACCAAAACCAAAAGACTATACGAAAACAACGGCAGCATCACATTATCATTCTGATCAGATAACGCCTCCAACATTGAGGACATGCCCATCACCGCCGTATACCGAAGGGTCTAGCAAACAAAAATAGGCCGTCAATAAAAGATCAAACTTCAGTCGAGATGAGAGTAGCAGACGCACCGAAAAACTCTCCGCCAACCCAAACAGCCTCAAAATCCAAGCGCTAATCACAACCGACAACGTAAACGCAAAACTACCCTCGAGAGTCTTGTTCGTAGTCGGAGACCATCTATGAATCCCAACTCGTTTACCAACGATGGAAGCCTACCCCAGTAACCAAAGTCGCATCAACCGAACCGATCCAGTAAGGCGCAAGCAAAAGAAAAAACCATCTTACCAAAGCATCACCAACTCCAAGTACCAACGTCCCAGTGAACTGTAACAACGGCGAAGACCTACAACGACCATCGAACCCAACTCCACAAAACAAAACAGAAAAAAAACTCACCCCTCCAACCACAAACTCCCCGCACACCCAGTCAACAAATAAAAATGACTCAAAATCGCCGTCCCACTATCCTTCTGATCCAAAAACTCATTCATAAACAAATGAACCGCAGCTCCAAACGGATAGATCGCAAAGTATCGAACATACTCTGCAAACGTGAACAGCGCAAAAGCGACACTGAAGGATAGGTGCGTGAACGCAGGCTGAAAAGAAAAACAGACATCATCAACTTGGAAAGATGAACATCTTGCAAAGGGACCAACTCACATCAAACGCTACTCCAGGAACAAACATAACCACCGTCAACGCATGGAAAAACTTTCTCCTCGCATTCAATCTTAGCGTAGGGACATGCTTGTCAGCAGCATCCAAAAGATCCGTCGCTACTCCATTCGGCAACTGCGGAAGATTCGACAGATTCGGAAGATTCGGAAAACTCAATCCAAGCGCTGCCGCCCCCGTCCCCGCTGAACCCAAACCCAACAATCCGGTCCCAGTCCCACTGCCAGCCCCAATCCCAGTCCCATTGGTCGGCGTATCACTATTGTGCCCCGAACTCTGACCAGGCGTAGAAGCATTACTATCAACCGTAGTAGGAGTTTGCAAGTTGGGCCCCGAACCCCCCGTACCCGCTCCAGGAACGATAAGATTCTCCCCCGCATTCCCATTCCAAGCCCTAAACCTCCTAGACCTCGCCAGCTGCCGATTCCACCCCGCAACACTTAACGACCCTAACGCAGCCCAATAAATCAACAACGCAGGCCGACTCCATTGTTTCCTCCCTTCCAATATCCAAAAAATCACCCACAACCATGGATTTCGCTTTCCCAAACACCACCACGTCCACATCCCGATCAAGCCTAGGACCATCACGATCGAACCGAGGTAGAAGCCTAGGGCGAGTAAACGTCTTTGACGCAGTTTTCGTTCCGGGTATCGCATGCGTCGGACGGGTCGTTGACCGATATGGCGAGAGAGGATGAGGAATGGGGAAAGTGTAAACCCTGTGAGGAAGGACCCCGCGATGAGGGCAGTTTGGAAGATGAGAAGAGGGGTCGGAAGGCGGTAGGTTTTGATGAATGGGGTGGTTTGAGGCCATAACTAATAACAAGGTTGAGATGAGCGTGGCAAGCCAATGTTGACAAAAACGAACCCTCGCTCCGGTCATGTTCAAAAATTCCATGAAGAGCGCCGTGCCTCCGAAACCGACTACTCCAAGCTCGCCTAGGGTAAACCCTCGATGCGCGAGACGGACAGCTCCATATAAGGTACATTGATAAAAGAGAGCAGCTATTATAAGTTCAAGCCAGTTTATGTCTACAGAACCAATGAATAAACTTGCGCGCCAACCAATGATAAAAAAACTCAAACCCACGCTGCCATATACCCAAAGAAAACTCCCTGAGAGCAAACTTTATGCCCAACATACCCAGTGTCGTTCCCAGCGCGAACAAGACAAAATAAATGAGCCTTTTCCCTTCGCTCCGGGGTACCGATTTTCGTTCACTGTCAAGGGGAGGAAAACCGGCTCGATATCTGCCTTCGAACCACCAAGAAGCGCAAACATGGAAAAGTAGAATCGTCGAACAAAGATTCGCTAGATCCACCAAATTGTACCTGGATAAAACCAACGCCTCAAGAGCGGTATAATTGCCATTCGCATTATGAAGAAGTAGGGGGGGTTCTATTCTCCAGGAAGGTAGTTGATTATCAGAAGAAGAAGATGTTAAGGATGAATATAACAATGCAGAAGCAACTAGCGGTCCGAGTAGCAGACCAGTGAGGATACCGTCATCTGACGAGTACCGATAATTCTTTGGGACAGACATCCACACGAAACCAAAGTCTGCCCTTTTCCGGAGCAGCAGGGGAGCATTCCTTTTAGACTCTCGGCTCTCTGGTATCCTTGGAGAAGAGGGACGTTTTGGGAGTGAACCTGCAGATACAGGTTCGGTGTTTGAAGAGGGAGGATTAAATTGTTTTGAACTGGTTAGCGAATTGGCGAGCCATAAGATGTACAGTACTGCGGCGCCAGCTAAGAGATGAAGTTCTGGAAAGATGTAAGGGACAGTATCATGGGTAATGACATTTGGAGTACAACGGACCTGTAAGGACCCATAGATTATACTCTCGAGAATCGAAATACTGGGACTGAAAATTTGTGTCTTCCCATATCTTCGAAGAGGCATAAACGACGGAGCCAACTAGGATAAGAGACTCGCCCGCTCTTCGAGCATCCACACTTAGATTCCACACATAGGGCGTCAGAGGTATAGAAATATTAATCTCAAAATCGGCGGGAAATAGATAGGTGAATCCGGTGAGAGAAGGTGTTCTGTAGCGAGGGAATGAGGCTACAACAGGAGAGGATATGCGATGGACGATTCCATTTGAACTAGGCTGTACGGCGGGTGATTTGGAGCGCGTAAAGGGGACGCGAGCTGTTAATAGTGGTGCTGGGGACCGACTAGATGAATTTCCACGGCGGGAACGAGAATGGGATTTTTGAAAGTTTCTGCTGTGTTTCCTTGCAGACGGGCGAGATGAAGAATATGTCCTGCCTCGATGGACGGAGAGATGCTCAGTGTCGGTATCGTATTCATCGTCGGTGGTTTCTCTAGACTGTGAACTGAAGGAACTCCAGTCAGAATTCCAACTTTTGAGAGAAAAGGACAACGGACCTAGATGAACCAGCTTGATAGCTTGTACTCCATCCTATACTTTTGTCTGGAAGATTAAATGACGACGGTCTGGCTTTGCGACCAGTCGAGACCTGCTTGCGACTGGAATCGGTACGCCTAGAGACGGGTCTGGGTGATGGTGAAGATCGTGAACGAGGCAGTTTGAGAAAAGAAAAGAAAAAGATGAATTGCAAGGTCAACGTGTCAGTGAAAGAGGAGATGGCCCGTGCACAAAAAAATTCCCAAGTCTAGTCCGCGCCGTGCGTGACTGGCACGCCTAATTATAGATTCTTTCGCCACAAACCAGACCACAAACCAAATGTCTGCAGAAGAAGTCGTATATTACGAGGACTTTACTTCTAGTAACAGTTCCAATGCAAGCTCAGTCCTCGACCCTCCATCCAGCTCCCCTGTCGCGTCGTCGCCACCAGCCTCGTCTCCCTCCGGAAGCGCGTCAAAGCCCACCAAAACTTCCGTCAAACGTCAAATCACCCTCACAGATATGTTTACCAGTAATACATCCAGTTCAAAACGCCTAAAAACTTCGTCATCTGTCACTTCCTTGTCGTCTACGACATTTAGTTCTTCTCCGACGCGTACTCAACCTGTAATTGGCGTCACAAAGCTAAACTCTATCCCTTTCTCTATGAAGGAGTTTCAAGAGTCCTTGGACGAAGAACAGGCAAGACTTCTCCGCCTCGAATGCGAGGTGATGGGGAAAAGCTGGTAAGGATCTACATACCCTCCGTGCCACATTTTTTTTAAAATTAATTTTGACGCGTCAGGCTCAAGTTGCTCAAAGACGAAATTAAAAAACCTTATTTCATTGCCCTCAAGCGTTTCCTTTGGCAGGCTGGTGTCCGAGGACCAGATGACACCCCTCTCCCACTCAAAGTGTACCCTTCTCGTAAGTCGCCACATTACTTACCAGTGGCTCATAGCCCTTTATAACGTCAAGCGCAGCTAGAGACATATATACGTGGTCACAACTCACGCCTCTAGGTAAAGTAAAGGTAGTCATCATTGGCCAAGACCCTTATCCCGGTCCAAACCAAGCGCATGGTAAACGCACAACATCTGGCATCACTTTCTACAGAACTGAGTCGGTTTATCTTCTCCAGGTCTCTGCTTCTCCGTTCGAATGGGAATCCCAGTACCTCCATCTCTACTCAATGTGAGTCAGTTAACGTACTGGTAGTGTCTTTGATAAATGAAAAAAGATCCTGCCCTTTCCCTGAAACGAGCGACAGCAAAAACAGCAGCTGACTGACGGTCTTCGTCTTTTGTTCTTTTGATAGATTTACACGGAGATAAAGAATGAGTATCCTGAATTCGAACCGCCTCGACATGGGTAAGTCAGTGTCTATCCGCTGTCTTGTCCATCCTAAATTGCTCCCTTAATTAATACCTAACATAACGTTCCTCCCTCCTCCTCCTACCACCCTGATACATAGACACCTAGCTACCTGGGCTGCCGCCGGCGTTCTAATGCTCAACTCCTGTCTAACCGTCCAAGCGCGCCAGCCCAATTCGCATTCCGACAAAGGCTGGGAAAAGTTCACCGACAAGATCATTGAATGCGTTGATAAATACGGCGGCGCTTCTATCAAGAATGGTTCGTCTGGAGAGGCGAGTGGGATCGGCCGAGGAGTTGTGTTCCTCGCCTGGGGTGCATACGCCGAAAAACGTGTGGCTAAATTGAACAAGGTAAGCAAACCGACTCGCGTCAACCCCTTTGAACCATTCCTTCGAACCGCCCCCTTCTGTATATTCTTAAAAAACCTTATGGATCTTCAAGTTAACTATATCTCTTCCCTCCTCATCCCATCCCACCCCACCCGCAACACGTTGTTTCAACGCGCTTTTTGAATGGGGTCGCTCCGCTCCTTTATTTGACAGACAAAGCATCTTATATTGAAGAGCGCTGTAAGTGATCTCGCCTCGTTCCATGACGCTAAATACACCCGCCCCACAACTAAACAACACGCCTCGTGTTCTTCCACATTCTCCATCCATCTCATCATTTTGTTCAATTGTTTATCGTCATACGTATCAGTTGTACTAACGCTATTCTTTCTATCTCTCCCCCTCCTTTTCTACAGCATCCCTCTCCACGATCAGTGCATAAAGGATTCTTTGGGAACGGGCATTTCAAGGCCGCGAATAATTGGCTGCGAACTAGATATGGACCTGACGGACCCGTCGATTGGTGCCGTCTCGATGTTGCAACTGACGCCACTTCGACTTGAGGCGCTGGGGGCGCTTAATAACCCACTTGCTCTTCCCGCCGGCTTTTTCGCTTACATACAGCTTTACCATCGACTAGAGAAGAAAAAAAAACAGACCCAACCGTACGTTCCTGCATATTTTACTGTATATACTCATATCTATCCATCATTACTCTATTTTGCCACCCATTTCAACCCCAAAAGGGTAGCTATAGCCTACGGCTACTTCGGACTCGGGCACCTTTTTCTTGTGCAAGGTTGCATTATACCTTTTTGTGGCTTAATTGGCTTTCGTGTACATACATGCATACAGGAGATAGGCATGCGAATGCAATGCAATGCAATACAATACATACGCTGATCCAAGAGTAGACAGACATTGATGCATGAGTAAGTACTGTATGTATACAGTCGCGAGTTCCATGAGTTCTATGTTATTTTTTTTCTTTTTTGGGTATCGACAGCCTTTTCCCCTTTACGGTACGTAAGTATTCGTATTCGTATTCGTATTCAAGCTTCTCAACTCAACAGAACAGTTTCAGTTTCGCGTGTGTGCCTCATGTTCATCTTCAGGTTCCTGTTCTTCTTCGACTTTGCATTCTGTATTTTGTATTCTGTATTCTATGTTCAATGTTCCCGTTCGTTGCCTTGGTCTCCACTCTAGACTTCTTTTGACCTGGTTCAGATTCAGAAACTAGAATCCGAGGACTCGAGCGAGGTTTGGTAAGTGCTTCGGCATATACTTGTGCATATCGATCCGGAGTCGAGATGGTTGTGCGCCGTATCTGAATTTAGATATGTTCGACTCAGCACCAGCAATGTACGAACGAAACGGAAGCGGGAAACGGACCATGGGTGGGCTGGGGTTAATTCTGCTTTTATTTTGCCGGCGCCGACAATGACAAGCTAAACTAAAGAGTGTCTACACCTAAGGAACTAGGTAGGTAGGTTGACCCAGGAACCGGGACCGTACCGGGACCACTGGCAGGCTCAGGCTCAGGACTCGAACATCGCAACATCGCGGTTCAAGTAAGTACGGGCCGAAGCTCGAAAATATTTTAATACTTATGTGTCTGCCAGGACTGCGATTGCATGCATATGCTGCAGGAAAAGGCACTGCCAAGTCCGGTAACTAGGACGTCGAGATGTCCAAGATATGCCAGGATTAATGCCCCGCTCTAGACCTCTACTCGTACTCTATATGGGACGCGTTGCGATCCATCATCATCATGAGGGGATCCCAAAACTTCATATGCTACGTCGACCTTCCGCCGTGTAGCATGCCTACAAGTAAGTATGTGTGAGTAAATACATACAGCACAGAGAAACAGAATACAAGAGATACCAAACAAGGGATGCACGGGCGACGCCGACCTGAGCCTCCTTTCAAGTCCAAGGCACTTACCTGGTATAGCCATGTAGCTCACCTGATGCGTATGTACCACGATCCTGAACCAATCATACCCTACACCGTGTTCAAGAATCAACCAGATCTATAACTCTAAAATTCTGGAAGCAGGAAAAATAGATCTCCCATCCCATCCAGATAAGTAACTGGGATAACCCGACACCCCAGAGAGAGAGAAAGAGAAGGGTTCAGAGGTCCCTGGATCCCCCTGGATAGCATCGATAACCCTGTATGTATCTGTATCAGCCTGTATCTTCCTCAATCTGAATCTGATGCTTATTTTGTTAATGTTTCGTTCGCTTTTCCTGTGCACAGCACAAATATTGAAACAAAAAATAGCGAAAAAAAAAGAGGGAGGAAAAAAGAAACATTCCTGAAACAGGCGTACAATTGAGTTGGCGATAAAATATTAGACGCACTGGATATGCAACTCGAGTCTCGCAAGTGGGTGCAAGTTTTTCGGGGGTATGAGATCATGCGCGATTTTACCATATGTATACACCGAACTTGTGCACCGCAGTAGGACATCGCGACGTTGCCCGAATCGCCATCCGGCGAATTATCTGTCTATCGGCTACTTACTAGCTACGAGTCTGCGACGATAGAGAGCCCCTCAACGAAGCCGTATATCGCCAAGAACAACTCTGGAAAAAAAAAGTCTCGGGTCAGTCTGTGCCGCATAGGTTGACTGCGCTTTCCCTCGCCCTTGACAAATGGGGTTTTAATCCTTGGATGACACTGGAATTTTTCGGTAATGGAATGTTATGGAGTAAAGAATAATTTAGCCCGACCCGGAGCGGATGCGCGGGTAAGGGCGGATATTACTAGGGTTGGTAAAAATATGCGAAAGTCGGTATCATACGGAAGAATGGGGGGGTTGGGGGGAGGATTTTTTCAATGATACAGTGAGTACACGTTGACGAGTCTTAGCGACGATATGTATGTTATGTATGTAGGCACTTACTAGGGATACTACTATGAAGTGACAAGGACGGGAAAAAGGTGGTAGCGATACACGAAAAACAGATAACAGATAGTCTCTTGAAGCCCAATATGAAAGATTGCGTCTGGTCGTTAACAACGTGAAGGTGACAAAAGATGCAAAACAGTGAGATCGTCGTGCGCCACTGGTAATGAATCATGCCATGGAAGGCGTGCGACCATCTGGGACAGAGTTGAATACATGTCGTGGGGCAGACAAATGGGAATGATGAGGCCCACCACTGTCCTGCAGTCTTGGAGGGGAAGGTAAACGGATGCCTTGGTGAGACATGGGATTAGGGAGTTGGGGGAAGCCTGAATCGATGTTGTAAGATACTTGAGGCTCTGTGAGGGAGCGACGGTTAGGATAAGGGAGAGATGGCTCGCGCTGCGGGTGGATATGGAGTGGCGCCGGGGGTGGCGTACTTTGCATGGTGCCGTCGAATGAAGAGGGGGAATATGAATAATGGTGACGATGCTCTTCGCGCTGATCAATTCGCATGGGTGCAAAATTTGGACTAGGGTAACTGCTGCTCATAGCCGCTCTATCCGAGGATTGGGAGTAATTGGAAGGGGAGTTGTTATACATGGGCATGGACATGGAAGAGGTGGCCCTCGGAGTAGAATTTGGATAGGGATTGTATTGAGGCATAGGCTTGGAGGAGGCAGGGGCAGACATGGACGGTAAAGGATAGGGTGGAGAAGCGGATGGATTGGGAACATCGGAAGAGTGATCAGGCATGATAATAGCTTGGTCCCATACTGGATCGTCGAGCCTGACTGCGGAGCTGCTTTCTGGGGAATATGAGCCCAACCGTGTGGAAGGAGGAGAGCCCGAGGAGTCTCGAGATTCGATGATAGAGGGAGTAAGACCTGGAGAATCAAAAGTCTTTGGTTTGTCTTTTCCAGTGGGACCTTTACCGAGAACAGGACGATTTGCTGGTGGAAGGTTGAGAGCCTGACGAAGACAGGTATTTTCTTCTTCAAGCTCAGTGACCCTTTGCTCTAAGGCCTATGGGGTAATGATGAAGGATCAAATAAAAATTGGATTTTCAGCGAGATATTTCACATAGGATCTAAGGTTCAATACCGACCTGGAGATGAGCGGCGCGTCGAGCACGAAAAGCTCTCTGAACGTCCCTTGCGCGATTGGGGGGAAGATTATCGTTTCTTTTGCGGCCACGTTTGGAGGACATGGAGGACGACAGCTGAAGGAATTGTCTGTCGCAGCTCTGATTATAAAAGGGGTCCCGGATTTCAAGGGCCCGTTTTGGATATAATCTTGATCTCAGACCCTCCACCGAGCTGGTTCGGGTGATCGAGCCACAATGTCGTAACAACGAGCCGCTCGGTTACACTTACTTAACTGCAATCCCTTTCCCCCCCACCTACTGGAAAATAAAAATATATACCACTCTCGACCTTCTGCGGCACCAACTCTCTGCGGGTAGATCCGACAGGAGCCCCCCCCCCTTCCTCAGCTGCGATCTTCAGTACATTCTGCCAAGCGATCCACCGATATTTCCCTGCTAATCATCGTTTCCAAGTTTTGAACCTGTACCATAGATGAAACGGTTTGATCAAGTCCTCAATCCACCGTTGCCCCAAGATCGGAAGCAAAATCCCACTCGTTTGGGAGTCGTTCAGAATATTTGCTGCTTGAGCGACGAGCACCCCCAATGTGTGCCATAATCATGCACGAAAAAGGATGTAAATATTCTTCTGCCACTAGCTCAAATCTCGATACAGATTTCCGTCTTTGAGCCTTACGGCACAACTTCTCATTCTCGAAAAGAACCCAGAACATACCAAAGACGCTACTCTGAACAGAGGCACATTCTGCAGCTTGTGCACGAATGCAGTGCATATGATAAATGTTTAACTCAGTTCTGTAGAGATACCTACTTGATCATTAGTTAAAAACTGCACAATAGAGCAAACAATACTCGCTGTTCGGTAAATGCAGATCGCAGTATGCAACTTTCCTACCTTCGATGCTAGTCGGATGCATGCATACCCCCTCTAGTGGAGCACTCTTCCTAAACCACTGGACAAGGAAAATTCAAGGACGGTATTTTCGCGAGTTATCTGCCATATCTTCCTACTCCCACATACGGAACCGAGTGAATCGCTCATCAGTGCCATGCGCCCTGTTTCGCCTATGTCTACAAGGGCGAGCAACTTTAGCCAAGTAACCACAGCTACCGCGCAGGGCTCAGTACTTCAACAATAGAGAAGAATAAAAATCGCTCACTATTCATCGCAGTGGGCGGTAAAACTTTGGAAAACTTCCGACTGTGGCATTCCTGGCTGGCAAGATTTTCCTATTCTGTGACCAAAAAGGTGAACAAAAGATTCG